>JAWRVF010000009.1:630000-1097500 GCA_036785485.1 Physcomitrellopsis africana
TTTGGTGGTGAGGAGGATGAAGAGGAAAAAACTCCGAAGGGAGACGATGTCATAGTCGAAATATATGCCACATTGAAAGATCTCTATGTCGGGAATTCATATCAGGTTGGAAAATACCTCGCCTATTTCCTGATTATCATCCTAACTGATGCATTGTACCCTGCTTTTTGCTGGCTTTTGCCTGTTAAAGCCTCATGGTTTAAGAGCCTTTACGAATCAGCTCTTCACCCTCTTCGGTGAGACGCACTTTCTTATTAAGTAGGTTTAACACCCAGAAAAGGCCCAACTCACTCCCTGTATGCTGGGTTGTGGAGACTTTATATGCAAGTCTGTGCTCATTTTGCTGCTAGGGGTTGAATGCACTTCTTGCTCGCTGGTGCCTACGAGTAGCCTGATTTCGTAGAAGGTCTTTAGGATTGCATGTTATCTACGGTCAAGGCGAATCGGAAGCACGTTTAAGTTGTGAGTGGCTGTTGACTACCATTTACCAACTAAAATGTTGAGGGAGGTGACTATCATGAAGAACTGACAATTTGAAATCATTAACGTCTAAATACTGTCACCGAGACACTTTACTTATTTTTTCACGGTAGCTTAGACCGCATTTGCTACCTAGTCAGTAACTCAATGAAGTGTTTCTTATATTGATTTGTAGGAATTGTGTGATAACTGGTTCAGTTAGGTGCTTAAGCTTAGTACTTAGGTTAATGCGATTCTTTTGCATGACGAAAATGTGAAGCGTATAGTATAGCACTTCCTATGCATTATGCATTAGTGACAAGACTTGTATGTTATGCAAATACTTGCAGGTATGGAGAGATAAGAACGTGGTGAAACCCGCTGCTGGGAAGCGCAAATGTAACTGCAAGAATAAAGTAGTTCATCGACAGATTGGACCTGGGATGTATCAACAATACACAGAGCAGGTCTGCCAAGAATGTCCTAACGTGAAGTTTGAGCGCGTGAGCCAATCTTTAACAGTAGACATTGAGAAAGGAATGCGGGATGGACAAGAAATTATCTTTTATGAAGATGGAGAACCAGTCATTGATGGAGAGCCTGGAGACCTGAAGTTTATTGTCCGCACTAAACCTGATAGTCGATTCCTAAGAGAGGGAAACGATCTTCATACAACTGTCACCATAACGCTTTTAGATGCACTCGTGGGTTTCAAAAAAGATATTGACCATCTTGATGGTCACAAGGTAGCTGTCGGAAGTGACCTAGTCACGAAACCTAAAGAAACTAGGAAATTCCCTAGAGAAGGCATGCCACTATTCGATAGTAACAAGAAGGGTGACCTTTTCGTCACGTTTGAGGTGGTTTTCCCATCATCATTGACAGATGAGCAAAAATCTGTCATTTCGAAGACCTTAGGAGTTTAGTTAAGTTACTGGAATTTAGATTCAACAGGTTATCTAGACGTTAAATGGACAAGTGTAAATTTCTCCTGGTCAAGAATACCAGTGATAGAGCACTGCCAGGAACCAATCGAGCATTTCTGGACTAAGCTCCGCTTTTCTAAAACATAGTGCTTGAAGTGGTACGTTTAGCGTGGTTTTTATTTTTATTTTTATTTTGTTATTGCCTCTTTGAATGCTCTGATTTAAGAACGGTGAAATTGATAGTCCGTAACAGTATGTTTTTGAACGCTTTGATGGGTTGCTTATTACATGCGTCACAGCAATCCAAGTTGCTTTTTTATAGATCCGTGCCTTCTTAGAATCTTCTCATAGTAAGACTGCATTTCGTCTCTGTTGGGTTTGCCGCTTCCTTCTAGTTGAGTAAAGGAAAAATTGTTTTATACTTGGGACTGTCTGTTTTTGCAGCATGATGTATGTCTTCATCCGCAATTGTGTTCTAGGATAAGAATCAAGAGGTTGATTATATGCACCTTTTTAAAATTCTTTATTGTAATATGCCCAACTATCATTTTGACAGGATGAGTTCTTGGCTAGCACTGACAAATAATATATCCAACTACTGCTACCAAAGCAAATGCTGCCCAAAAAGGTCTGTTCTGGACAGGTAACACATGCTGGGCAACTAAAACCCTAATGACAATCTTTGGGCAGCCTTGATTCAAAAGCCTTAATCTTTGCATTTTGCAATAATTTTAAATATGAGTGAAGCTTTTGATAATATTCTACATCACTTTTGTATTACATTTGAGCTTCTTAAAGATGAAATCTTAATTATTTTTAAATGACACCAAAATGATTGATAAAATCTCTTGCCATTAGGTTTCTAACATCTTTTAATTTCTAGAAGTATTTACTCAAAGATGGTAGCTTTAATTAAAAAAGAATAGGATTTGACTTGTTGATAAACATGTGCCATTGTTGTAAGCAAATTCTACCAATAGAAATAAATTCATTCTATCAATTTGTTGATAATTTATTTTATACTAAAAAAATATTCTTTCAAATTAGTTTGTATATTATGTTTAATCATTTATTTGTAGATAATTTAAAAAAAAAATGTTCTTGTCATCTAAAATTTAAAAATTCTTTATTAAAAAATAAATACTAATTTTATCTAAAAATTAATATATTATTTTATAAATATCTATAAATATGGTATATATTATTAAAAGTATTTTTTAATAAAATAAAATAAAATATCTTAATAAAATTAATCTAAAATTATCAAATTTGAGTCTTTGCAATTAGAATTTAGAAGATCTAAAAAGTCCAATAATAATTTTTTTGGAATAGAGCATGTGCTTGATGTCTTAAGACCTTAGTTCTTGCATATGTGTTGCAAATAAAGTATTTAAATTTAATTGTATCAATTTAAAAAATAAAATAAAATAAATTAAATTCTTATTTATTTTTCAACATTACATTTTTATTAGGTACAAAATATAATTAACAACAAAAAGCATCTTATTTTTCTAATTTTTTAAAAAATAATTTATAATTATAAACTCAATTAAAATAATATCTCACAATATCCAGTTTATTATTTTTTTGAAACTAATAAAGTTATAAATTATATTATTATTATTTGTTAAATGCCAAATCACATTGCAAATGTTTTTTTTAGCATAATCAATTTTTTTAAACATGCAAATATAAAAAATTAATAGACTATTTAAAGATAAGGTATGATATCAAAAGTAGGGGATTTGCAACCTTTGAGATGTTGTGTTTTCTTTGAATAAACAAGAAAATTCTTTTATATGTATATATATATATATATATATATATATATATATATTAAAGTTTAAATAAAAAAAGCAATTTTGACAAATTTTTAAGAATGCAAGAGAATAGACTAAGAGATGATGAATTATAAGAAGAAAAAAAAAAAGATTGGATTCCAAAAAAGACTAGATATAATACTAGAAACAAAACAAGACTTGGATAGCTCCAAAATTGGTATTAATAAGACCAAGATATCCTGTCTTGTCCTCCTATTTATATTAATACAACTAAGTTTAATAGAGGCTTCAAGAACCATAGAATATTTTATAAGTCTAAATTTTTAATATAAAATCTTATAGAAAATTATGAAAGATTTTGGATGATTATTAAAGTCTATAGAAGCTTTTAATAGATTAGAGACTATTTTAGAATCTTATAAAAAGTTTTTAGAAACTAATTAAGTTTCTAAAGGTCTAATAATATTTATACAAATAATCAAAAGATTTAAGAAGATCCTTACAATTGTAATTTATTATTTGTCTATTTCATTTGATATAATATATTATAATATAATAAAAATATTTAATAAATATAAATTTTAAACAATTAAAGATTTTATCAGACATATTCTATTAAACTCCAATTGAACTCCATTGATCTTATTTACAATTTACAAATTATTCAATCCACAATCTAAGTAGAGTGGATTTATATATATTCAATAGAAATTAATAAGATATATTTAAAAGCTAGTAATATTGATAATTTGTGATTAAAAAATCAATAAAAAATAATAAGCTATATCAAATAATATTGATTTATTAATAATAAGTTATTTTATTGATTTTAAATTTTTTATTATATATTAAATTATTTTAAAATATTTCCATAATAAAAATTTTAAAAACATACAATAAATTAATCTTATATAAATAATATAAATTCAAAAAAGAATTTAGATTAATAGAATTTAAAAGATATAAAATTAAATATAAAAAATCTATTTTAGTTTTTTAAAATTATTTTTTTTAAAATTTAAATATCAAAAGATATTAATAAATATTTTTGGTATAAATTAATTTATTATTAAAAATACCAAATTTATTGTAGATAAATATTAGATCTTTTCAATATTAAATATTTGGTCACATCTTTATATTTCAATATTAAAAAAATTATAATATTTTTTATTTTTATTATTGGACAAATAAATGTTAAGATAAATAGATAATAATAAAAATATAATAAAATTTCAAATAAAAGATATTACCTTAGATAAATTGTTAATAGTCAAAAGATTGATTCTTAGTATATAGAAAGGGCATCCTATAGATATAGTATGAGGTCAAGGACAAAGAGTCAAAATCAAGAGAATAAAATATCTACTAGAAAATATCCAAAAGATTAGATAAGAATAATTAGTACATGACATAAAATATCCTTGTGGTATATGAAATGCCAAAGGATCCTAAGATCATTAGATACCTTCATGGTATAGAAGATGCCAAAGAATCTTAAAAGCATGTGTGTAAAAGTTAAAGAGTGGAAGTTGTCTTTTAAAGGCAACAACTACCACTTATAAGTAATGGGTGTTAGAAATGAAAGTTATCTTACTCCAAACTTTCTTTGTGTACAACCTTACTGATGTTAAATATTGTGGCTTTTAATTTCTCTTTCTTTAATAGGTTATGGACCTACTTACCTTTACTTGTGAATTTTGAAGTTCTTTAAAGTCTTTGTTGTTTTAAACAATAGATCTTGTTGTTGTTATTGATGTTAGAATTTAAATCTCCTAACTTTACTATTGCATCTAGTTGTTGATGTTGTATTGCTTTTACTTGTTGTTAAATGTATATAAGGTATTGGGATTTGTTAGACATCTTTGGAATGATGTTTTAAAATAATAGTATTTTATTTTTTTGCTATATTATATCATTGGTGGATTAACATTTAGCTTTGATGTGGTTTAGAAGCTTAAGGTGTTTAAAAGACCTTTTATAGTACTAAGAAGTGATTTGTGAGTTTAAAAATGAATAAAGAGTGGCAAATTTAATAAGAGACGATCATATAGTATAAAAGACTTGTGAAAAGTCTTAGAAGTGAAGTTGAGAGTGTTTTGAGAGTAAAATCACTAATTTATTTACAAAAAGGGCATTTTGGGATTCTAAGATGTAACACCTTTTTGTTAATTTTGAGAACTCTATTACTTCTTTTTTTGATTTTTTTAATCAATTTCTTCCTTAGACATAGCTTCAAGTGAGAATAAAGACTTGAAAGTAATTGAAAAGTTTAGAGGAGATAATTTCTACTATTGGAAGGTGAAAATAGAGCTTATGTTGGCATCTTTAGATCTTTGGAACATTATAGATGAAAGTGAAGACCGTCCAAGCATAGGTGATGATATGGAGGACAAAGAGGAGTATAAACATTGTAAAAAGAAGGCAATTGGTTTGATTGCAACAAATGTTGATGTCAATTTTTCACATATTATCTCTTGCAAAGGAGTAGTAGAAATATAGAAGACACTTTGCAACATCTATGAAAGTAGAAACCTTACAAACATTCTATAGACAAGGAGGAAGTTCTTAATAATAACAATGGAAGAAGGAGAAAATCTCATAGCTCTTGTCAACAAGATAAAAGCTCTTACAAATCAATTAGCAATTGTTGACAAGCTGATAGATGATTATGGTACTTTCATGCAATTATTTTTGAGCCTTCATGAATCTTACAACTATCTCATAATAGAATTAAAGTCCATCAAGATCAAAGAGCTCACATTATACTATATTATATCAAGACTTGTTCATAAAATAACAAAGAAGAAGAAAAAAAAGAATATCAAAAGGATAATTTAGCTCTCTTTTCAAAACAAGGCAAACTTGGTAGAACCTTCTTTCAAGTGAGCAAACTTGTTTCACATAGTTGTAAGATGTAATTTAATATGAATGGATGTTTTATCAAGACATTGGTTGAACAAGATGTTGCAAAAGGTTTTAGAGATAGCAACCTCTACTTCATCAATTGTAAGAAGGTGAATAAAATTGAAGTAGTATCATTTGTTGAATTTCCATAAGATCAAGGTAAGTTTGTTAATTTGGCATTGACGCCATGGTCATTTGAATGCAAAAAGCTTGAAGGAGCTTCAATCCATAGTAAGTGGCTTAAATCTTTGTCATTTCAGCCACAATGCTTGATGCTTGCTTATAAATAAAGTAAACAATAAAAGTTGTAGTCAAAGCAAATAATAAAGGACTTTATTTTCAAGTGGAATTTTAATACGTGCAACAAATTTGTTGGAGATTATACATTTTGATATTTGTGGATCTATAAGGATGCCATTAATTATAGGATCAAGATATTTTATCACATTTATTAATGATTTTTCAAAGAAAATATAGATTTTTATCTTCAAAGCTAAGAATGAGTGCTTTTTAAGATTTAAAGACTTTAAAACACTTGTGGAAAAGCAATGTGAGTGCAAGATTAAGATATTATACACGAACAATAGAAGTGAGTGCTTGTTAAAATATTTTGATGAGTATTTAAAGATTCAAGGTATTGCTAGACAAATCTCTACTCTTTACACTCTACAATAAAATAAAATTGCTAAAAAGCAAATCAAACCATTGTAGAGATGGCAAGGAGTATACTTCATGTTCAAAACCTTGGACATGAAATTTGAGCAGAAGCTATAGTAAATACAAGGTATACAAGAAATAGGTGTTTTATAAATGCACTAACATTAATTAATCTACAAGAAGCTTGGAGTGGAAAGAAACCTTATGTTTTATATATTAGGACTTTTTGGTGTCACAGACATAAGAGTTATTCTAGTAATTATCTAAGTTAATATAGATTAATAGAAATAGATAAAATAAATTAATTTGATACTATCTTAAAAATAAGCTTTTTAGAAGCTTCATAGATGCGGAATCACTTTTATATATGTCTATAGGTGATTGATAGGTTAAAAACTTGGTCAACAAGCTAGCCATGTATGGCACATGTTAGTAGCTTGTGGAATAAGCTAGCCATGTGCCGCACATGTTGGTAGCTTGCGGAACAAATCAAATATGTGGCACACATGTGAGAAACTTGTCTTGCAAGTTTGACATGTGTCTTATAAATTAGACACGTATAGGAGATCCTATAGAATATTGCCATATAACTCTTAGATAGATAATATAAATAGAGACAAGAGTGAAGACTTCTTCACTCTGGTCAACTCCTTTCTTGCTTCTAATCTAGTTCAAGAGTCTCATGTATTTTCTAGTCTTTGGCATTAGCCATTCCAGTTTCTTCTTGAATATACATACTTCTTTATTTCCATCTTGTTAATTTCTTTTGATATAGTTCTTACTAACTTATGCATTTGTTTTAATTTGTGTCTTTAACAGATTGACAAGAGTGAAATTATAATATCAGAGCTTTGTTTCTTCTTGATTAAGAGTGGATTACTCTTTTTTTCTTGATAAGACATAAGCATATTAGAAGTGGTAGATTATCCACTTCTAAATTGATATTGTTCCTAGAATTTTTTCCATTATTCTTCAGTGCTTTATTTTATAGTGAGAGTAGATATTTTTTCTTTTGTGGTATCATGGTAGAACTTGCTGAAATGAAGAGTGTAATGACACAAATGCAAGAGCAAATGAGAGAATTAGTACTTGCAATGCATCAACTCAATATACCACCATAAGAAATAACAAGATTAACAAGAAGCAAAGATATAGAGATGATTCGAGCTGCTTCAAGCCATACTACTTCACCTACAATTGAATACCATTCAAGCATCAAAGAACCAAAGATTAGTTTGCCGGAGAAGTTTGATGGCACCAGATCTAAGTTTCAAGGATTTATCAATCAAGTACAATTGATGATTAAATTTCAATTCCAAAGTTATCCAACTCAGGGATCACAAGTCAAGTTTATTAGAACACTACTGCCAAGTTCTACTTTATCATAGTTTTTGCCCTTTCTTGAATGACGTGATGCAGTATTGGATAATTTAGAGGCATTTTTAGCGGAGTTTTGATCTATGTATGGAAAATATGATGTAATTTGTGTTGCAATCAACAAGATCAGTATCTTGCAATAATGCAATTGATCAGTTACATCATATGCTTTACAATTTTGATAATTAGCAATTGACATTAAATAAGATAATACTGCACTTATTAGCCAATTTTTTTATGGATTACAATATGAGATAAAAAAATTGATGCTCAACTTATCCAATCCTCAGACATTGAGTCAAGCAATTGATTTTGCTGTGAAATATGACAATCAACTTTTTGAATTTTGATCGGAGAGCCACATAAGAGAACCCCAACATCACTACAATACAATGGTAACATCAACTTCTCTTCAATATGTACATTCAGAAGTAGAAGACATGCAAACTGATATGATACATTTTAAACCTCTTACTGAATAAGAAAAGACTCATCGTCGTTGTCGGGGTAGAGAGAATCCGCCTCAAGAAAGCGCTGGGCTTCTGGCTGCCACTAATTACTCAAGCAAGATTCAAGTATAATAAAAACCCCCAATTTTATATAAAAGAGATCTCCATAGGGCTATTACACCCAATACACAAGCCTAATTTCCTCAAACCACTCAAAACATAACAAAATACTCTAAACCCTCATTCTCCCGTAGGAAGGGAATTTTTCCCGAACTTCAATAACCCATAACTTTTAATCCAACCGTCCAAAACTACTCCAAATTTACATGAAGTACTGATATATTCTTCACAACTACCACCACAAATTTCAACCGTTGATTCATTATCGATCTTTAGATATCGCCAAAACCCTAGCAGTAGCTTTAAACCCTTGTTTACAAACACCCGTGTACTAAATTCTTCATATCTCACAATTTAAAAGTCCAAATGCTATGAAACTTTGATGTATAGCTTCTTAGCACAATAATACACCTTCTTGGAAATTTTTAGACAAAAATTCGTCCAAAAACTTAAGATATGGCAAACCCCATCACCATCAACAAAACGGTCTACTTACTGCCTTGGAATTGGATGCGCTGTCTTCAACTCTTCATATCTCCTTCGTCTAAACTCAAAACTTAAGAATTCCTTCATAACAGACGTAGATCTTGAAATCACCTTTCCAACCGCACCGTCCGATCTCCAAAAGCCTCCGTATAACTCCGCGAAATCCCAAAAGAGTGACAGTATGTATGAAATCCACTCTTTAACTTTGAACAAGTATAACTTCTTCACCCTAACTCCAAATTGCCTAAAATTTCCTCTCAAACTATACCCAAAACCCTAAACTTTACAACCCTACCTCTGAAATTGCAAATCCCCCTTTTGAAGTCGCCGAAAACCCCTGTTAAGGTCGCGGGCAGCCTCCTCAAAGCCCATTGGGCATGGTATTTGACCAATAGGGATGAAGTTCCCTATTCCTTGCCTTCATCCGACCATGGCTTGATTTCATCCCTCCCAATTAGCCTCTTATTAGCTTAAATTTTCATCCTTAAGTCCCCACCTTCTCTCAAGGCTTCATACTAAACATTTAGATCTTATAACTTTTAAATACCATAACTAAATAGGTAAAATAAAATAAAATAAAGTTTCTTCTATCAACCATTTTTAATTTAACTTACTAACCATTCTAACACATATCTAAATTTATAAACATATTAGGCATTTTGAATGGATTTTATATACTGTAAGCAATTACAGTACGACATCGTCATGAAGGATTGTATTTATATTATGGAAAACCTAAGCACATTGCTCAATATTATTCAAAAAAATGATGCAACTATAAGATGAAGATCATCTTATATCAAAGAAGACAATATGTCAGAAAACGAGTTTGTCTAGCTACAATAGGGACTATGTAGTTGGAATCTTCTACAACTCCTAATAAAGGTCCTATCCTCTCCTCAGAATCTTCTTCTTGTTTTATAATAGATATCTATTTGGAACCTAAAAATCACAAAGCCTCTGTCTTATTAGATTGAGAAGCCTCAATGTGATTTTTAGATAATTTTTTTATTAAAAGTCATAAGATACCTTCAGTACAAAAAACTAAACCCATACATGTAGAAGTCATAGATGGTCGCCCTTATCTTCTAAAAATATTACTAATAAAATCCTTTCTTTAAATATAAAAATAGATAGTCATAATAGTTGTATAATCTTTAATATAATTAAATCTTCATCTAATTCAATCATTTTAGGTTTATCATGGCTAGAAAAGTACAACCCTCAAATAGATTGGATTTTCCGTAGACTTAACTTTTCTCAAAGCATTAATAAGAGTCTCATAAATCAAGTAACAAATCATAATCCTAGTATAATAAAATCCGTATTTATAGATGCAAAAGTGTTTATGAAGGAAGCAAAAGAAAGATCATCTTTTGTTATTTATGCTACACCCATTTCTGATGGTGGAAGGACTTCAAGTTGCATTTTAAGCCAATATCAAGATTATTAAGACGTTTTTTAGAAGAAAAATATAGATATTCTTCTAGAGCATCATCCATATGATTGTTCAATTGATCTCAAAGAGAGAATTCAACCTTTATTTGGACCGATCTATAGTTTATCCCAGAATGAATTGACTGAGCTCAAGAAATATATTGATGAGAACTTGGCCAAGAATTTCATACGCCATTCAAAATCCCTAATAAGAGCTCCTATCTTATTTGTAAAGAAGAAAGATGGATTACTATGGATGTGTGTAGATTATCAAGGGCTCAAGAAGATTACCATCAAGAATAGGTATCCTCTACTTTTGATATTTGGACTTTTTGATGAATTGAATTAAACCAAGATCTATACAAAAATAGATCTAAGAAGAGAATACAACCTAGTATGCATCAAAGAAGGTAATGAATGGAAGATTGCATTTCGAACAAGGTATGGACATTTTGAATATAATGTCATGCCTTTTGGACTTATAAATGTACCAATTATTTTTCAACACCTTATGAATGACCTTTTTTGTGAGTTTCTTGATGACTTTGTTGTCTGCTATTTAGATGATATTTTAATCTATTCTAAGAACACAAAAGAACATGAAGTTCATGTTTATTGTGTATTATAAAAACTTAGAGATACATGATTATATGCCAAGATGGAAAAGTGTGTATTTTACACTACTCAAGTTGATTTCTTAGGATACATCATTTCAAATAATGGTCTCAAAATGGATCTTAAGAAAGTTCAGACAATCATAGATTGGAAGATTCCAAAAACAATAAGAGATGTGTAATTTTTTTCAAAATTTGTCAATTACTATCGAATCTTCATCAAAAATATTTCTCAAATTGCAGCTCCACTTACACGTTTAACTTGTAAGGACAAATTTGAGTGGAGTAAAGGAGCAGAAGCATCATTTGAGGTTTTAAAGACAACTTTTATTTCTGTATCAATCTTATATTGCATCAACTTTTCAAGGCATTTCTTATAGAAACAAATGCCTCAAACTTTGCTTTGGGGGCAGTATACTTGACTAAATTTGCTTAAAAAAAATTGAATCAATAGTCAATGTTGATTTCATTATTCGAAGATGAAATTGCTCCGGTTTCAAGAGGGCTGTTCTTTGTTGCTCAAAAGTTGTATTTCCTTCTTTTGATACAAAATAAGAATGTCTAAAAAGGGCATTGGACAAACCTTATTATTTTTTTGGCCGATAAGTGATAATGAACTCAAATCTTGACAAAAACATACTCCAATGAACTTGACAACGATTCAACACGCTTGTCGATATGAAATATTTGAGGTTCTTGTGATCCGTATATATAGTGATTGAACTGGAAGTGCCTTCTAGATAATGACGCTATTCTGGAAAAGAATCCATGATTGCAAGAAGTTCTTTGTTGTAGATCTCATAATTGATCTTGACTGTTGAGAATTTTCTTGAATAAAAAGCTACTAGATGAAGTTTGTCATTTGTTCCTATTTGTGACAAAATTGCACCTAAGACAAAGTTTGATGCATCTATTTCTATAAAAAAATGCCTTGGAAAAGTCAACACAATATAAGATTGGTGTACAAACAAATAATGTCTTTAGAGCTTCAAATGTTGCTTCCACTTCTTGATTCCATTAGAGTTTGTCTTTATAGGTCAAACATGTAAGTAGAACTGCAACTTGAGAGAAGTCTTTGATGAAGATCCAATAATAATTGGCAAATCCAAAAAAGCATTGGACATCTCTTCCACTTCTTTGAAATCTTTCAATTCATAATTGTCTGGACTTTCTTAGAATTCATCATGAGACCATCATTTGAAATGATGTATCCTAAGAAATCAACTTGAGTAGTATAAAATACATACTTTTCTATCTTGTCGTACAATCTTGTATCTCTAAGTTTTTGTAATACTTGATGAAGATGTATTTTATGTTCTTTTATGTTCTTAAAATAGATCAAAATATTGTCGAGGTAGTAGACGACAAAATTGTCTAGGAATTCACGAAAAAACATCATTCATGAGATATTGAAAAGCAGTTGGTACATTAATAAGTCTAAAAGGCATGACATTATATTCAAAATGTTTGTACTTGATTCAAAACGTAGTTTTTCATTCATCTCTTTCTTTGATGCATACTAGATTGTATGCTCCTCTTAGATCTATTTTTGTATAAATTTTAGATTGATTTAACTGGTCAAAGAGTGCTAATATCAAAAGTAATGGATATCTATTTTAGATTGTGATCTTATTGAGTCCTCAATAGTCAACACACATCCGCAACAATCCATCTTTTTTCTTCACAAATAGAATTGGAATTCCTGCTGAAGATTTAGAATGGCATATGAAATTCTTAGCCAAATTTTCATCAATATACGTCTTAAGTTTAGCCAATTCATCTTGTGATAAATTGTAGATTAGTCCAAATGGTGGCTAAGTTCATTCGTTGAGGTTGATTGAACAATCATATGGATGATGCTCTGGAAGAATATCTGCATTTTTTTCTCAAAAATGTCTTGATAATCCAAATATTGGCTCGGAATGCCACTTAAAGTCTTTCCACCATCAAAAACAGATGTGGCATAAATAGCAAAAGTTGATCTTTCTTTTATTATATGTATAAAAACTTTTGCACCTATAAATACGGATTTTACTATATTAGACTTATGGCTTTTTAATTGGTTGGCAGGATGTTTAATAATGTTTTGAGAAAAGCCAAATCTATAAGAATTCCAATCTATTTGAGGATTATATTTTTTTAGCCATGATAAACCTAAAATAATTAGATTAGATAGAGATTTAATTATGTTAAAGTTTACGTAGTTATTATGACCATCTATTGTTACTTTTATAGGACAGGTTTCATGAGTGACATCTCTAGAAGACAATGGATGACCATCTATGACTTCTACATGTACGGATTTAGTTTTCTGTACTAGAGGTATTTTACAATTCTTAACAAATTATTCATTTAAAAAGCATGCTGAGGCTCTTGAATCTAAAAAGATAGAGGCTCTCTAATTTTTTGGTCTTAAATATACATCTATTATAAAACAAGGAGAAGGTTTCGAGGAGAGAATACGACCTTCATTAGAAATTGTACAAGATTCTAGCTACACGGTGTCGTGTTGTGATACGATTATATGATGAAACTATGACTAAAAATGATTTTTCAATTAATATTCTATTATCTTACTTCAACAAGAATTCAACATATTTTAACAAGATTTTTATGAAAGCCTTTTAGTTTATTTTCTTCACTTAATAACTAGTAGATAAAAATTAATTAGTAATTTTACCTTCTAGGTTGTAGTAATTCTTTTACTGCCTTAGAAAGGCCATAAAATAGTAAAAATATAGTAAAAAGGATAAATTATTAGCATGATTGATATTAAAATTAAGTTGAGGGTAGGGTCGGGCTATAAAATCCCTAGGATAGATTAGATTGGTACCCAAGGGTTGGCCGTTTGTAGGATAGGGTCAAAATCAGACCTTTGGCTACTAAAACGGCTGCTTAGGGCAAATCTAGAGTCTTTTGGCAAATCAAAAGATAGAGTTAGAGAGAAGACTTAAGAGGTTTTGCATAGGAGTTGATTTCAAGTGATTTAGATAAGAAATGACTTTGTAATAGCTTTGCAAAGTCAGGGTTGTTTTCGGCAACTTAGGATTTTGTGAAATAAAATAGGGTTGATGTTTTAGGCAATTTCAAAAGTTTTGTAGCAGATCCATAGTTGAAAATCTATGGATTTTTGGATATTGTTGTTGTTAATGTGTGCTATGAATTTGAGCTAAATCTAACGGTTTAGTTGTACGTAATTGAGGTTTAAAAAGGTCAAGGTCTCAGAAATTAAGTTTTGAGGGTCAGTTAGGGTTTTTGAGATCTTGAGCAATTTGCCAATTGGATTGGAGTGAAATTTATGTATGTGGATAGTAGACTTGTTTTTCTATGCACATACAAATTTTGAAAGCAATTGAATAGTGTGCAAGGGAGATTTAGATACTGGAATATTAGCATCAAGATTGGAGAAGGAGGCCGGCCGTCACCCATGCAAATTTATGGATTTTTCTTCTTTTTGTGACGTTAGATCTACTTCAAGCTTAATATGATTGTGTTTAACTTAATTAATAAGATATGTACAAAATTTCAATCAAAATCGACGGTTTATTTGGTAGTTGTTGAGGTTCTAAAACTGCCTTAGGATTTCCTTAGGATTTGATTAGGATTTGACTAAGATTAGTTAAGATTTGTTTTAGGATTTGTTAGGGTTGATTAGGATTTAGTAGGATTTGTTTTAGGATTTTTTTGAATTTGATCAAGGTTGATTAGGATTTAATAGAGTTTATTTTAGGATTTTTTTTAATTTGATTAAGGTTGATTAGGATTTAATTAAGATATGATTATTGACTGTTTAGAGATTGATTAGAGAAGTTAGGACTAGTTATTGTTGCGTATTTCCCTTTTATCTTTGACAACCACTTGCCTAGAGCATTCTCAAGCAAGACTTCACGACATACAACAACGGTTCCTATTGTAGCTGGACAAATTCATTTTCAGACATTTTGTCTTCTTTGACAGTCGTACTCATCATTTTGTAGTTGTGTCATTTCTTTGGATAATGTTGAGCAGTGTGCTTAGGTTCTCCACAATATAAACATAATCTTCCTTGACGACGCCAAATCTTTTCTTATTCAATAAGAGGTTTAAAACATACCGCATCAATTTGCATGTCTTCTACTTTCGAATGTACGTTTTGTAAGGACGTTGATATTGCCATTGAATAATAACATTGAGGCTCCCTTATACTACTCTCGGATCAAAGTTCAAAAAGTCAATTGTCGCACTTCACAGTAAAATCAATTATTTGACTTAATGTTTGAGGATCGGATAAATTAAGCATTAATTTTTTTTTACCTCATATTATAATCTATAGAAAAATTGGCTGATGAGTGCAGCATCATTCCACTTAATATTAGTTGCTAGTTGTTGAAATTGTGAAGCGTTTAATGACACTGATCAATTACCTTGTCGTAGGATGGAAATCTTGTTAGTTGCAACACGGATTGCATCATGTTTTCCATACATAGATCAAAATTCTACTAAAAATACCTCCAAATTATCCAATATTAGATCACATTGTTCAAAAAAAGATGAAAATCATGATAAAGTAGAATCCAAAAGTAACGTTTCAATAAACCTAACTTGAGATCCTTGAGTATGATAACTCTGAGGTTGAAATTCAATCACCAATTTTACCTGATTGATGAATCCTCAAAATTTAGATCTTGTGCCATCAAACTTCTCAAGCAAACTAATTTTTGGTTTTGTAATATTTGAATGGTGTTCCATCATAGGTGAGGTAGTATAGTTTGGTGTAGATATTGACGCACCTCCAACCATTTCTATATCTTCACTTTCTACTAATCTTGTTGCTCCTTGTGGTAATAAATTGAGTTGATATATTGCAAGCATTAGCTCTTTCATTTGTTCTTATATTTATGCCATTGCATTCTTTATTTGTATAAGCTCTGCCATGATAATACAATAGAAAGGAAGGTGTCTACTCTCACTTTGAGAAATACAGAATAACACACTGAAAAGAAAAAAATTTAGAAAACAATATCAGTTTAGAAGTAGATATTCCACAACTTCTAATATGCTTATGTCTTATCAAGAAAAAGGAATAATCTACTCTTAATCAAAAAAAGACAAAGCTCTGATATTATATGTGTACTCTTATCAATATGTCAAAGACAAGAACTCAATGAAAGTAAATTAACATATAAAACTTCTATTAAGAAGAATAAAAAAATAGAAGTAAGGAAGTATATATATTAAAAGAAACTACAATGGCTATTGCCACAAGATAATAAAACTATAGACTCTTAAATCTGGACTAGAAGCAAGAAAGGAATTGATAAGAGTGAAGAAGGCTTCACTCTTGCCTCTATAAATACTATCTAATTAAGAGCTACATGGCAGTATTCTATAAGACCTCCTACACATGTCTAATTTACAAGACACGTGTCAAAATTACATGACAAGTTTTCCACATATGCGCCACATACTTGGCTTATTCCACAAGCTATCAACATGTGTGACACATGGCTAGCTTGTTCTACAAGCTACCAACATGTGCGCCATGTGACTAGCTTGTTTACCAAGTTTCTAACCTATCAATCACCTATAGACATGTATAAAGGTGATTTTCCATCTATGAAGCTTTTAGGAAGTTGTTCTATCAGATATTATCAAATCAACTTATTTTATCTACTTCTATTGATTTATATTAATTAGATAATTGATGGAGTAAATCTCATGTCCATGACATGATGAGAGGTATCAACCTTTGAATGAAAAGAAATAAGCTTTAAAAAAAAGAAGCTTGAAAGAATCCATGGAGTACATCAAGGTGAATCTTCATCAAATGAAAGGAGATATCCAATGAAAGAAAGAAGACTATTTGGTAAATGGTGGAAGAACCACATCTTTTTTCAAATAAGTGAAGAATATATTAATGTTGTACTTTTTGTTGATCCATTGAATTTGTATGATGCAATGAAGTCAAGAGATGGTATGAAGTAAGAAAAGGCTATGGAAAAAGAATACAAATCATTCATAGACAATGGAATATGGAATTTGACTCAACTTCCACCAAATTGATCTTCAATTGGTTGTAAGTAGGTATTTAGAACCAAGAGAGATGCAATGGGTAATATTATGAGATACAAGGCAAGATTGATTACCAAAGCCTACTTATAAGTTGTTGGTGTTGATTTCAATGAGACATATGCTCCCGTGGCCAAATTCACTACTAATATTGTTAGGGACATATACTTCGAAGGTTCACAGAACCTTCTAGGATATTCTAAAAGCTTCTCGAGTAAATGAAAGTCAATTGAAAAGCTTCTTTATTAATGAAAGTCGGTCAAGAAGCTTTCTAGTGAGTAGAAGGAGCTCAAGAAGTATCCCAACTAGTGGAAGGAGCCCAAGAAGCTTCCTGATTGGTAGAAGATGCTTGAGAAGCTTCTTGGTTTGATAGTAGCCGCTCAAGAAGCGCCCTAGACAAGAGTATATATAGAGGTTGAGAGTGAAGGATTCTTCAATCTCGACAACGCATCTCTTGGAGTTCTAACTCATATTTCTTGGTGTTATTTATATACTCTTCTATTTAATCCAAGTTCTTATTGGTTTCTTCTGAAAACCTTGTTCTAGTCCCAGTCTTTGATTCTATATTCTTATATCCTTGATAGTTTTGTCGAGACTGACCACATCTTCAATGTCAAGGTTGGATCCTTCTTATTAAGGAGTAGATTATCTCTCTACTTGAAGGTATACCAGCGCTTTAGAAGTTGCAAATTATCCTCCTTTAAATTGATATCTTCTTCATTATAATATTAGAGCTTTGTCCTTCTTGTAAGAGAGTGGATCATCCCTCTTCTCAAAGGTCTTAAGCATCTTAGAGGTTGGAATTACCCTCCTCTAATCCGATATTGCCTTTTTATAGATTCATTTCTTCTTTCTTTTAGAATGGCTGGAGGCCAAGATATTAGTATGACTAAATCTTCTGAGTCTAAGTTAGATGCCATTATAAGTACTCTTACTACTTTATCTGGTAGGACTACGGAGATTGAAGGAATTATTGCAAAGCTTCGTAACAATGCAAGAACTAGAGTATCACAATCTAGACTGCATCCATCCACAATTTTTGTGCTTGAGGATGCAGTACTATCTATATTATGTCAAGAAAATCCAACTGTTTGACAATATAAAGAGCCTCAAGTTAGTCTTTCAAAAAAAATATGATGGGATGCGTTCAAAGTTCAGAGGATTTGTCAATCAAATTTGATTGATAATAGTTCTACAACCTAATATTTATCCAACGAAAGAATCACGAGTTGGATTGATTGGAACCTTGCTTAGGAAACAAGCACTATCATGATTTGCTCCTTTATTTGAAAAAAGATCACTAATTTTGAATATTTTTGAAGTTTTCATGGAATCATTTGCAAAAGCTTTTGGAGAACATGACAAGACTTGGTGGACAGCAACTAAGATCCGAGCATTATGGCAAGAGATATGCTCTATATTAATGTATGCATTTGATGTTAGGTAATTAGCATGCAACATCAATTATGATGAAGAAACCATAATAAATCAATTTTATTGGAGATTAAAAGATAATGTGAAGGATTTATTATTATCACTTCCGGATCCACAATCGCTCAATGAAGCCATTAGCCAAGCTGTAAAATAAGATAATCGATTGTTTCAATGTCGACAAGATCAATATTCATGGGCTCCAATAAGACAATATGCAATTCAATATATCCTTGATATATCAATAAGTACTTTGAATTCACACTCAGAGGTAGAAGATATGCAACTTGATGCAATATGATTTAAACCTCTTAGCCCACAAGAAAAGATGCATCAAATGGAAGAAGGTTTGTGCCTATATTATGGCAAGGCAGGCCATAAGGTTGGCAATTGCCCAAAGAAATAAAATCAACACATTACCAAAACCGGGAGTGCAATTATTCAGAAAAATAACAATGTTCAGCTACAATAGGGACCGTGCGACATGACAACCCAGTATTACAAAACTATTCACGTTCCTCTCTTTCTGCTCAACTTGCTTGTTGTTTTACAATCCTTTTGTACTTTGGCCCTTATAAGCTTCAAACAATCGCCTTGTTAGATTCAGGGACATCCGCTTCTTTTATAAATGAGACATTTATTAAACTTCATAAAATTCCTTTAATACAAAAATCCAAACTTATTCATATAGAAGTAATAGATGAATGACCTTTATCCTCAAGTAGTGTCACCCAAGGAACCATGCCTATAGAAGTGTTGTTTAAAAATCATAGAAGCCAAATTGAGTTCAATGTTATTAGAATTCCTTCAAATCCTGTTATTCTTGAGCTATCTTGGTTGGAGAAACATAATCCATCTATAGATTAGAGGTTACAAAGAGTAACATTTTTGATAGAAATCCGTACAAGAAAGATTCGTAAAAAGCCACGAATTGATAAACCTTTATTTGTTGGAGCAAGGGCTTTCATAAGATCAACCGAAGAAGGTACATCATTTTTTATTTATGTGACTCCAATTCTAGAAGATATGACTTCATCGACAAGTATTCTAGAGCAGTATAATGAATTTCAAGACGTTTTTCAGAAGAAAAATGTTGATATATTATTGGGGCACCGATCCTACAATTATACTATAGATCTTCAGGAAGGGACGCAACCACCTTTTGGCCCAATCTATAATCATTTTCAAGATGAGCTTGCGATATTGAAAGATTATATTAACAAAAATATTGCAAAGAATTTTATCAAGCATTCAAAGTCTCTAGCAGGCGCACCTATATTTTTTATTAAGAAGAAGGATGATTCTTTACAAATGTGTGTCGATTATCAAGGATTGAATAAAATAATGGTAAAAAATCATTATCCACTAGCATTAATTTCAGGACTCTTGGAACAACTGGGCTAAGCCAAGATCTATACTAAGATAGATCTTCGCGGAGCATACAATTTGATATGGATCAAAGATGGAGATAAATGGAAGATCGCTTTTTGGACAAGATATGGACATTTTGAATATAATGTCATGTCTTTTGGACTAACAAATGCACCCATTATCTTCCAGCATTTAATGAATAATATCTTTTGAGAATATTTGGACAAGTTTGTGGTGATCTACCTTGATGATATCCTGATCTATTCAAAAAATTTAGAAGAACACGAGAGGCATGTCAAGCTAGTATTATAAAAGCTATATGATATGGGTTTGTCTGCCAAATCGGAAAAATGTGTATTTCACGAACCGAAGATGGAATTTTTGGGATACATTGTATCTATTGAGGGTTTGATTATGGATCCCAAGAAGATAGAGGCGGTTATGCAATAGGCCATTCCAAAGGCTGTGAGAGATGTACAATATTTTCTTGGATTTGCTAACTTCTATCAGATCTTCATCAAAAATTACTCTCAAGTTGCCACCCTTCTAACTCGATTAATATGTAAGGACAAGTTAGAATGAAAACCTCAAGCAGAGAAAGCATTCCTAGATCTTAAGATGGCATTTACTATAGCCTCAATATTGGTGCATCTAGATTTCACAAAGATATTCTATTTAGAGACTAATACTTTAGATTTTGCATAAGGGGTCGTACTTTCATAAATAGGTATAGACGACAAACTCCATCCTGTTGTATTTTATTCTTGAAAGTTCTCTGCTGTCGAAATTAATTATGAAATCCATGATAAAGAATTTCTTACTATTGTGGATTCTTTCCAAAAATGGCATCATTTTCTTGAAAGAACAATGCATCTTGTGATTGTATATATATATCATAAGAACTTAGAATATTTTATGTCAACTCAAATTTTTAATCACCACCAAACTTGATGGAATATGTCGCTAACTCGATTCAACTTTGTCATCACTTATTGCCCTAAGAAGCAACAAAGATTGTCCAATGCTTTATCAAGGAGATCATATCTCATACCAAGGATAGAGGAGGCAACGTTTGATCAATAATATACAACTTTGTTAAAATCAGAGCAATTTCGTCTTTGTGCTACTATTGCATCAATACTTATGGATTCTAATTTTTTCAATGAGATGCATGCAATAACTATTAATGATGTTTTGATTTTTAATGTCAAGCAAGATTTGAAAAAAAATACTGATAAGTTCAAACTTGAAGAAGATCTTCTATACTTTGAAGAATGTTTGTATATCCCAGAAGGACCAATACAACTACGTGTTCTTCAATCCTGCCATGACTTTCCTGTTGTGGGTCAATTTGGATTTAATAAGACCTTGGAATTTATTTCTCGAGAATTTTAGTGGCCTCAAATATGGATGGCAGTAAAGGACTTTGTGCTCTCTTGTGATACTTGTTCAAGGTCTAAGAATCCTCGACATCTCCCTTGTAGACTGTTACAACCCTTATCTATTCCAAAACAATCATGGTCGTCTATCTCAATGGACTTTATTACAAATCTACTGCCATCCAATTCATTAGACAGTATATTTGTAGTCGTTGATCAACTTACAAAGATGGCTTACTTTATCCCTTGCAAAAAAATTACGTCTAGTAAAAAAATGGCAAGGCTTTTTTTTTATAATATATATCGATACCATGACTTATCAGATAATATCGTATTTGATTAAGGATCCCAGTTCATATCTAAGTTCTAAAAATATCTTTTTGAAATATTGAAGGTAGATATTAAACTTTCTTCAGCTTTCTATCCTTAAACTGACGGCCAAAAAGAACGAGTTAATCAAGTATTGGAGCAATATTTACGATGTAGCATTAATTATCAACAAGATGATTGGACCTCATATCTACCATTAGCAGAGTTTGCATATAATAATATTGTTCATGCTTCAACTCAACAAACACCGTTTTATTCCAACTATGGATATCATCCAAAGCTTGACTTGTAGAGCACGCCAAAGAACAACAATCCAACAGCCAAAGGATTTGCAAAACACCTATCGGAATACCAAACAACCTTGAAGCTTCAATTACAAGCAGCTCAAGATGCTTATAAGATATCTGCAGATAAATTTAGGAATCAATTGCTTATTTTTTATATTAGAGATAAGATATGGCTTCTTTGACAAAATATCAAGACTAAGTGACCATGCGATAAGTTGGACTATCGAAGGTTGGGGCTATTTTCTATCTAGAAGCAAATCAATCTAGTGGCATATCGCTTTGAGTTATCATCCGCCATGAAGATATATCTAATTTTTCATATATTTCTCTTAGAACCTTATAGAGAATCGTACATTCTAGGAAAAATACAACAATTGCCACCTAATATTGAAATTCAAGACCATGAAGAATAGGAGGTTGAAAAGATACTTGATTTACGACAAAGATGTAGCAAATTGGAATATCTTGTCCATTGGCGAGGCTATGGCATTAATGAGCATACATGGGAACCGGCTACAAATCTCACCAATGCGCCTCAAAAGGTATAGGAATTTCATCAACTTTATGCCCACAAATCCAAACGTATTTGATAATAACTTTTTAGTGAAGATTGGATCCACGGAATACTTATAAAGAGGGGGAGAGTTAAACTAAAGCCTTCATCAGTATATAGTCATCCAAAAAAAAGTAGTAGAAGCAAGCTAATCACCATGTCAAATCTTCAAGCATTGAGAGAACAAGACTCAGAAGATTTGTTTGTGACGCAAGCTTCAAATGAACCAATATAGGTTTCATAGCTTTCAATTGAGCAAAGTGAAGACAACACATTCTAGCTCCAAGTACGATCCCAGTTGGAGCCATTAGGAGCAAGATCCAACCATGCAAGTCTCGATTCCAATGCTGAAGCTTTAATAATATTACTTGAACTTGAAAAGGTGAATCCTTTTAGTCATGAGATTTTGTTTAGAGGATGTTTTGAAGATCGCAATGAAGATCAGATCCTCGGATGGCATATCTCAACAACAAAGGTAATAGCTCAAAGCCATAGGCAATTTCTTCGAGGACCTGTAGAACCTATTGTCCAAGAACGGAGAACAGAATACATAACTTCACTAGTACAAGGTATTCTTGATTTTTTATATATATAATAAGACTGAGCTCCTCTTGAAACTCGTCGCTAGAGAAAGGAGTGATGTTAGGGACATATACTTTGGAAGTTTACAGAACCTTCTAAGACATTCTAAAAGCTTCTTGAGTTAATGAAAGTCAGTTGAAAAGCTTCTTGAGTTAATGAAAGTCAGTTGAAAAGCTTCTTAGTTGATGAAAGTCGGTCAAGAAGCTTCCCAATTAGTAGAAAGAGCTTAAGAAATATCCCAACTAGTGGAAGGAGCCTAAAAAGCTTCCCAATTGGTAGAAGCTGCTTGAAAAGCTTCTTGGTCTGATGACAGCTGCTCAAAAAGTATCCTAGATAGGAATATATATAGGGGTTGAGACTAGAGGATTCTTTAGTCTTGACAATGCATCTCTTGGAGTTCTAACTCATATTTCTTAGTGTTGTTCATGTACTCATTTGTTTAATCCAAGTTCTTGTTGGTTTTTTCTAGAAACCTTGTCCTAATCCCAGTCTTTGGTTCTATATTCTTATATCTTTGACAATTAGAAGCATTGTGGTAATTGAAGCAACAATGAATTTGGAGATGCATGAAATGAATGTGAAGATAGTCTTTTTGAATAGAGAGTTGGAAGAAGACATCTACATAGATGAACATCAAAGATTTGTTGAAGAAGGCAAATAATATCTTGTTTATATGTTGAAGAAATTTTTATATGGGCTAAAACAATCACCAAGGGCATGATATCAAAGAATTGATATATTCTTTGTAAATGAGGGATTTGTAAGAAGTGAGGTTGATTATTCTATGTATATGATGCAATGAAATGAGTTCTTCTTAATTGTGATTTTCTATATTGATGATTTGATCATCTTAACTAATACCTCGAAAATGATGGATTAGTTAAAGATAAAATTAGAGAAGGAATATGAAATAAATAATTTGAAAGAACTTTATTATTATTTAGAAGTAGAATTTATGACAGATTGTGCTTAAAAGACCATTACAATGAGGCAAAGCAAATATATTAAAAATATGTTAAAATAATTCAACATAAAGGAGTGTGAATCCATTAGAACACTTTAGGAAGCCAATTTGAAGTTAATAAAATTCACGGATGAAGAATTTGCTGAAGTTAAAGGTGAATTATAAGGTGTTTCATATAAGATAGTAGTAGGTTCACTTATCTATGCAATAGTTAGCACAAGGGTGGACCTTACATATGCAATGAATATTGTAAGTCAACACATGTCAAAGGCAAGACGAATCCATTAGACAACCATAAAAAAAATCATAAGGTATTTGAAAGATACATTAAACTTCAAATTGTGCTTTGGAAGTGATAATATTGCTTTGCATGGTTATAGTGATGCGAATTGGATAAGAGATGTAAATGATAGAAGGTCAACAATTGGCTATGTATTTTTTATTGGAGTTGGAGCTATTTCATGGAATTGCAAGAGACAACCTACAATTGCAAGGTCCATAATAGAGGCAGAGTACATGGTAATAAGCCATGGTGCAATAGAGACAATATGGTTAAGATAAGTTCTAGAGGACATTGGACTTGTGCAATTGGAAGCAACTCTAATGAAGTGTGATGATTAAAGATGCCTTATTTTTGTAAAGAATTCAATGCTCTATTTAAAAACCAAGCATATTAACATTCAATATTACTTCATTAGAGAGAAGATTGAAATGGAAATAATTGACCTGAAGTATTGTGCAATAAAAGTCATATTTATTGATTTGTTGACAAAGGTATTAGGTTTAAAAGCCTTTGACAATTAGCAAAAAGAGAGTATTAAATAATAATAAATAAATAACTAAATAATAATAAAAGTAGAATAAATTACCAAATAAAAGATATTATTTTAGTAGAATAAGTTACCAAGTAAAAGATATTATCTTAGATAAATTGCTAATGGTCAAAGGATTGATTCTTAGCATATAGAAAAGACATCCTATGGATATAAGATGAGGTCAAGGACAAAGAATTAAAGTCAAGAGGATTAAGTATCTACTAAGAAATGTCCAAAAGATTAGATAAGAATAATTAGTACATAGCATAAGATATTCTTGTAATATGTAAGATGCCAAAAGATTCTAAGATCATTGGAAATCCTCGTAGTATATAAGATGTTAAAAGATCTTAGGAACATATGTATAAAAGTCAAAGAACAGAAGTTGTTTTTTAGGGCAACAACCACCACCTATAAGTAATAGATGTTGGAAATGAGAGTTATCTTACTCCACACTCTTTTTGTATGCAACCTTATTGATACTAAGTATTGTGACTTTTAACTTCTCTTTTTTTAATAAAAAATTTATTCAATGTCTATGAATTAATATTTATAATTGATTATTATTATTACAAAGTTTTTCAAACTAGCCAATAAGTTTTAATAATTTAATTTTTTTAATATCAAATTTTTTAATATATTTATAATGTTATATTTAATCAATATTTCTAAATGATTAGTATTTCAAATGACATAATCTGTTATTTTTAATATGTTTCTTAAGTAAATGGTTTGTAGGGCTTCAAAATCCAAAGACTTATTTTTTTTTTTAAAAACATTTTGACAACATATTCCAATTTCATGTAGGACTTTATTACTTTTCTACCATATAATTCTGACATGAATTGACAGTTTGGTGGTCTTTGTGGCATGACTCCGCTAAAAGTTGAATACACAATTGTGTGGGATTTGACAACAGTGTATTCAACTTTGTCAACTACCTGAGATTGGACAACAATTTAAAATTTGACCCAATCTGCACAGTCCAGCTTTCTCAACAGACAAGAACAGTTTTTGTACTTCTTCTAACCCACATTTTGAAGGACCCACTTGCATGTCGGCTAAAGTACATTCGGTAACATTGCTCCAACCAGTCAATGATTTCGGAAGCAGAATGATCAAATTCGATTCTTATTGTTTGGAACATCTTTGAATGTTAGAAGACAACAGAATGGACAGGGATGCTCAATAAGTGAGGTGGAAGACAAAAGTACATGAAGATAAAGAGAGTGAGATAAAGACCGACTGGTCTTTCGAGAGGACTGAAGAGTCAATCTGATGGGGAGATCATCATATGTTTAGCAGTCACTCACAAGATGACGTGCATGAAGAATAATAATACTGTTGAACTGTCAGGGAACTAGTGTGCATCATCTCACTTCATTTTGTGACAATACCCACATACACCTCAGTTGATAAACACAGCAGTATTGGAAGTAAGCGACAGAAGGAGAATTCATGGCTCAAATACCAGTTCAAAAATTTTGGACATGCTTTTTACTTATCTTGAGAGAAATTGTGAACCCCACACAAGCCTGAGAGTGAATCAATATGATTAATCTCTCTGTTTCTTGCACTTGAACACAATCATGGTCCACAGAAAATGCAAGTCCCGAGGGATAATAAAACGACCTGTGGACAAAAACCTGCGTCTGGTGGGATTCACCTCTACTTGCAAAAGGCCGACCTGCAATGAAGGAGAGGGTGAAGTCGGAGGAGATGGGTTCGAAGGAGAAAGACAATATGGTGCCTGCCACTGCTTGAGGGTATGTCCTGGAGAGCTTCTTGGCCAGCATCACGTTCACATCCCCGGAAAAGGTGAAGAGAGACTGCTCCACAACGGAGCCTGTCTTGACCTGAAAGGCTTTGTACTCCCATGCTATCCAGGACTGTTTATGAGCATCTGCTTCGGCAAGCACAGCATCCACTCTGTCTGCGTCGAATGGATTCCACGAGTTTCGAGGAGAGATTGCAGCTTGATCTGCCACAAAAAACTCTGTCAGCATGGCACCGCACCCCAGCTTCTTGCTTTCTCGCAGACGCTCGCGGATGGCTTGACGTGAATTCACATTGGGAGGTTGGTAGAAATGATAACTCAACACGGTTCGATTCTGAAACTGTGCTCCTCCTGGGACAGTTGAGAATCCACAACGGATGTCTTCAAATGTGACAGACTCCATGAAAAGAATCCGGTCGGGGTCGACAGATCGAATTGATGACTGCAGCTTTTCGTAGAATGGAGCAAGATTGTGGTAATCCGCCACTCCTGGCACCAACAAGAGTGGATTGCGGTACATGTCTCCCGCCCATGGTTCGTTGATGAGCTCATATCCCAAAACTCCAGGCTGGTCACGGAAGGACGTTGCAACAATTTGCCAGTAGTTTGCAAACAAATCTGCCCAGCCCCATTTGTTGTCATACAAGCTCTGGAAAGCTCTCGACACTGCGAAAGAGAAGTAGTACCAAGCCCAGGGATGTTTGTCGCATTGCTCGTCCGATGGTTGCTGCTCATAAGAACTATCTCCTGGTGAATCAGGTAGTGGCCATCTTCCACTTAGAGGCTCTGGGAAGGATTCGATGAAGCTCTTGGAGGGGCTGAATGTTGAGGCCCTGTGGTTTGACTTATTCCTCAACGACTGCATCAAGAGAGAGGGAATGAATTTTACGACAGTATCTCTCACAATTCTCCACCAAGTCGAACCACTGCCTGCTGATAACGAATTAACGTCATTTATTTCAGCCAGGAGGTTTTCAGAATCCGTCCCACCGAGATTGGTATTATCAAGAACCCAAGAAGGTGTGCCTTCCCCACAAAATCTTGACGAGAGAAGATCCTGGTGGAATTCAAGGAGCGTGGCAATCCCAGCTGCATGAAGTTTTCGGACAACCGTCTGCATGATCTCGATGTACGTCTGGTTCACCCGGCCACGTTGTGGCTCGACGCCGGGCCACATCACACCTAGGCGGACAACATTCACACCCCAACTGCGCAGGAGGGCTATGTCGACCTCTGTAAAAGAGAGCTGCGGATCAAATTCGTCTGTGCGAGGATGCCATGGAGAGGCTTTCATAACCACATTCAATCCATGAAATATCCGCTCCCTGCCTCTGCTGTCAATGATCGAGCCACTTGTAGTATCGACATGATATTCCGAAATCCCTTCTACTGCACTTAAATTTAGAATTGACACTAACAAGACACCTACAAGAATCATCGGGCTCTGTCGACTCCTTGACATCTGCATCATGGCCTTCAGCATGCTCAGGCTAGGCTCTAGTCACGAGAGAGAGAAAGGCAATCCACCATGACATAATGGCATGAGGAGGGGTGATCATTTAGCAGCAAATCGTTTGAACATTTGCAATTCATGCAACTGCACCAAGCTCAACGCATCCCAAATCACCTATGACCTGCCTGCATCCGAAATCGCAAGATGGGGTCACAGAAGAGGGAAGCGAGTGTCTTAAGGGTGCAGCAAGATGTGTTAGTTCAACTGAATCCCTCTAATCTGTGCTCTAAGTTTCCTCCACACGTTAATCACGCCATTCCGCTGAGGCATCTCCAGGGAATCTTGAATTCCCTGTCTGACGTGTTGAAGATGCAGTAGCGTGACAAATAAGTGATTCCAGTGTTCCAGTAATATATGGCGTACATTCCTTCCCAATATGATCACCCTGCTTTCCTGTAAAAACCTTGTGGATCTCTGGCACGTTGTTAAGCATAGGGTGGGTGGGCGGTAAGACGCATAATGACAATTTACATAGCCACCCGAAGAGCTTCGGTAACTGATGCTTTCAAATAGGTTTTTTAACACGGGAAGAATCTGACAAACTTGTTGCCTAACAAAAGATCGATTGAGACATTGGTCATTCAGTTGAAACCACTTTAAAAACCTTTCCCGGGAGCAACGAACAGGAACACTCATGATCGAAGAGAGATAACACTCCAGCTGCTTTACACAGGAGCCGTTGAGCTATTTTGTGCTAAAACAGGTCTGTCATTTACTAATCCACCTGCTTCAAAGGATTGGAGTCCTTTTCGTTGATGATTGAATCCGCCATATTTTCGCAGCGAGTAAAATAGACAAAGAAGCGGTCAAGTAGGAATTAGCATTTGGGAGTGGCGACCAAGCCCTAGGGCTGCAGAGTCTTCCTAAATACATATCATGTCAAAATCGGGACCACCATGATAAGTATTTTATTACTTTACATGTCAGAACTCCAATCCTGCACTTCCATTCAAAAACCAGAGTAATGGTCACAAGAACGAGGGTCACAGTGGTTACAGCAACCCGGCATCCTATTTACAATCTAAACACATGCACCAACATCCGTACCTCCCACTGCTCCCCAACACTGTTGCTACTTTCATTCCCCATCAAACCTCCAAAAAACAAACACCCCCATAAGCATCTTGAATTTCCATCTTTCTCAATACACTTCACAACCATTGCCAGAAGTGATCGTTCAGAGCCTTACGATCAATCCAAGACACCCAATTATCTCACAAAGGTCCAGAACATCACCATGATTTGTCAATCAACACCCAGGCCAAGGCAAGTATCAGGTGAGAAAGAGTGCAAGACAGGTATGGGTAGCAAAATACTGTGACCATCAATGCGTCGCCATCAAAAAAATTGAGCACGATCAGACTTTCGGCGTCGAAAGAAAACAAACAAGCTTACTAACGAAGTGCAATCCAGGCGGCTTTCCATAGCCAAGCCGCGTCGACGACACAGACGAAGACAACCCAATGCAGGACAGACACAACTCAGATCGAGCAAGAAACGACGTGCAGTCTGGTTTGCAACGAATTCTTCGAGTTAATGACGAGCCTCATCGAGGATGCAAACTTCAAACGCCACTCTCGATTCCCTCCGACGTTGCAATTTGTCGCTGCCCTCAAAACTATGCCTCCAAAAACACGAATGCAACATCCTCCATGAGGTTTTCATAGATTATGAAGGAAAAAAGAACAAAAACAAGAATAGTGGTTTATGGTGAGGTGCTCAAAAAGTAATGAATAGATGTAAAGTTGGGTTGTTTTATGAGTTTGACTATATATATATATATATATATATATATATAATTGATTGATTGATTGATTGATTTTTTTATTATTTTCATAATAAGTTTTATTTTACATGGATTTGTGTTCTTTTATGTTGATTAAGTGGGTTTGTTGGAATTGATTTGTAAATGATTTTGTTTGTTTGTTTGTTTGTTTTTTGTTATGAAGTGTTTGTTTAAGGGTTTTGTGGTTGTTGTGTTGTAGATGTATTTTTGGAAGAATGTGGTTGCATTTGGAGATGGAGATTACACAAGATTGACAAATTGTAAAATATAACATTTGTAGCAAAGACTATGTTTGATTGCAATTTATTTTAATATATATATATATATATATATATATATATATATTATTGACAAACTCATATTTTTTAATTTTAAAATTTAAATGATTAGTATTTATTTAACTTAGTATTAATGCTTAAGATTAAATATTTGGAAAAAATACTTATGCTGAGAAAGCATCATTTAATAAATATGATTATTTAAAATTTTAAATTAAATGTAGGCATTTGTAATTGTTTTATTGGATATCACCAGAACAATATGCAACTTTCAAAAATTATAATATTATAAAGACTATTTAAAATAGATTCATATGTGTAAGACATAAAAACAAAAGATTAATATGATTAAAACAATCAAAAATAAAATAATTGTAATATAGACCATACACTTTAAAAACTTAAAATCTAAAATGAAAAAAATAATACGTATTTTTTCAAATTTTTTTTTAAGATTTTAATAAAAATTAAACATATATAAAATTTAAATTTTATGAATTTTTATCATAAGTATTAAAATATCATTATTAATAGTATAATTATTATTGTTTTGTTCTCATTATTTTAATAAACTAAAATATATAAAAAGAATTAACAGTAAACAAAGATAATTAACATGTTGTAACATTTATTTAAAAAACTGCAAGAAAAATGCAAAGGAAAAAGTTTAAGTGCACAACAAAAATACCCCATTATAGAATGAAAAATTACAAAAAAATCACTTAAATTATTCAGAATAAGTTAGTTATAATATTACATATAAATCTAAAATACTCACCAAGTTTAAACTATCTTATTTTCTAATTCAAATATTGTCAATGTAAAGCAATCTTAAAACAATGTCTAACTTAATTCAAAAATATCAACCTCCACAACTTCTCCAATTATACTTTTATCAAAAATATTAATATAAATGATAAACTATGGCATAAGTTTGGAAGCTATCTTTCTAAAAAAACATTCATAAAAAAAATGAAATATATATATGTATTAAGAATAATAATTGGAAGATAAATTATTACAACTCTATAAATAACTATAACATAACCTAATAAATGTATGCATGAATATATATATATTTGCATGTGTAAAATTTTTATTTTATTTTATTCAATATTTTTGACATATAAAGTATTTTTGAAATTAATTCATTAATGTAAGAAAAAAATTCTCATATAACTTATAATAGAATTAGCAAAGCGCAATTTTTGATACAGACTTCTAAAAAATATAAGAAACAATTGTGACAAAGATATGTCAAATTTAATGTTTGTTGTTTAAGTGAGTTTAATCTTCTTAGTAATAACATAATAAGTAAGAATATATAAGATATGAAATAATAACACAGTTTCTTGATTGATTTTTACACAGAAAGTATTATTAGAAGGATTTGGCATGATTGATAAAAAAAATCCTAAAACACTTGTTTCTTTTAATTGATAAATTTAGATAATATTTTGTGTATACATTATAATCAGGAATATGTACACACAATAATCTAATAATCAGAACAATATATATACTTCAATATAATAAGTCTATGTTACAGATATTGAAGTATTATTTTTAATAATAAAAAATCACCAAAATAATTTAACACCGTTCTTAATAGAAGATACTTATAATGACTATTGTTAATAAATACTACTTGAAATTCAAAGCTGTAATTTTTTAAAATTTTAAATAAATATTTCCTCAGTTTTAAAAGAATGCAAAAAAATAGGTTTATGTTAATAATGATAAATCAAAAATATAAAAATTAATCAAATTAAAAGACTAAATGTGTTAAAGAAAAATAAAAACAATGCAAATGATAATACTTATTCTAAGCTATATATTTTATACTTTTATTTGAATATTTGAATGTTTATGATTTTTCTAAGATTCAAAAATATCTTTATGAATACAGATCAGTAAAAAATTTATATTATATAATTTAATTTAATTTATATTATATATATAATTATATAATAAATTAAATTAAAAATTAAATTGAATTTATTCTTGTTTGATATGAACCTTTGTGTATATATATATATATATATATATATACATATATTAGTATTGGAGCTCCTTGCTTTATTTTGAGAATAATATGTTAAACTAATGAGGTCCTAAATATTTATGAGGTATATGAGAATTAATTTCTATGATTTTTTATTTTTAGTTTATTTATTTTAAATAGCATCTTAATAAGAAAATTGAAATTAAAAAAAATGTCTTATGTAACTTGTAAAATGATAACACACAATATATAACAATATAATTAAAGCCTATGGGGTGTGGTTCTTGGTATCAATCTTGGATGTTGAGTCTCTATATATGTTTTTTTAATTTATTAAGACACTTAATTGAGCAAAGAATTGGCTAACAACTTTGTATGAATTTAAATATGGATACACATAAAAACATATAATGCCCTTTTGATGGATGCACACACATACATCATTATCTTTAATATGTAAAATATATGAATTCAAATAAATGTAAAGTATTGTTCTAAATTCTAAAAAAAGATCAAGTAGAAATTCACATGATAACTCTTGCATATGTTAATGTACAGCTTTTTTTCATTTATTATTGAATAATTTGCTTGCAACTAGGAGTAGATTCTACATATGTCCAAGTTCACACAAAATATTACCACTTTGTGATCTAACAATCTAAAATAACATTTTATTTTAGATTAATGGTTCACTTTTAACCATAACTTTGGAGTCTCCAAGTTGAACACCAATAAACACATCCAAAACTTCATGGATAGTGTCACCATAAATTTTTTTTTTCAAGGGATGAGACAATGTTGGAGTACATGTTTCATGGTCCCAAGACACCCCATGTCAGTTAGAATGGACCTTGGGAGTTGGAACACCCTTTGACACTTGTCCTTGATTTGACTAGACCTCAAGGCTGTACTTCACAATTTGTTAGTATTGGAATATATGAAATCTATGCAATCCCAAATGCAGAAATACAGGAAAAAAAAAAAGGTTATATGACTGTTTGTGCATATAATTCCCTATTCAATTTGAAATAAAGAAAAAAAAATATAAACTTAACAGTGCCCTTCACCCACACACAATTTTGTCATGCTAACATAATATATATACCTCACAAATGCTCTACAATTTAAAGAAAGCATACTAACTGGTCCATTGAAGCAAGCAAAGTCAATAAACTGCATACACAGAGTCATCACCAACCATTACTACAGAAGGACTTTCCCACAAAAAACCAAATTTTCTTTCCCACAAAAACTAGCATAGAAATAGAAACCAGGATTCCATGTAAATTCCATGTGAATCCAAAGAAGCACCCCTACACTCAGAACACAAAAAAGAGGCCACGTCAGATCCAAATCGTCACAAAGCTGACGTGGATTCCCGCGCTGTACTCCATGCTGGAATTCACTAACCAGTCAGATCCACCATTTGTAGAAGAAATGATAGAACCACATACCTATCTTGCGAGTGCCAAGATACAAGCGGCCCGTTTGTTGGAGAATGATGTGTGGCGTCAAAGAGTGGAAAAGGAGGGGGGAGTTGACTGGCACGCCATAGCCACAGCCACCAGAACCATAAGCTTGACGCCATAGCCAGAGCTAGAGCCACAACCCTTGCACGACCCTTCTGCCCACACCCCCCCCTTTTTGCTCCCTCCTCCCTTCTCCATCCTCCATCTCCACCCTTCCCTTCCCCTGCGGTCTACCTTTGTCTACGCTTTCCTGTGGCCTCTCCTTTGCGTCTTTGTCGTTCTGTGGCAGTTGTTGTGTCGGTCGTGATCTCGGATACGCGTTGTGCCTCGTGTCGAAGGGGAGTGCAGATCGGGGCAGGAGTTTGGTTGAAGGCGGAGAGACAGCGAGAAGGCGGATCCGGAAGGCACAATGAATCCCGAATAGTGAGTTTTTGTTTTTTGGAGGGAGGTTGTGTTGGTGTTCGTAGTGCAGTTCTTGTGGTGGTGCAGAGGGGGTTGGGTTAGTTTGGGGAGGTGTGGTTATGGAGGACCTTTGGAATGTTTTTGTGGCATTTGCGGTGATGCAGACGAGTAGATCGTGATGGTGTGTGTGGAGTATGGAATGTGGGGGTTGGGACGGTGTGTGGTACTGGCAGTGGAAAGGATGGATCATTGAGGGTGTGTGGTGGTCTGAGTGGAGACTGTGAGGAGGCTATATGGTAGAGCTGGTGGCGATTGGGGGGTGGCATGATACTGTGGAAATGGGGAGCGTGGTTGTGGTGTGGTACATGTGTGAGTAGACAGGGTAGCTACAGATGCATGCGTGGTTAGAAAATGGTGGTGTCCTTGTCTGGAGCGAAGCTTCATCAGAGTCTTGAGAGCCCTGACTTTTCTTCTTTTATTGTAATTTTGATTTTTGAAAGTCTCAATTAGTTTGCAACGTAGGTATAGCTGTGTGCTTTTGACGATTTGTCGGTGTCGAAGCGTGATTTTGTATTCGAAGTCCTTATGAGGGGCATGTCATGGCGTGCAAAGGATGACAATTGAGGCTTCGGTAGGTTGGTTGAGAGGATCGAAATAGTGTGGACTGGTTTTCACTGTGAAAGGATGAGGAGATTGTACAATCATGGATGGTACAGTGCTTGTCGCTGGAACAGTGTCGGTTGCTCAACCCCTTCGGCATCCGTGGAAGACCACCCAGATGTTGTTGGATGTCGGAGTGGCATGCTTGGTGGCGTACTGGGCGTTAGACTTGTTGAGTTGGACGAAGCTTTTGGTTGTTGAAGTTGTTAGGCACCGTGTGTGTATTGGGGACGTGGTCTGCATAAGGTGGTAGTTTGATGGTCGCTTGACTATCGCGCACGAGAAGAGCCAAGTTTGGAGAGGGTGTGCGGAGTGATCTTGTCGTTTTAGGGTTTATGTCGTGGAGGGTGTGAGTACGTGTGCCAAGTGTGGCGCCGGGCAGCGGTGGATGAGTAGTGTAGCGTGGTTTTGAGGGTTTGTGTGAAGTGTGTCCGGCCATGTACGGCGTGGGGTTCAAACTTGGCAAAGCGTGGTGGGTCTGATCAAGAAAGGTGCAGGAGGTGGTTGGGATGGTTACGGTGGTGTATGCAGATTTGACCTGATGGTGACAGGAGAGCAGAATTTAGCCCACTGAAGGCGAGGAGCATGATCGGTCGTGACTGATGGACGTGGGTGGTGGTTTTTGGCAGTGATTACCTTTTCAAGCTTTTGCTGATCGGAGACTCCGGTGTTGGAAAGAGTTGCCTTCTGCTACGATTTGCAGTATGGTTCTATTCTCAAGCTTTTGATGATAGCATGAAAGGTTTGGAAGAGCGACATGGTGTGGGTTGGGAAATGGTTGAGCGGGAGTAGGAATTATAGTAGGTATAGCCGCATGCGGAGATGAAGGGCGTGATGTGGATGAGGGTGTTCTTTTTATCGCGGGTTGGATGGTGTAGGGTTGGGGAAGGAGTGTCGGGGAAGGTTGCAACGGAATGGCAGGAAGCGAGAGGGGTATTTGAGCTGGGCTGACGGGAAGTGTGGTTGGATGTGTAGGACGACTCGTACCTGGAGAGCTACATCAGCACAATCGGTGTGGACTTTGTGAGTGACCACATGTAGCAGCCTGGCACGTGGATGTGGTGAATTGGGTGGAGATTTGTGATGCACATGGTCATAGAAGCTGTGGCTGTGTGTGCGAGGTTTGTAGGTTTAGTATTTATGAGGGGTTTGTCCCGCAGTGGTGGGTTTACTGAGCGAGAGGAATTGTGCGTGGCAGAAAATACGGACTGTGGAGCTGGACGGGAAGACCATCAAGTTGCAGATTGTGAGTGTTGTCTGGAGGGTTGCCTCAGCAACCTTTTTGTGAGCAGTGCAGGTCGTAGTGGCATGGAGGGATTTTGATGCAGTTGATGCTTAGATGGCGTGCATGGTTGAGTGTAGGCGTATGGAGGATGGAGTGTGTTGGTGACGTTCTGACGGATGGTGACGTGGGGAATGCAGTGGGATACCGCTGGTCAGGAGAGGTTCCGGACCATCACAAGCAGCTACTATCGTGGAGCGCACGGGATCATTGTGAGCAAGAATTACGCTGCGTTATGCATGCACGTGGTGTCGGGAGGCAGGTTATAGGCGTAGAGAAAGCGGAGTTGGGTGCGATCGTTGGGAGTTGGTGGAAGGTAGATTGAGTTGCGATGGTGATCGCCTGACAGGGTGGAGGTGGTAGGCAGTGTGTTGGTTGGGCGAGGGTTTTTGTGGATGGTGAGGTGGAGGAATGGAGTGGACTGGGGGTGGGAGGCGTGGGTGTGTGTGGATGGTGACGGAAGAGACTTGTTGTTGTTGAGTGCAGGTTGTGTACGACGTGACAGACCAGGAGAGCTTCAACAACGTGAAGCAATGGTTGAATGAGATCGACCGGTACGCGAGCGAGAACGTGAACAAGCTGCTGGTGGGCAACAAGTCAGATCTGGCATCGAAGAAGGTGGTGGATTATGCAACTGCAAAGGTGTGTGGGGGGAAGTTGGAGGAGTGGGTTTGGGCGGGAGGAAAGGGGAGTGGTGTGATAGGTTGGGTGTGGTTGTGGATGTGGGATGGCGGTGTTGAGGTAGGGTTGGAGGGGGTTGAGTGGTGGGGCGTCGTGTTTGAGCGATGAGGAGATTGATGGGCGTGGAGGGGTGGGACGGGGGAGAGGCTGATGGGTTGGGGGTGGGTTGGCAGGCATTTGCGGACGAGATTGGGATTCCGTTTTTGGAAACGAGTGCGAAGAACGCTACGAACGTGGAGCAGGCGTTTATGACAATGGCAGCGGAGATCAAGAACAGGTAGGAAGGAGGCGTGAGTAATTGTGGTGGCAGGGCATTCAGTATGGTGGATGTGAGCAGTGGATTGTGGAGTGGAGTGGAGTGGAGTGGGTGGTGTGTGGGGATGTTTGAGCAGCGTTGAGGGGTGGATGGGGGTGGAGTTGGTTGACACGTGATGGGGGTGAAAGCAGAGTGATGACGAGTGTGGGGATGGGGATGGGGATGTGGATGTGTGTGTGTGTGGCAGGATGGCGAGTCAGCCCGCGTTGAGCAGCACAAGCAAGCCGAACAATGTGACGAACCTGCGAGGGCAGGCTATTCCGCAGAAGAGTGGGTGCTGCTCATAGGGGAGGTGTTGTAAGCTGGAGCAGAAAGCGCAGGAGTTTGGTTATGTTGTCATTTTGGTCGAGGCTGGAGATTGGTGTGGTGGTGGTTGCAGTTGGGAGAAGTGGTGGAGGGCGGTGAGTGGAGCAGAGATTGGTTACGGAGATTTTAGTAGCGCAGCCGAGTAGATAAATATTTTTTGGATAGTGGTCTTCATGGAGCAAGAAATGATTGAATCAATTGAAGTGTTCAACATGCATTGTTGATGAGGAGAGGGAATCCTCATGGTGCAGAGGGTTGAGGGGAGGAGTGGTTTTTCTCTCTCTTGGGCGTTCGAACTATTGTAAAGTGGGGATTGGTTAGGATCGTTTACATGGGCTTAGGTATATGTAGTACCGTGGTTAGGTATCTGCTGACTGGAAGGTGGATATTGAATGCATAATCTCTTTGCAGTGCAACATGGATGACCGATCCTTTTGGGTTTGGAGGAGTTATGAGTCATAGGATTTTCAGGAGCAATCTGCATTGATTTTCATTTGATGCATTTGCATAAGATGCATTTGTTTGATTGTCTTGCAAAAATTGTGTCGCAGTTGAGTTCCCCTATAATGAAATTGTTGTACCTGCAAGAATTGATAATAGCATAGTTTGGAAGGTTACGGTTCGGGCGACTTAATCGCAGTCGGATGTTGTTAATATTGATCTGATTACAAATGTCACTGTTTTGTGATATGCTTTAGACAAGTTGCTAAGCTGTGTATTAGTGAAAATCGAGTTGCTTGATGACCCAATGTTCTTTGAGATGTTTATGTTCGGGTATTTTGTGCTGCTTTTATGTTGTATGATGGTCTGGTGTTGCTGTAATTGTGCATTTTCGTGGGTGGCGTGTCATCCTCACATTAACGCGGAGGTCGTAGTTAATTTCTTAAATGTATGCAGCTTAGTTTTTGCCCTCAGTAGCGTGCAAATTGTGGGAGGGTAGTTCTTGTTGTAGGCTAGTTCTTGTACCATACATCTGATTAGCAGATGTTGCTGTGAGAGGTTAAGTTGATGAATGATTTTCTCAAATTTAAGAGAAGTCAAGTATATGCAGTAAAGATATGTGAAGGTGGTTCTTATTCATGGTCAAAGATAATGTCCATAATGTGTGACAAAGGTTTGATGAACCATTCTGGGCATTTATGTTATTGATAGTTTTATAGAAGGTCAATTGGAAAAATACCAGTGAAGTTTCAATTAAACAGATCTTTCTGGCGATTTTGAGGTGATAGTGTGTGGTTATTATTGTTATCATTTTCGTAAAAAACACAACTTATGATTTAAGTTTTTTTGAGTTTAAGGGGATTTTTGTATTTAGAATCCTATTTTTAAAAGCCATGGTGTAAAATTCTTACAAAATTTCTTTCTTTGGTAAAGAAAACTCTCTTTAAGAGATAGTATAAAGTAAGAAGATGCCATAAAATTATTTTTTTATTATACGTATCAGGGATTCTTTATATTTAGGAGTCACAACTATTAACTGGTTTAAACCAATAAGCCATACTTGGTCGGCTTTATACTTGGGAAAATTTAATCTACAGTCTTCAAGAGAAAAAGATGAGGTGGAATGCATTTTTTCATACATGGCATGAAAAGTGTTGTCTTCTAAAATTTGAAATAATAAAAGTTAATTTATCTCTTTTATCCTCCTCTTAAAATAGGAGGATAAAAGAGATAATATTTTAAAATAAGTAAAGGAGATTTACTGGATTTTGATACTACTAAAGTAAGAGCTATAAATGGAATTCAAAAGACTCTTCTAAATTTATTTCAAATTATTACTCAAAATAAGTGAGTGTTTGCAAATGGCTCTTGCCAAGAGAGAGAATATCTAAACTACTTATAGAAGGAGGTGACTCAAGTTATATATATATATATATATATATATATAAGTTAGTAACCAATAGTATAAAAAGACGGTTAAGATAGTATTAAGATATTAAGAAGATAAGTAAGAACTAAAGAGTGTTAAGGTTTTAGTATAGAGATTGCAAGAGAGATTATGTACAATCAAATTAAAAGTGATTTTGAAAAGAATTATAGTATAGTGAACAAATATAGAACAAAAAAATCAAGTACTAAGCTTAATTCAATAGAATACGTAAGAATAGAATTTGAACCAATAATAATAGAGCTTAGGCCAACAAAGATAAAACTTGAAGTAATATGATCAACAAGAGTGGACCTTATACAAATAAGAGTAAAATATGAAATTAATAAAATTAGAACTCAAAGCAACAATAATCTAGCATATATATATATATATATATATATATATATAATCATCTTATTAATTTTTTTTTTTTTTTTTTTTTTGAAGCTTTACTTAACAGATTGTAGCATATTAGTAACAAAATCTATATTTTATAATATTGCAAAGCTAGATGTCATCTAAGTTTTTTAAATATTATGTATAGTAATTACTTTAATATATTTGATGTTAAAGTCATGTACTTGGATTTTCCAATAAAAAATCCATGATATCAAATCATTTAATAAAGATATAATAAAAAAATATCAAATAATCTTATTGATATTAGAAGCTTATATTTTAAAAAAATTTAACCTAGACATAGATTTAAATAAATATGATAATTTTTAATTTACATATCATATAATTATAAACTTATATAAATTAAATTCTGAAATATTTTAGAATATTTAAATTCATTTTGAATCTTCTAAAATCATAAATTATTTTTTTATTTTTTTTAAAAATATAGATATTTTTAGAATACTCTATATGATTCTAAAGTATTTTATTATTGTATAGAAGGCCTTGATAACCTTCTATAGTCTCCTAAAAGCTTCCATAGTTTATTATAACCACTCAAGATCTTTTTTAGTCTTTATAAAAGTATTTAAGAAAGTTTTTTAAAATTTCTAGAATAATCTATAGGTTATTGGACCTCCCTTAGAAGCTTCTATAGGACCTAGTTATTGTAGTATAAATTAAGAGACAAGACAAGGGACACAATAGCTTTACCAATATAAGTTTTGAAACAATCCAAGGGTTGCTTTGTTATTAGTCTTGTGTGTAGTCTTATTTTGGACCTACTATCTTGTTTCTTTACCACTTCTTTTTTTGTTTGTTATTTTTATCTTTGATTTTATCTGCATTATGATTTTTAGTTAAAAATATGTAATATCAAGAAATAATATCTTTAAAATTTTAATCTCTAAAATCAATTTAAATCTATATAGGTATAAAAAATATAATTTAAAGCATATCATACATTTATGATAATAAAGATGAAGCATTATGTTGGCATATTAAGAAAATAATTTTAAAGTCTTTGTGGTTAATAAATTCAATTGCATAGTTATCAAATCAAGAAATACAAAATATCATTCATTCATGCATATTCTATTGTGTATAATATATTGATATATAATTATGATAATAAAAAATAGAATAATCTTAATTATATCATAATATATTTTTAATAACATCATAAATATAAAAATAATACTTTTAGTTTAAGATATAAAAAAATATTAAGAATAAATATATTATTATAATAAAATAATAATAAATCCATAAATAAAATTATAATATGTTCTGTTATAATAATATATTATGATAGATGCTAGTATTAATTACTTCTATTAGATACAAAGATATAATTTCTACAATAAGTAGGTATAGAAAAATGATATTGATACAAATACAAAAATAACAAGACATAATCTACATTGGTTAATAACTTTATTTTTCTAAAATAATAATGATTCAATTATTAGTTAATATAAATTATTTTATTATTTATTTATTATTTATATAAAAACATAAATAAATATTAATACATAATAGCTTTATATAACAAAAATATTATATTTTACCCATTAGTCTTGTTGCTTTAACTACAATAATATCAATTATTATGAGGTGCAAGGAAGTATGTGGAGATTGTTATAGCGAGAACAACTACTCATTTATTATATATTTTTAGCTTTAATATAAAATACATAATAATAATAATAATAATAATAATATAAATGAATATATATATATATATATATATATATATATATAAAGTTCTCTCTTTAATAATTTGACCTACCATAAACTATATTGGTAATGATATGGAAATTACAATATATTAATTCTATTTTAATATCATAATCTAATAGAATTGATTTTTTTTTTTTTATTTCTTGATTTATAATAAAGATTATGTGGATTATTGCAAGTGTAGCAACTTTACCTACCATAAGATATTCCAATGATGATATAGATCTATTTGTAGTTTGAATAATAATTTATTAATTTGATTTTTAAAAAAATCTATCATCTATTTTTTAAATTGTTATGTAGCAATGCAATTAGATATTGTAATATGGTAATTCTATCAATAAAAATAAATGAATTTGATTGGTCTTTTTCTTTTTCTTTTGTATTTTTCTTTTGTATTTTTTTAACCACAAGCAACTAATATTGATTAGCAACCAACCTATTTTTACAAATACTACATATTTAATCTCCAATAGATTTGTAAAATATACCAGCTAAACTTGGTTACTAAAACTGATTATTACATATATAAAAATATATAAATATGATCCATACTTGTACAAAAATTTAAATATCAAAATAAAACAAATTCTTATACAATAATATAGTCTTAAAAAAATATCTTATTTTAAAGAATAAACATTCTCTTAAGTTTTGACTTTAAATAAATATAAAAAAATTCTTATTATTTATAATAAAAATTATTTTAAAAATATTTCTAAATTAAAATATAAACTATTAAATTATAAAATAAACAAAAATATCTTTTATTTTATAAATTATTTTATAAATTTAAATTATTTAATATTTTTTATAACTTTTATAATATTTTTTAGTTGTAATGTTATTAAATTATTTAAACTAAAATAAAATTAAATATAACACAATTAAATTTGTTGCATAGATTAAAAAAACCTCTTTAAAAAAATAAAATATACAAATGTTAATATAGAATTTACTTGGGTTAGTACAATTTTTTTTTATTTAGTATTTTAACTATATATATATTATAGAAATTATTATTTTTTATTGTAATATTACAAACTATCATAATGTATAAGTTTTTTTTTTTTTTTTTTTTTTCCTGCTCAATTTTTTTATTTACTTAAAAGAAAGGTTATATATTTAATTATCAAATTAAAAGATTGTCTCAAATTAACACATATTTTTTTCTAGGCCAATTTTTTCAAATCATCTTATTTCTAGTTATTTACTTTAGAGGCAAAAAATACAATATCTTATCTTTGTGATATAAATAAAGTACCACTCTTATGTTGTAAATATTAAAAAATAGTCACATCTAAAATCCAAAAAAAAAAGAAGTCCTTTAAGAAATTAAATTTTTATTTTTGTAAGATAAAAAATGTTTATAAAGAATATATATATATATATATATATATATATATAATTTCTTTATAAGCTATCTTATTTGTTGTATGTATCATGTAAATAAAGATTGCTATACATAACAAATTGAGTGCTATAAACCAACATCAAGTATGCAATCAAAAAGCATAACAAATACTCTCTTAAGGAGAACATAGAGAATCTAACCCTAATAAGAGCTAATTTTCTTAATCAATCACCATAAATTAGTCAAGCTATGTCTTATTCAACAAAGAGGGAATCCAAGAATGTAAGCATGAAAGAGAACTCAAGGCTTTATTCTATAATCACCAACAAATTCTTACATAAGCTCTCTTTTTAAATCCTCACAAGATTTCGCTTGACATTTCTATCAAGTCAAGGAGGTTTTGTCCACTATATTCTTTAATCCTAAGTTGGATAAAAACTCTAATGGATGAAAAATCTCAAAATTAATATAGACTATGAAAAAACTAGACTAATCTACTAAATGTATTACTTTGATGTGGTTTGGCCCTCAATACCACATCACATGACATATGTGGTATTATTTTCACAAATATCATTTTTTATTAGGTTTTATTTGTTACATATTTTTTTATTTGGTAAGTTTTATCAAGTTTTAAAATTTTAGTTTATATAAATTTTACAAAGATATGTTTTAATTATAATAAATTAAAATATAATTCTTATTTTATCATATTATTAAAAAATTAATAAAAAAATCCATAATATGAATATTAACTTTTTTTAATATCTAAATTAGAATTTGTGATATTATAAATATTTATTTTTACTTAAGTTTTTTTTTTTTAGAATTAAATTCTAAGTTGGATAAAAAATTATAGAATTAAATTCTGTAATAGGTTTTTTTTTTTATTTTTTTTTATTACAGAATTTAATTCTATATAAACTTCAAAAAATAATATTATTAATTCAAAACTCACAAGTTAAGATTAGTAATTTAGGACATATTTTAAATCTAAAATTAAGATTTACATTTAATAAATCTAACCAGTTTATGATAGAAGGTTACTTAGTAATTTAGCTTAATACTTATTTTTTATTTAAAAATTCAATAAATATAATTAAGATGAAGGATAAAAATTTATACTTTAATATTTATCTCTCTATTGAAAGATACAATAAATATATTCAGGGAGAAGTATAAACTTTGAGGTCTTCTTTAAATTTATTAATAATCAAAATCATAACTTAGTTAAATATATTAATGCTTTTTTCACTTTGTACATAAACTTTGATCCCTATTAAACTTACTTGACTAATACTTTGATATACTTTAGAATAAACTTTTTATTTTTAAGCACAAAATATTCTTAATTTGATTTTATAATTTACAATCTTGAAATCTAAAAATCCTTTTATAAGTGATAATAATAATAACTTGATGTAATTTTAATTAATATTTTTTTAAATATGTATACTTTATTTTGTCTTCATAGCATTGATTACATATATCAAAATTTAGAAAAATAATGTGCAATATATAAAACTAAAAATAGAATTATTAAAGTTTGGTGTAGTGATAAGATTCCACCTCTTTTTTAAAATGAAATAAAACAAATCTTAAGAATGCCAATCTAGTATTTCCTTTCACCAATCAAACCCACACAACAACATCAATAATTAGAACAAGACCTTTCATAGGTAATAGAATCCCAAAACATAACTTGTTTGTACAATAAAATCATTTTCTTTGGATGACACAAGATTCTTCCAACTAATATAAATAAAAAGTAATGCTCTACTTAGTCTCTCACTACTCATTCACCTCATTAAAATAGAAAAGCTGGTGCCAAGAGATTGGCACTTCAAATCCCAGCTATGAAACCCTAACCTTGCTTGCTTGATAAATGCTAGCAAAAAAAATAATGACCAACATGTTTTTTTAAAAAATGAAAATAAAAATAATTAAAAATTTTCTCCTCCTCCTCATGTAAGAGAGTTATTTCCAAGCTGTAAATACGCCATTGATTAATCAATCCATGCAGGCAAACCTCAAGTTCGGAGCTACACAAACATTGAAAAAAAACGTCGAATTCCATGAGGATTCTACTGTACCTCCTAAACCTTCACATCAATTTCACATGTCGCATCCGAGGACCATGCCACAAACATGAAGAATGTCACAGAATGTTCGTTCATCTCCATGTTTTGCATTCCAAAGACCGTTGCCGAGCAATGTTGTTGTTATTGTTGCGTAGAAGAACAAACATGTTGTCGACTGTCAATTCTCGGCATTGAAATCGACTGTAGCGGCCCATCGGTAGGCGGCGTGTCCACACCGAAATGGAGAAGAATGGATGTTTGGAGGTGCGTGGCAGGGCTGCGTGTTGTTCCACCCGCACAAAGAGGGGATGCATTACAAGTACCCCACCCTATTCGCAATTCCGAGGCGGACTCCTCGCAACATAGCTTGGTGGGGTCAAGCTCATGTCCATTCATTCTCTTATGATACTTACACGCCTTCATTTGCCTCAGTGATTGCCTGCTTTTTCCTCAATTCAGGAGCATATGCGAAATGAAGAGAGAAAGATCTGTGTGACTGGGTGCAGTCGTGGTCCTAAGCACACCGAACGCCAGCCAAGCCCTACACGAAGCCCCTGCACCTCCCTTCTGCTTCCGCCACGGACCGCTAGGTCATTAGCCTGTCTATTGCCGACATCACTCGATGATTCTGTATCCTACAAATGGCAGGCAGATGGATGCACACATGGCCACAATGCCTCTCTTGTCCTCATATCCTGCTGTGGTGCAAACACTTGATTCTTTCTAGGGTTAATTGTTTACTTTAAAGGACTCCTATTAGTTGCAAGTTTGTAAAGTTTTGTTTTCGCTAGCCGGTTCTAAGATTGGGAGAAATCATGGGTTTAGGATAGAAGTATAAGCGGTCGAGGTGGCGGTGAATCATTCTCAAGGACTATATCTGCTGTAAGAAATTCTGTGTAATATTTTAGACTTTTTTGTATTAGTTTAACTCTGAATCATTTTTGATGTTGAGTTGTGAGTAACGCCGTCCTAAACCTGCTCCCGGTAGCCCTCTAAATATGCAGTGGACCCAGCTCGTTCTGAAGAACAAAGAAACTGACATAGACCTAAGTGATGTAACAGTTCCGAGGTCAATACCTTCGACATGCAGCGGGTAGTTGTGTATAGTGTGATTTACTGTGCCCTGGACTCCACTGAATAATCCGCTCAACCGATTGATGTCGTTTGTTGTGTCATTGCTCCTGAGTTCCTTTTCCTTTTCCTGCTCGTCACTCCGGTTCCCTGTATTTCGCGATTCCAGCTGTGCTGAACTGTAACTTTTTAAGGCTGAAATACCGGAGAGGGATCTTGTTTGTAGGAAATTATTTGGTTTGATTTGCTTCCTTTCGCCGGTTGCATTGGCGGTGTGCAGAATTTGACGAGGTTCTCGTAGTGTGTCAAGTAGTGGCAGGGAGTAGTGCTTCAGGCGTAGCTCAGCTTGGTTGGTGAGCTTGCAGATGTCTGATATCCGAAGTCGTATTGGTCAAGTGCACGAAATAAAGAAGTTTAGTGTCATCAATGGTAGCAATGGGCGGGAGGTGTCTGATCATATTGAGGACTAGTAGCTGACTGAAATGGGCAGCGACGTGTTACAGGTATGGTGCATAGAAGACTGAACAGTTAAATCCGGTACTTGCTGTGTGAGATTTCCATTCACGTGAGCCGGAGAGTTTCGAAGTTGGAGATTCAAGGCCCTTCATAGCCTTATGTTTCCAGCTTTGGACCTGTTCCACGATGCAGCCGGTTTGAAAACTGCAATTCAATTATTTCAGAGTCAAAATGATGGCCGACAATTCTCAATCGTTTAATCAGTCTGGAAGGTTATCGTCTTGATTTATATTATGGCTTCCTATCGCAGGTGGTTCGTCACGGCACTCCATGATTTCTATCTGTTAGTATTGCTTAGCTCAGCAAGATTCTTACTAATACACTGAGTAATTCTCCAATGGCGGATATGGGGAAGGATTATGAGAACCAGTATGGAGATGGCAACGTAGGTGATAGGTCCATATCTGCACATACAGATGAAAAAATTGGAAGCCCCATAAGCTCTCCACTTCATTCTATTCCCCTGCATACAGAGGAGAAGGTGGACAATCTTAGGAGCACGCCTCCGCAGAGACGTCAGGATGGCGGAGAACTTGTAGATACTGTTGCAGATAAAGATTTGAGGGATCATCCGTCAAGAGATACAAGCATGCGAAAGCCTGGGATCAATGTCGGAATTGGAAATGTGCCTTTAGGGGGGCTGGCAATTCCACCCAGACTTGCCAAACCAGCGGCTGCAACTTTATCTCCATCCAAGACATTTGCCAGGATGGAGGAGGAGAAAGAACAAGCATCGGCGATGACTCCTACACCTAAAGAATCTCGCATGCGTAGGAGTGTTACTTTACCCGTAATAGGAGAAGTGACTATGGAAACTCTCAAGAACTGGACAAAAGAATGGCTTCGTAACCCCATGAACATAGCTCTTTTATTGTGGGGAATCGCAGTTGCTGTATCTGGAGCAATTCTCTTTATGGTCATGGTGGGGATGCTGAACGCAGTCCTACCCAATAAGGCTGACCGAGATATGTGGTTTGAAGTTTCAAACCAGACTATTAATGCTCTTTTCGTCCTCATGGTGCTGTATGTCCATCCCACTCGAATTCTGCATTTGGTATGGTTGATACGTTGGAGACATGATGATATTCTGAAGCTCCGGAGTGTTTATTGCAAGAAAGGTATGAGAAAACCGCACGAATGGAAGCATATTCTTATAGTTGTATTACTACGACACTTAAACTGTATCGGCACATACGCGCTTGCTGGACTTAACTGGGGATACAGAAGAGCGGACCGTCCATTTTATGCTGTGGCAATTTGCTTAATAGTTGCCCTAGGTGCAGCATGTATAGCAGGAATCTATAACAGTCTTAGTCCTCTTGGAAAGGATTTCGTCCCTGAAGATCAAGAGGATGAAGTTGAATCAGCCGCTGACAGGGCCGAGAGGGGAGAACCAAATGCACCCCCGACGCTGTTTCACTTCCCGAAGAAGTATAGACTTCTTGAGAGAAGAATGACATTTGCTTCCAGAGAAGGAAAGGTCGTTGATGATCCCCAATGGCAAGGGGGTCTTTGTGATTGTTTTGAAAAACCCAAGGTTGCCGCTATCACGACCTGTTGCTTTGCGTGCGTATTGGCGTATAATTTAGAGAGGATTGGATTTGGCAATCGCTATGTTCATCTGTTCACGTTCCTGCTTCTGATCTTTGCCCCCTTCTTAGTCTTCGACATTGCAGCAATCAACATCGACAACAGGTACATGATCCTTCCAATTCATATTTGCTCTACAGCAAGAGGGAACTTGTATACATGAGTTTTTCTAAACGTGAGGTCTTGCTCGGCCACAGCTTTTTCGCCTTTTTGAATTAAGCGTTATAAATCCAGTAGATACGATAGGTTGTGAGATTGATTGGATCCTCAAGTGATGTTGAAGTGACAATGTTCGGGTCGCAGAATTAATTGGATTTTGAGTAATCATGATCTGATATGGACGTTAAAATAACAAACAGTTAGTTGGTGTCGACCTGATTTGATTGTTTAACTCCTGACTTGCAATTGTCATTTAACAATGTTAGTTCGTGCTTAGTGTAGTACAAATTCTGTCGTTTACGTGAAATAGAAGCTTAATGGTTGGGTCGGTATCAATTCAGGCTTCGAGCTTCCATGTCTAAAATATATCTGTATGATACACATTTTCATCAACGATGCATTTGTTATGATTCAGGACCATTCAGTTGAGCTTGGGAGGAGCAGGTATCGTACTGTGTGCTTTTGGACTGCTCTATGGTGGATACTGGAGGATCCGAATGAGAAAGAGGTACCGCCTACCGGCAAGTACATGGTGCTGTGGGCAACCAAATATGACGGATTGCACTCAGTGGTTTTTCTGTAGCTTGTGCTCTTTGTGCCAGGAAGTGCGCACTGCGGAGGCCTTTGACGTAATAGACGATAAATTCTACCACAAGATGCAGGAAAGACCACAATCATCTGGTTACGAAGCCAGGTCATCTACACCGGAGGTCCTGTTAAACCCTGTACCGGCTTCACAAATACATCCCCATACGCATTCGGATGCTGGGAGGATAGGCCAGAGTGAATCTACTCAACACACTGTATTGAGTCCGCCACTCACGCAGATTGCTGAGTCGTAGAAGTGCTTGTACATTACTGATTAGATTCCTTCGAAGTTTTGCAGTCCTGATGAAAATGCTTTAAGGCCAGTAGTCACAATTTTTGACTGGAGTAGGTACCTCGCATTGCACATTAGGGGTAAACCTTGTGCGGTTAATCTTTTGAACACAGTCCCCTGAAGGTAATATAATGTCCATATGGGAGCTTGACTTGAAACTTGCATGAGAACTCAGTCCAGCAGATGGACCTCAAGTTCCAAGGCTGACTGCGAATAGTTTGCAACTTGGCCACAAAGTATTCTCCGGTTAAGAATTCGGTATTTTCGTCTCCAACAGATACCTGTTGTGGGCGTTGTCATGTATAACAGATAATGATATACGTACCAAGACCGTTGGTAGCGCCATTTGTACTTCTCACACCTCAGCTGCAGGAAACGTAGCTGCTTATTTTACAAATTGATTCAATATTGTTTGTTTTTTGATTTCTCATCTCTTGCTCATATTCAAGGCTTTTATGAGTAATGTGCTTATACGAACGGTTACAGAATCCAACAGTGGCAGGTTCTATTAACCTACTTCAGACATTCACACCTACGGATATATGCTCCTAGCAATATCTGCTCATTAGATCGTATAAGTATTACTTGCAATCTAGTAATTGTAAAACACTAGCTACCACTTGAAAATGCCTAATTACCAACTACGCAATTCAAATACATAGCAAACTGCTATGCTACCCCCTAACATACCTCCATCAACACACAACTAGATCACTGGATAAAAATAAGGAAAAAAGCACCAACTTCCTTCAGTAAATTGAGAATCAATTCAATACATTTGTGGATATGAGAGTAAGTGAAAGAACCCAAGAAGAATCACAAAAAGGTAAATTTGCCGATTACAACACAGTGGATGAAAGTAATCTTAATGCCTCCTAGAATAATGTACTGTAATATCTACCGGTAAAAAAGAACTATACTTCTTGGAGCGATACAAAGGATGGAGGTTGAGACTATTTTTAACGCTTGTGCCAAGTTGTACCAAAGTAAAAATTTTATTTCAAATATATGCTCTTGTTAATGTTTACAAGGCTACTACCAAATCTAAGTGTTTTGCTTTTTGTAACAATGGTGAGGGATTCAACAATGCTAATGTAGGTTTAATTAATAAGATAATTAAGCTAATTTTATCACTTTGTACCAGCTTGATGAACACAAAATTCAAGCAAATCAATGCATTTTTATAAGTGACAATTGTAAATTTAATGAATAATACATAGCATATACATTGTGTAGTTTTTGTATAAAATGTAGAGGTGTCAAACAATTGTCATGTTATATTCTTGGTATTGGAATTAGAGAGGATTTTGGAAGCCATGTAACTAATGCATTTTGGCAAAATTTACCAATGATTAGAAAAAGATAACATCAATTTTGGTTGACCTTTAAAGAAAAGTTTTTTGCACATCCAATTGTGGTAGAACAAAGTGCAATCAAAGGTTGTGCTACTTTATGTTGGAACACTAAGCCACTACTATTTGGCACAATTTGGCTAAACATAATATTAATAAGGATTTTTTTTTTTTTTTTTTTTTTTCTCCCTTTCCATTTCTATATTTGTCTAACTTGGAATGATGACTGTGTCAACAAATGCAACTACAAGAAAATGACAATGTAAGCAAGTTTTATGGTATTGTGTGTGCAGTCCATACTTGTCTTGTTTGTTGTATAAGTGGCAAAATTTGGCAAAATTTAGGACCAATCAGTGAAATCTGATTTAGGTTGTTTGTAACCTTCAATTATAAGTATTTTAGCAAAAAAAATTGTCATAAAATGCAACCATTTAAATATATTTAATAGCTTGTATATCTCTAATTGTGAAATTAATGCAATTCAGCTTTGCAATAAATTAGAATAATTTTATATACACTTGCTTTGTTCTAATATCGTTTCATATATGTGTTACATTTTTAAAGTTTATTCTCTATTTAAAGATATAATAACTTATATTTTCCATTCCATTAATTTACCCTTTTTTTTGTTGAAATATAAAAACTTCTTCTTGAGTAAATTTAACCTTAAATTCAATGCCAAATTCACCCTTAAAGACCAAAGAGGATTGAAATCTACTAATTATAAGTTAAGTGAGTCCCTACTGAATTGCTTTATTTACATAACTTTTACAAAAATTATCCACTTAAAAATTTTCTATACTATACTATCCTAATAATTGAGAATTATATTCTCTCACAACCACTACAACCACCACTAACATTGTCACCATCCCAGATCACTACCCTTAAATAAATCAAGAGCAGCAGTAGAACCCATGTGCTTTTGGGATCTTGATACCTTGAAGTCCCCTATTTTTATCCATGAGTGCAATCAACTATACAGTAATGAACACCAAACTGGGATTGTGATCCCCACACAGCAACATTAAAATCTTCGCTATTATAAATTCCAACAGAAGTAGCAATTCAGTACAGTGGACAAAAGCGACAAACGATACTTCCAAGGAAATGAAGCCAATGCAAAAACTACACATGCACTATTCAAAAACCAAAGTAAATTACTGCAGGAAAATTTTTAATCCATAATCTCCTCTGAACCTTCAAGGGCCAGTCGGACATATCGCACTTTGCAGTAAGCAGCTCCTTGGTACCACATACACCTAAGCCCATGTACACCTTCCTAGCCTGTCACCACTTTACAATGATTTGAGAAAAACTCTCACCTCCCATCCAACCCCTGCACCCTACAAATTTCCTCTCCTCATCAACAATGCATGTTGAACACTTCAATTGATTCAATCATTTCTTGCTCCATGAAGACCACTATCCAAAAAATATTTATCTACTCGGCTGCGCTACTAAAATCTCCGTAACCAATCTCTGCTCCACTCACCGCCCTCCACCACTTCTCCCAACTGCAACCACCACCACACCAATCTCCAGCCTCGACCAAAATGACAACATAACCAAACTCCTGCGCTTTCTGCTCCAGCTTACAACACCTCCCCTATGAGCAGCACCCACTCTTCTGCGGAATAGCCTGCCCTCGCAGGTTCGTCACATTGTTCGGCTTGCTTGTGCTGCTCAACGCGGGCTGACTCGCCATCCTGCCACACACACACACATCCACATCCCCATCCCCATCCCCACACTCGTCATCACTCTGCTTTCACCCCCATCACGTGTCAACCAACTCCACCCCCATCCACCCCTCAACGCTGCTCAAACATCCCCACACACCACCCACTCCACTCCACTCCACTCCACAATCCACTGCTCACATCCACCATACTGAATGCCCTGCCACCACAATTACTCACGCCTCCTTCCTACCTGTTCTTGATCTCCGCTGCCATTGTCATAAACGCCTGCTCCACGTTCGTAGCGTTCTTCGCACTCGTTTCCAAAAACGGAATCCCAATCTCGTCCGCAAATGCCTGCCAACCCACCCCCAACCCATCAGCCTCTCCCCCGTCCCACCCCTCCACGCCCATCAATCTCCTCATCGCTCAAACACGACGCCCCACCACTCAACCCCCTCCAACCCTACCTCAACACCGCCATCCCACATCCACAACCACACCCAACCTATCACACCACTCCCCTTTCCTCCCGCCCAAACCCACTCCTCCAACTTCCCCCCACACACCTTTGCAGTTGCATAATCCACCACCTTCTTCGATGCCAGATCTGACTTGTTGCCCACCAGCAGCTTGTTCACGTTCTCGCTCGCGTACCGGTCGATCTCATTCAACCATTGCTTCACGTTGTTGAAGCTCTCCTGGTCTGTCACGTCGTACACAACCTGCACTCAACAACAACAAGTCTCTTCCGTCACCATCCACACACACCCACGCCTCCCACCCCCAGTCCACTCCATTCCTCCACCTCACCATCCACAAAAACCCTCGCCCAACCAACACACTGCCTACCACCTCCACCCTGTCAGGCGATCACCATCGCAACTCAATCTACCTTCCACCAACTCCCAACGATCGCACCCAACTCCGCTTTCTCTACGCCTATAACCTGCCTCCCGACACCACGTGCATGCATAACGCAGCGTAATTCTTGCTCACAATGATCCCGTGCGCTCCACGATAGTAGCTGCTTGTGATGGTCCGGAACCTCTCCTGACCAGCGGTATCCCACTGCATTCCCCACGTCACCATCCGTCAGAACGTCACCAACACACTCCATCCTCCATACGCCTACACTCAACCATGCACGCCATCTAAGCATCAACTGCATCAAAATCCCTCCATGCCACTACGACCTGCACTGCTCACAAAAAGGTTGCTGAGGCAACCCTCCAGACAACACTCACAATCTGCAACTTGATGGTCTTCCCGTCCAGCTCCACAGTCCGTATTTTCTGCCACGCACAATTCCTCTCGCTCAGTAAACCCACCACTGCGGGACAAACCCCTCATAAATACTAAACCTACAAACCTCGCACACACAGCCACAGCTTCTATGACCATGTGCATCACAAATCTCCACCCAATTCACCACATCCACGTGCCAGGCTGCTACATGTGGTCACTCACAAAGTCCACACCGATTGTGCTGATGTAGCTCTCCAGGTACGAGTCGTCCTACACATCCAACCACACTTCCCGTCAGCCCAGCTCAAATACCCCTCTCGCTTCCTGCCATTCCGTTGCAACCTTCCCCGACACTCCTTCCCCAACCCTACACCATCCAACCCGCGATAAAAAGAACACCCTCATCCACATCACGCCCTTCATCTCCGCATGCGGCTATACCTACTATAATTCCTACTCCCGCTCAACCATTTCCCAACCCACACCATGTCGCTCTTCCAAACCTTTCATGCTATCATCAAAAGCTTGAGAATAGAACCATACTGCAAATCGTAGCAGAAGGCAACTCTTTCCAACACCGGAGTCTCCGATCAGCAAAAGCTTGAAAAGGTAATCACTGCCAAAAACCACCACCCACGTCCATCAGTCACGACCGATCATGCTCCTCGCCTTCAGTGGGCTAAATTCTGCTCTCCTGTCACCATCAGGTCAAATCTGCATACACCACCGTAACCATCCCAACCACCTCCTGCACCTTTCTTGATCAGACCCACCACGCTTTGCCAAGTTTGAACCCCACGCCGTACATGGCCGGACACACTTCACACAAACCCTCAAAACCACGCTACACTACTCATCCACCGCTGCCCGGCGCCACACTTGGCACACGTACTCACACCCTCCACGACATAAACCCTAAAACGACAAGATCACTCCGCACACCCTCTCCAAACTTGGCTCTTCTCGTGCGCGATAGTCAAGCGACCATCAAACTACCACCTTATGCAGACCACGTCCCCAATACACACACGGTGCCTAACAACTTCAACAACCAAAAGCTTCGTCCAACTCAACAAGTCTAACGCCCAGTACGCCACCAAGCATGCCACTCCGACATCCAACAACATCTGGGTGGTCTTCCACGGATGCCGAAGGGGTTGAGCAACCGACACTGTTCCAGCGACAAGCACTGTACCATCCATGATTGTACAATCTCCTCGCCCTTTAATAGTAAAGACGACTACACACATCGTTCGATCCTCTCAACCAACCTATCCAGGCCTTAATTGTCATCCTTGTGCGCCATGACGTGCCCCTCATAAGGACTCCGAATAGAGAACCAAGATTCGACACAGACAAATCGTCAAAAGCTCTCAGCTACACCTACCTTGCAAAAATCCAAATGAGACTTTCGAGGCTCAAAACTACAAAAAATAAGCAAAGTCAAGGCCTTCAAGGCCCTTGTGTAGCTCCGCTCCTAACAGCAGCACCACCATCTGCTAACCACGCATGCATCTGAAGCTACTTTGACCACTCCCACGCTCCCCGTTTCCACACTCCTATCCCAACTCCCAATCGCCGCCAGCTCTACCGTCAAACCTCCTCACAGGCTACACTCATTCCACTACACGCCCTCAATGATCCATCCTTAGCACTGCCGCTGCCACAAACCGCCGCAACCCCCACATTCCGTGCCCCGCACACACCATCACGATCCACTCATCTGCAGCTCCACCGATGCCACACCTCCCCTAACTAATTCAACCCCCCTACACCACCACAAGAACAGCACTGCGAGCATCGACCCAACCTCCCACCAACACAAGAAAAAAAAAAACAGGCACTCACTATTCGGGATTCATCGTGCCTTCCGGATCGGCCTTCTCGCTGTCTCCTCGCCTTCCACCAAACTCCTGCCCCGATCTGTACTCCCCCTCAACGCGCTGCGCTACCCCGATCCGGAATCACGACCAACACAACACCTGCCGTAGAACGACAATATGCAAAGGAGAGGTGGCGGGAAAGCGCGGGGGAATGCCCGCAAGGGAAGGACTGGAAAGGGAAGGGAAGGGGAAGGGCAGAATTGAATTGTGGGTGCAATTGGATCGTGGCTCTGGCTCTGGCTATGGCGGAGTCTCCGATCCTCTGCTGAACTGGAGGCCGTGGCTATGGCCTGGCTGTCCAACTCCGAGACCTCCTCCACACCCCTTCTCCGTTCTCCTTCACTCCCTGCTCCTCCTTCGCCGCGGGCGACGCCTCACATCTAGGATTATGGAATATTCTCAGTTGGGTTCTTCTATTTTCCTATACACTTGGTAGATCGGTCACGGTGACGAATCCGCCGTGGAGTGCAGTGCGGGAATCCACGTCAGATCTGATTTGATTTTATACGGATTTAATGCCTAGATTCCTTGTGGAACAGATGTTTCTTCTTCTTCTTCTTCCTCCTCTTCTTTTTTGGCATTTGTGTAAGACAAAAGTGGTTTTTCCAACTATCTTAAACATTTATAGGAAGTGTATTGATTCTGTAAGAAGAGTTTATTATGACTTTGTTCAATCTACATGCGTTTATTGATTTTGTGTTCTTTGTAAGTTTCCAAGTCAAGGATCACTCAACCACATCCATGATCCTGCTGCCAATCTGGGGTTTGACTGCTTCGTATGCCTATTTACTTCGTGATTGCAATCTGTTTGTCTAATTGCAATGACTTCTAGATTGTTGTTCTCTTTTTATTGTTGGTGTGGATTTCTTTTAGTGGTTAAATCCAACAAATAAGATTACAACTCCAAGTATATTATTGTAATATGTCAAATATTCTCTCTAACAAGACCACCAACCATCTTATAATTCCAATATGTAAAAAATTTCAAGTTTCTTTCTCTAAAAGATAGTTCCAACAGTATGACATGTTAAACTGTCTACTAGAGTTATCATTAATCTCCAATTATCCATCTTGCCAAGTTGTTCATACTTATCTAGTACACAAGCATCCATTTAATGTTTTGAACGCATAAATGTTAACGGGCGTTTGTTTCCGATGCTGGTTGAATCTCCACAAGATGGTAACTTGTGAGGTGTCGGTGCAAAAATAGTGGGAATCACGGAGACAAGTGCGGCGTTGTAAGAAACGACGATCGAAAGACATAATCACATTCTTTCCATTGAGTTTGATTCCCTGCTAGAGGACCCAATTAGGGTTTCGGAGGTAGCAGAGCTCATCGTTGTGGATCTTCGCATTCTAGTGGTTACTGACGCGAGCGTTGCCTTGTGCGGAGCGTTTGAGGGTGGTGGGGATCAATGGCACCGGGCGGGCTGATACGCAGAGCATTGCAGATGCAGAGATTGCGGGGAGGCCATGGCGGAGGCGGGAGCTGGTTCGCACCCGGCACGCAAGAGGGTACCAATGGAATTTTGTTCGGGGAGACGCCTCTTCTGCCTGGCCAGAAGCGTAAATGGGAAGATTGGGAAGCTCCGTATTATTTGACCGGGATTCTGACCACGCTCATGCTCACTGTAGGTCTTATGGCCAAGCCAGATACTCGAATTGAGACCTGGGCGCACAAGCAGGCTTTGGAGCGCCTTGCAGCGGAAGAGGAAGCTGAGGCGAGCTAGGGTTTGTATTGTTGGAAAAAGGTAGTGCAATGCCTAGTCGTGATTTGTGAGGATTGCTTCAACCTGTAGGTGTCCCACTATTAAGTCTTCTTTTAATGCTGAAGTAGTCGTAATACTCTCTCCTGAGGTTACAATGGAGCTACTTGAAATCTAAGGTTAGCAAAATGAAATTCGACGTTTGGGGTTTTTTTTTTCAATGGTACCTTCGCAATCTTGTGCCGGTTCTGTGATGATTTTTCCTCGTTCAGCCACGGGTTGATTCCTCGCATTCTCCCAAGGCATGCTTTCAATTGCGGGGTATAGAATCCTGCTCACAAAGTTACTGCTAGCAGTGGTGTATGGTGCATTCCACTTGGATATGATGTTTCTTCATGGTGGTTCATGTCAATTTGCGTTGAAGAGTTGGATGGTAAAAGATCGCAGAAATGTGCAATGGAAACAGAAGAGTATTGCAATTTATTTATTCGATTTTCTATTGGTCGTACCTGAAAAACGAAGGATCACGAAATGATAGATTTGTTATAGTGATATTGATTAGTTAAGAAGCCTTGGGCACTTATTATGAGCTCTGACGCTTTGATGAGGATTTTTAAGCTCGAAAGTGATGATTGTCATTGGTACCTGAAAAGCGGCTTTCCTTTGCAATTCTACTTGCTCAAGGGTATCGAGTATGTAGTGTTGATAAATGTAAAGTTATTTTCTTTCTTACATAATTTCTTGATTCTTGCAAGTGAAAGACACGATCCTTTTTGATGCTACACGGATCCCACTCTTACGCACCAGCTGACTTAATTGTGGTATTTTTAGTCATATGCTGACAATCCAGCTGAGTGGAATGAGCCAACAAGTCAGTGAGTGACAAATAAGAAGTCAGTGAACTTGATTCTTTCGAAGAAGTTGAAAGTGGATTTCATTCTCCAGATTATCCAGGAATTTCAATTGATCAGAGTTTCACGACGATAGCGTGGTCACGATCTGGGGGGAGATTTGCATGAGGGTTATGAAAATACTTATTCTCACTTCAAAGTTGGCTCCATCTCTGCTTTGAATTGTCTGCATTCGGTTCTGCACGAGTTCTTCACGGTTCTGCGTTCAAACTGGATGCAGAGATAAATGCTCTGATCACAAGAGCAAGGAATCTTACATACAGACGGGTCCCGAACCGAACGAATTGCATGTGGCAATAAGTATCGGTGTCTACAAGTGATTTAACAACTTCATTACGTACGAAAGCACAAGGAAGGTGAGAGCCAGCTTAAGATTGCAAGACCTATCTTGGCCTTGAAATAATGATGTCCGCTTTGAAGTGGAAAAGTTATGACCCATGATGCAAACACTACTTGAGTAGCTCAATTTACGTTATCTTGTGCATATTAGTGGTGTGGAACTCTCAATGACCGGGGGAGGATGGGGAATGAATTACAACCCCCATAATATTTCAGAGGACGAATTTCAATCCAGTTTTACGGTTTGCATCCTTCCCGTGGTGATGGGCTTGCCGGCGAACGGTCTCCAAAATCACAGGCTGGCAGTTTCAAGGCCTTGATGGAGCCTATGGGCACGCCCGTACGTGAATCGACATCGTGCAGTTCTCAACAGCCACCAACAAGAGTTTCCATGTAATCTGCCGGGTGTCACTGCGCTCTTCACTACCACAAGGAGAAAATATCGTTCTGCAGCTGTTATTGTTTTCTGCATCTCAGATTGTAAGCACCCTCTTTCTTCTGTTACTTCGAGTCCATAGGACAAATTGATTTAGTATTCTTTGTTTATTCGTCAGTAACTGATCTGGATTGCCCACAAACTTGTCACATGCGGTCCTGTGGGCTGGTTTGCCTGAAAGTATCATTTCTACTTCAAATTGTAACAGATTGACGCTGCACAATGAGAGCGTGATAATTTATGTATTTGTGCACAACATGAAATTGTGGAGATGGGTTAACTGAACAGAGTTTACGCCTTTTCAACTGGATAGATGCTGGAGAGATGGCACATTTCTATAGAATGAAGTGAACGCACAGGAGTGCTGCACTTAGGTCGAAGATGTCGATGATGCAGCTTGCGAGCGATGCTGTGGGTTGACCTTCGAATCTCGGAACCAAATCATAGCATTTCACGTAAGCAAATATGCATTTCACTGATTCAAAATTTCATCCAATGCTTCCTCATGCTAATTTTTAAAACTAAGTCCTATTGTATGGTTCCTATTTTTATTTAAGCTTCCTTTCTTACGTTTGTGCTTCGTTCATTGCGTCAGTTTCATCTTTATCTTCATACGCTAAGTGCACACAATTTACGATACACAAACTTCTTCGCAGTCCTCATTGCTCAAGTCTACGACATTTCATTCTGCAAGCCTGTACCACAGCATCGAGTTACTACAACCGCTTTTCATTCTAATTATGTCGGCTTCTGTTTCTTGAATCCTGTGCTGCGCATTCTGCATATTCGCCCATATAGTACATCTTTTGAGCGTGTCGAAGAGGCCGTCCTTGAGAATACCAAGTGAACTTCATGGGCACCTCGACCCGGGGGTTCAATCATCTGGCAAATGCACACAAAACACAAAAAATGACTCCAGCAAATGTGCAGTGCAAAAGAGCTGGTGCAAGCTCTCATTGCGAATAAATAGAGAGATAATAGTGGGACATCATGTCAAGCCCAACCAACGAGAAGCTATCCATTCTCGCCACATCAGCGTCGGAGGGGATTGTCCAACAATGTTGCGCAACTGGAGGAAAGTGTGGCAAAAATTGTGGTTCAGGGAAGGGAGGACATGTCGAAGACAGTTGCAGATGTGAAACAAGTTGTAAATGCAAATCCAGAAATCATCAAGGTTCAAGTATCGGTTCTGAATCTGCTGATTGCAAGGATATCATTCCAGGCGATTGCTCTGATAATTCATGCAATCTCTCAAAGCCTACAGACTCCACCAATCTTAATCTGGTCACCAGCAATGGCAAACTTCTGGCAATCACCACCTACCAATTGCGAGAGAACAGACAGGAGTTCGATAGGAAGAAAGAGTGTGAAGGTAAAAGCCCAGAGGACACAAATAAGTGCGGAGGGAAGAAAGAGGTGGACGTGAAGAAAGAAATTGGAGGGAATGAAGAGAATAAAGGGAAAATCATCGAGGACAGAAAGAGTTGCCCACAATCAGGTGATTGTTATGGCTTAAATGAGGACACTTCTTTAGTAGTCTGGCATCCAAACCAGGTGTCAGTCGCGGGATTGTCCCGATCGCAAACTAGATGTGATATTCTCTTTTGGAGCTTACTTTCTCGAGTTTATGATTGTTTCGAGTGTGGTTCAGGAACTACGGTACGCTGTTGGAAACCGGTACAAGCAAGCGACCAGTACAATTGTAGATGTCACACTGGCACTGTAGAAATTTCTTGCTGGCTGTCTACATATGGTCTCGTCCGTCGCGCTTGGGGTGTCAAATAGGTCAAGACCATTGTTCAAAGCAACTATACATGAAATTTTTTATCCGTAGAGCAGCCCATGAAATAAGTGATGAGTTTGCAGAACAGAAGGTCGAAACCCATTCGTCGAAAGAGGAGTTGAATCTCTGTGCGCTAACTGAAGACGACAATGACCATCATGACAAATTGGGTTTGCCTTTACCCCAGGGAGACAAGTTGAAGGCCATCTTGTTTGATATTGACGGGACGATCGCGGATTCAGATCCGATTCATTTCTTGGCATTTCAAGATATTCTTGCTGAGGTAGGCGGTGCCGTCGATCAAGTTCAGGCCCATTGGCATTTCATCATTCTATATTAAAACACAGGCGTATTTCCTCAGCAGGATATGAGCATATCTCGGGAACATCAGTACCTGGTTGTTCTTTGGATTTCCAACTACCTCTACAGAATGTTTTTAATGTAGTAGTTTCACGAGAGTGCTGTAAAGGTGAATGATGATAGAACGGGTGCAGAGATGTGGATGCAGGCAGGGTATAATGGAGGAGTGCCCATCAGCCATGAGTTCTTTATCCGCCAAATGAGCGGTAAACTCAACTACGTCATCGCTGAAGAACTCATGCCTGAAATGGAAGAGAAAATGCGAGTTGAAATGATGGACGAGAAGGAAGCTCGCTACAGAAAGTGAGTCAGGCTCGAGGAAACCCCATTATGCGAACTCATAACTTGGTTCGTCTTGTTCGAGGTGAGAAGAAGTGAACCTGTTGATAGCTAACACGTAATACACGGCTAGTAAATGCCTTCTGAATAAACTCTGTGGATGGTGACCAGGTTGGCATCCAAGGACCTCCAGCCTATCCCTGGCTTTCTCCAGTTTACCGAGTACGTGAAGAAACGAGGGCTTCGTCGAGCAGCAGTGACAAACTCTCCGCGATTGAACGCGGAGCAAGTCATATCCGCACTGAAAATCCCCGACTTCTTCGAAATCATTGTGGTGGGGAGCGAATGCGACAATCCCAAACCATATCCCGACCCGTATCTGAAAGCCATCAAGTTCCTGGGCCTGGAACCCAACCAATGCGTGGTGATGGAGGTAATAACCTCTACTGTCGGTCATTCCACACAACTCCTGACACATCGGGACTGGAAACCAAAACCTGAAACTCTGTCACTGATTCCTCCGAATTGGCTGCCGCCTGTGCATTCTTTGTGTGGGTGTGCAGGATTCGCCATCCGGCGTGAAGGCGGGAAAGGCAGCTGGATCGCCGGTGGTGGGATTGCTCACAGGCCATCCTGGTCCCATGTTGAAGCGCAACGGTGCGTCGGTGTTGATCCAAAACTATCACGACGCGGCGCTGTGGACGGCGTTGGGCGAGGACGCCTGCGCCGCCACGCTCTTGTCGAATCACGGGCCGACGGGCTCCTCTTCGACCGGGTCGCCGCCGCCCGTTCCCGTCCCCGTTCCCACCTCCTCGTAAGTGGGCATCGGTGCGTTCCCATGAAGACACAAGGAAACCCTAGGCCTGCATTGGGGGAGGATTATCTCCATTGGGTGAATGGGTATCTCATTTCCGAGAATTTTCTTGCCCCATTTGTTGTTCAAAATTGGATAGGAGTGGATAGGAGTGGATAGGAGTGGAACAGAGGATCTAACTTCCTTTTTCTCTCTAGGCAAGTTGCATTAGAAGTTGATATTCATGTTTGACTTATTTTTATTTTTTGAGTTTTAAATAAGAAAAATGTCTAATTTTAAATGCTACTGTGTCTTCAATTTTCATAATTTAATGCATTGTGGACAAAGGAAACATATTGAAGCATTGTTTTTGCCAAACTATTTAATTCAACTTGTGATAAATTTTATTAAATAAAATTATAAAATCTACATTTTGTGCAATATTTACTCTTTTTGATATCTGTTTGTGTAACGTAGTTTTTTTATATATTAAACTATTATTAATATAATTAAAATAAATTAATCTTTTTTTAATCTCTGAAATTGAACTATAGCTATTTAATGTTTGTTAGATTGATTATTTGTTTAAAAAAATAAACACTTGAAAAAAAAAATACACTATTAAATATTTTGTTTAAGCTTTAGGTTTATTGCATTTATAAACTCAAACATTACTTTACAGGAACGTATTCTAAAGTTTTTAGTAATTTATCTTTATTCTAATGTGCATCCATTAGGTTGAAACAAAAATCACATAAATTTAGTTCTTTTGATTTTAAAAAATCAAATTTTAAGTGTATAATATTTTAATTTTATTTATTATTATTAAATTTTTTATATACTAATTATATTACATAATAATGTTATGAAGCTATAATTTTACTACCTTCTATAAAAATATATATGTATATATGAAAGTATATAAGATATTACATGTGTTGCAAATTTTTTTAATAATAATATTAAATCTTATCATTTGTTATAAATTACTATTTCTTCACAAACAATTCTCTAATATAATCAGTCAATAATAATGTTATTATTTAGATGTTTATTATTTAATATACAATTTTATTTGAATTTCTCTAAATTATTAGCTAAATTGCTCAAGTGTAGATTACAACTCATAATAAAGATTTTAAGATAGCAGTATTTCATTGCAAGACTTAAACTTTATTTGGTAATAGAGTTCTAATACTAAGAGCATTACTCCATAAATTTCCATATATTTTTACAATAAGTAATTAATTTAAAAAATAAAATATCTCTTATAATGATATTTATTGTAGTATTTGTAGACAAGCCCTACCTTTCTTGTCCTGAATTAATAAAGGAATTTTAACTCACATTTTTATTTCTTTACAAGGCTGTATAATATTGTTTTGGTATCTTTTAATCATTTCTAAAGTCATTATTCTTGATACTTCTTAAATTGATAGAAGTAAATACTTTATAATTATTTGGTTGTTGCACGGACATTAGTAGAGTATTAATTTTTTCATTTTAATATATTATAAAAAAACTTAAGTTTTTCTAAATATTTAATCTAAACATATTTCTACAAAAATCATGTAGCTTTATTTGTGATTACCACTATCTTTAGTAGAAAATTATTCATAGATATACTTCTAAAATGAAGTATCATTTTGAATTGGAGATATTGGTAATAATATAATCTATATATTTTTATATTTTTCTACTTCCTTTTGTCGCATATTTCAAGTATGAATTCTTCTCAATTTATAGAAATATAACAATTTTTTTGAAAATATTCTTCTTTATTTTATTCTTTTTGAACAAAATTTGTATTGATAATAAAAATAAAAATAATCTTTGAATAAGTAACAAATAGAGAACAATAAAATCATATAGATAGGGTGTTGCTAATGCCACCACAAGTTGCCCTAAACTTGTGTTGCACACCACAATAAATAAAGTGCACATTCTTTAGTGTTCCATAAAATGCATTGGACAACACATGTTTAAGGCAGTTTGTGGTGGCAGTAGCAAAAACTGTGGTGGCATTAACAACACCATCAAGATATTGATATAAGCCAACTAATGTAACAATGTAAACAATGTTAGGATTTTACTAACTATTCTTTACTCTCACTAAATAATTTTTTGAGCAAAAATCTCCCAAGTAGCTTCCAGTTCTCAGCATGTTGGGTGATATATCTCTCATCGTATAAGGGTCAAGGATAATGATAGTTGAGTGTAGATATAATTCCTAGTGAAAAATCCAAGTTAAAAAAGCTGTAACGGATGGCCAAGGCCAAACAACCTCATGATGGAAATTCATTGTGGATGTTAATACATTGTTAACGTGACTCGAGAATTCGGGTAAGTTCAAAACCTACCAACTTTCCAGCTTGCCTCAAAATAACTAAAATAATTACATTGGGGTAAATCGAACATTGGAGGGATTACAGAGCAACAAGGAAGCAGGATTTTCATTCGGAAACGACTCGGCGAGCGTACCATGACTTTGACTATAACAACCCACAGCGTCTGGTACTCAAAAAACTGTATTCTCAATTTACCCGTAAGATGACAAGATCTTGAAGATGGCAGATAAGAGCGAGACTAAGTAAACTGTTGTCCAATCGAAGAATTGGAGAAACATTATTCGCTCTACTTATTCGGTTCAGTGACTCCTGGAGGAACGAGAGCGCTGTAAAAACCCACTAACAGATATCAGAGGTACAGATGCACGAGGAGCATGCTTCTACCGACTTCAAGCCTTCACATTGGCGAAGTTAATACCCTTCTCGATGGAGGACATCAACTCGGATTTCAATCCTTCTAACCCCTTTTGCTCATAATCTGAAAGGCTGCCCAAGCCTAGAATCTCCTCGATACCATTAGGACCCAAACGCACCTGTTATGTCAAAAAAACAGTGGAACTGTTACATGGTGTAAAGAAACTAACAATTCTCAACAACATTCTACACAATGCAAGTCGAATTGCTACATAGTAAAAAAAACCCAGAAGCACTCCTGGAGCTTCACAACTGACAGGCGAAAGAGTAAGATATCACACCTTTGATGAAAAGTAAGGCAAGCCAGGAACAACAGTCGATGCCACATAGCTGCACTCCACGATATCTGGAGTACCATTGAGGCCCTTCAGGCAAGACTCAGCAAAAAGCGCTCCAGCATATCTGCAAAACCACGAGTTCGGATCAGAACGGGCAACCAAACCAACATCACAATTCCGGTTATCAAATCATAAATTAGAGCGTGCAAAGACTTTTAGATTAACATGAAACAGCCCAACCAGCGGCTTCCAGACCAATTTTCCTGGCACAGTTAAGAGATTGAACACGCTCAAAGGAAAAGGGAACTTACGCCATTGACAAAGTCGCAGAGCCCTTGCCCGCCTTGGCTTGTACGACCTCTGTTCCACCATCTTGAGTCCGCTTGGTGAGAGCCTCGAGTTCCTCATCACTCAAATCAACTTTAGGAGTGGCCTGGAGCAAGAAATTTCAGGAAAAATCAGAAGGTTAACGAAGGACACAACAGACAATGGTATACAAATTACCAGTAACTGCCTCTCAAACACGACAGCCTTCACTCGCAGAAGGTCCATACAAATCCTTAACACGCTTAAAACAATGGTGTACCACCCAATAACCCACAACAAACTACCCAACCCATTGAAGATTGTTAACTACTCCATAAATCACTAAAAAAATATCTGCATGCAAATTAGACGTAAACCAAGGAATAATAAGTATTTAGATGTACTTGCAGAAATCACCTGTGAAAAGAGAGGAAGGATGGTAATGCCAGCATGACCTCCGACAACAGGTACATCAACATCTACAGACAACCCAAAACACACAGGAGTCAATTACGGATACATAATGCAAAGAAAGCACACACTCTTTGGCAAAGTAACAAGAACAAAATTTTCAAGACTCATCAAAAGGGTGCTGTAAAACAATGACAGAACCTTAGCTCAAAAACAATGCAAGGTATAAACAATCTCAGAATTTCACGAGTCCTCATACGAGGAAGGCAAGATGCAACGCAGTAAAAATAGAAAAGACGGTCAATCCCATTACTTCAACGTTTACGCCCGAAGATTCCGACCATATCAATAGTTCTCACTGCAAGAAAACACTCATTCGTGATGCAGCCACATTTTAACCACTTACTCGCCAGTACTCTAATGGGCTTCGATGGAACTAAAAATAACTTCAAGTTGTTAAACAAAATTGCATACCTTTTACATTGAGACCCTTCTTGTGGGCAAGAAAGGTTCTTGCTCGGACTACATCCAAGGTGGTGACACCAAAAAGCCTCTTGGGATCATAAGTACCCTTCTGTTTGAATACCTCGGCCGCAATAGGCACGGTGGAATTGACCGGGTTACTGATCATGTTCACCAAAGCCTGAATATTCATCATCACCACCATCTTAAAAAAATGTCGTACTAAAACACATCATTCCTTCAGAAATTGACGTGCTTACTCCATTGAAGGTTCTATAAACCTGAAGATCCTTGCAACCAGTTCATACCTCTGCGTAACATTAAAATCATGAACTGCATGCAAGAGCACACCGACTATCCAGCGGAAAGAATCTTACCTCTGGACAGTGCTCAGCAATGGCCGATGCAAGAGACTTCACGATCCCAGCATTGATGTTGAACAAATCATCACGGGTCATACCGGGCTTGCGGGGTACTCCCGCAGGGATAATGACAAGATCGCAACCCTTCAGTGCCTTGGCAAGATCCTGGTCTCCAGCAAACCCCTCCACCTAAAAAGCGCAAATAAGGAGTCAGAGGCATACTAGAACAAGACGCAACGTAAACCAATTACACTGTCCGTCAGCGTCCAACTAAAACAACAATCCGCAAACAAACGAACAAATAAGAACTAAAACAAAAACGGCCATTACAAAACTCGCACATCACAAACGAGAACTTAGCACGAATGCAACACTCACATTGGCACCGGTGTTGATGTGGCTGAGGTCGCTAGCAACACCTGGCGTACCGGCAATATCGTACAAGGAAAGGTCGGTCACCAAGGGGTTAAGCTTCATCAAGAGCCCGAGAGGCTGACCGATACCACCGGCAGCTCCCAAGACGACTACCTTCCGCTTGGGAGTCTGCGACGACATGCATCGCACCTGCTGCTGGGGCGCGGACGACAGCGCCCGCTTCAACAAACCCGCGGCGGCAGATCGTGCTGCCATTCTCAAACCCTAGCGACGAATCGTGAAGCAGTGGGAGGGGTAGAGTGAACACACAGCAACGGAGATGCAACGCCAAGGAAGAGAATGCGCGTGGAGACGAGAGCCTTGCATACGACGCTCGACAACAAATCAGGGTTTTACGAGGCCATGGACAAAAAGGAGCCGAGCTTCGCGACGTCGTCGAGATCCAATCCAAGCCCCCGAACCGCCGACGCTTCGGTGCTGTGGGGTAGCCGGACCAGCGTGCTTTCCCATACCTGGGTTACAATCTCATGCTATCTTTGTAGTTTTGCACATGTCTATGTTATTATTTAATTGACTTAGGGACTCTTTAGTTGTGTTTCAAGTATTGGATTGTGAAGGTTGGTAGTGATTGATTGATGTTTTGGATGTTTTAGTAATAATTTTTTTTTTGACATGATTGGGATGAGAAAGAAAATTTCCACGTGTTTTAGAATTGGTGTTTTTTTGTGTAATTTTTGTGATAGTTTAATGTTTAAATTTGATTGTTTATGGTATGGTTTTTAATGTATTGGGAGAAAATAGTTAAACAAGAGTTTGCACAAGTTTTGTTGTTTTGAGTGTTTTGTGTGGGATGCATAGATTGGAACTTGTTAGAGTGGTAATAATGAATATGCAAAGAGTAAAATGTCACACGGTTTACATGTTTTTATCAAGTCTGTTGATGTAAATTAATGTGGTCTTGAATCTTAAGTCTCTTTTTGATATTTTTAAGAGAGACTCTTAGGAAATAGTTAAAAATGTATACAATGTTCCCAACAAAAATATTTTTAGATAAAATATATGGCTACATGATACCAAAGTTTGACATCATTATAAGATCTCAAAACAATAATCATATAGTGTTCTGATTTCATTTTGATACAATGCAAAACTTAAATTCATCAATTCTGTACTCAATGATTAATTGATTGTTAAGTATTCAAAAAAATCTCTTACTCAACAACTTCATATAATAAGAATCATATAGAAGATCATAACCTTGGTAATCAAAATCAGAACGATTTTAAAAAGGTTTTGTCGTAAGTTTTACTTGGTAAATATCATGAAATGAACCTCCTTGAATCAAGTTCCGACCCGATGAGCATCAAAGCAGGCCGTTAAAACTGAAGTCAGCCATGAATTGAAATCCTCACACAGCTAAGATGCAAGTGAAGGTTTGAGTGGGAGGTCTAAAGAATCTCACTAACATACAACACTGACATAAAAGATGCAACTAGATATGTACTTCATTCACTTCACTTAACATCACAACATCGAGCCCTGCTTGGACACCAAACATACATCAGACGAGACTGGGAAGTCCTGAGGGTACATGTGCAAAGAATCCTTTTTCCGACAACAAATTAAATAGAAAAGTCTTATTTGGAAAAAAATTGAAGTCACGAAAGTCATGCCTACCAGGTTTACAACTTATTGAGTCAACACTACGTATGCAACCTATCAAGCACGAAAATGAGATTTACAACATGGCACCTATTCTCAACTAACACCACAAATTTACACCTGCAGCCAGTCTTTAGTCAAAGACTGATCCTCTAACACCAATTTGTGAATGGTGTGCATCTTGTACTCATCAAGATTTACATCCAGAGATTTTTCGACATCAATATTCCCATCCCTGGGATGAAAACTAGTAGTGTTTAAACGTGTTCCCGGATAAATTGCTCCACCTGCTCCACCTTTCCAGTAAGAGCTGAGACTTCAGCGATTATGATTTTGTTGCTACATTGGGTAAAATTGAATACTTCTCCCTGCACTCCCAGAGAAATTTCACTAGAAACATCGGCAGCTGACATTGAGGTCCTTGATTTTCGGAGCTTGTTTCTGTCACAAGAGAAACACGAGACACACTATTTTCAAGCAGAGTAAATTACTTTAGGTCTACCTACAGCCGATGACATGCTTCAAGTGTAGAAGATCGTTAGTACCGACCATTTTTTTGAAGTCGCATTAAACCAAGTTAAGTTATATGCATGTAAAAAAGTAGAAAACGGTTCAATTGACTGGGATAGGCACTTACAGTTCTTTCTCTAGCTGCCCCTTGATGAAGTTAGAAGAATGAGCGGTTATTTTGTCCATTTTGTTGCATGTCAACAATATGGGAATCCTTCTCTTCACCACTTCTTTATTCGTGAGTATCTCGTAAAGATACCTACATAAAAGTGCACTTCGAACTTAGTGAGCAGAAAGGAGTTCCTCATTCATGTAAAATATAGGCAGAATTACGTGATGAAAATATTCTAGCACGTTCCAAACTCTAAATTGCAATCTGGCCTACATCCTGCCCCCAATAAACCGAAATCAGTAGATCCACGTGATGAAACCTCTTATAATTATGCTAATGAATTAGAAATATACTAGGGATGAAAAAAACTGAGGTGAAAGTGTTACATACTCTGCAGCCGCTCGAACGTGGGGCATGAAATCAAGAGCATCCACCACGAAAACAAGACAACAAGACTTTGGCAAGAGCTCCTCCAGTTGAGGTCTCAACTTGGGATGTCCCGGAACATCCACGACGTGAACAGGCTTTACTTTTCCTTTCTGTAGGCATCATGGAAAGAGTCAACCAGTTTTAAGTTCTTAAAGACAACCAGATATGAAGAAACACCCTTCACCATGCATTGATCTGCTGCATTTATGAAGAAATTATTGTGCTACATGAAAGATTACTGTGCAAGAGAAAGCAGCATACAGTGCAACACATGACTCCACACATAAACACATCACCTGAGCCCCTGAAAAGCGCGCTCACCAGAAATGGGAGCTTCAGGTTGCCAGTGTTGTTTCAGTGCTAAGTAAAACAAGTCAAATGCGAAAAGTTCCAGCTCTCTAGCATAGAGCTAGCGTACCTTAGTTGTCTCGGAATGTAATATGAAGGTATCAACGTTAGGTTCCATTGACGTGACCGCCCCTTGATGAGTTGTGCCATCCCTTAACTGCGCCATAGAACCATTTACAACAAAAGGGTCAGCAAGAACTTCAAAAATCTGATTTAGCAACATATCCACCAAACTATGACCAGTTAAACGACTAGAAATTTGTGGCCATAAAAACTGCATATTTCGAGTTCACTTTTACAACAGCATAGTACAAGATAGGTACCTGATAAAAGAGCGCAGTCTTTCCAGCGCCGCTCAACCCTACCAATAGGACAGTTTTGGACTTCTTCCGCTTGAATGTGACCCGAGTAACTACAGTTCAAGAAACGTATGCTAAAAGTATTAAACATTCAAGCTCGCCCAAACCTAATTGAGAAATCAAAATCGAAAAATAGGGTGTGAAAGACGTAGCAGGGGCTAAGAACTTATCAAAGGCCTCCAACGCCCTGCTTCACACTCATGAGCTAGAAAGGTAGCCAGAAATTACCGGAAATCGAAGGTATAAAAACAAAAATCCCTTCGATGCTCCCATTGCTATGCAAAACCCCATTTCATAAAACAACGGTGGAGAACTGAGCAATGGCGCGAAAGGAGGGATACCAATAAAAAGGATCAACAGTGTTGCGAAGAGCACAGCAACGGTGGTGTAAATAGCGGCCTGGTCGTGCTTAAGGGTTTCCCACTGCTGGGAAAGCCACTCCGGCATGGCGATGCTCAGCTGTTCAGACACCTTCCCAGACTGAAACTGATCCGATCCCTCCATGGACTGGAAAAAAACATATATGTATTATCGGTAACATTTCCAAAAAAATACAAACATTGCGGCATTGTTTAATTCTGTACGAGATGACACGAGAATAAAGGGACGAAAAACACGTAATACATCAGAACAGACCACATAGGCAGCTAGCACATAGTTCGAACCCATTTTAGCACTCAGAAAACTCTGCTGTGCACCATCTCAATACACACAACCAGGTCCAACCTCGAAAGCTACCTCGGACATCCTGCGTTGAAGCTCCCACTGAAGAGAAAGATTCCACTCCACCTGGAAAAGAAACCAAAAGAGATCACATACACCTCACGTCCAACACCCACAAAGCTAAACCCTACCAATGGTGACCGCAACACACACCCCCAAATCTCCGAACTACCAAACTACCAAACCAGCCTCAAACATCAGAAACCAAAAACACGAAAAAAATTGCTATTCCTCAGACTACAAAAAATAAACTAAAAACCCCAAGACGCTAAGGATTGAGCCCCGCCATACCCTAAGCTGCGAGCTTCGTAGCAAAACTCCCGCCACACCACAACCTCGCGCGATCAATCGAACTGAAGACGAAGAAGAAGACGCGGCAAAGTAGGGATGCACGAGGATTTGCAAACTAGCGATGAGGAACCACGACTGGTCATACCTTTCTTTCCCCCCTGTTTGATTTTTTGTTTTTTTGGTTTGTTATGGTTCTTAGGATGCATACCCGGTCAGCTCGTGATCTCAGCTCGTGGTATCGTTTCATTGTTGCATCGGAGGATCCGGCGCCACATCCCCGGTGTCGCCGAGACGGGCCCTCCCTGGTTTCTCATTGCCCCCATTTTTCTTCTTCTTCTTCTTATCCTTGTTCACACGGGGACTTATTGAACAATACTCTGACTCGACATTTCATCCATGTGTCTCTGTTCATTCATCGACTCATCGTTGTCGCTCTCGTCTACAACATTCGAGCATAGTTTTTTCTGAACCAAACCTCATGTTTCGTTATGAAATGTGTTGAATACAAATACATATTTTAAATAATATTCTACATTATTTGGTGGAAATTTTAGTATTTTTTATATCATGCAAATAGTAATGCCAACTTGTGCTTTAGTTTGATTTGATTTTTTTATTTTATTTGTTTAAGATAGAGATTGATGAGTTAGATTTATAAATCTACACTAATTTCTATATTGTATTTTTATTTATTTTGCATCAACATTATATTAATGCTTATGCAATTCTATGAATAAAAATATTTTTACTTAATCTGTTTTATTTTAAATCTATTATTTTTTCCTTTAACATTCATACTTTAACTTCATAGTTCTATTCTATCTCTATTAATTTATCTCAAGCAAAGTTTAAATTTTTTAATAAAATTACTAATGATGGTACTTTGAATTTGTCCTTTTTGACTTACACTTGTTTGGTGTCAATGGAATAAATCCCTCATGTGGGATAATGATTGAAGACATGTTGACATTCTATTAGACAAATAAGTCAAATTCAGTAAATATTGCATTAATTAATTTTGGATCTAAGTTTAACGTGCTGAAAGTAATTGATGATTTAAAAAAAAGAGTTTTGCATTGTGATGCCATGATTTGTGATGTTATGAATATATGTATTCAATATATTATGATTATTGCTACTTGATATTTTAAAATATTTAGCTCATTTTTACAGTAAAATAAAATCTTAAGATGAGATCACAAAAATGAATTTACAAGGATTGCAAAAATATTCAACATTATGATCCCAAGTCTTCCTTGACACATTTTGTACAGGGAGAGTTAGAAACATGACATAATGGAATTTTAAATGAATTTAACAAACGTGAAAACGTAATAACTATACCTGAAATGTACAGAAAAAAATTAAAGCAAGCAATCAATGATTAAGAAAAGTCCGAATCTGACAAGAAACTCTTTGCCCTTATCATTTACATTTTAAGTCAGAATCTGGCCCTTAAAAGCTTGGCCATTCATATTTGTCAAGTTGATCCACAATTGCCACTCATCAAATCTCATGTGGCAAATACATCATTCAGAAACTGGGGTTCTGGAATTTAAACAATATTTCCGGAACTAGAATTCCCCACCAATTGTGTGCATACACAGATTGTTTTGCTCAAGGAATCATGAAATAAGACCGACTATGTGCAGACCTCGCAGGAACCAACACTGGACAAGCACACATCTTAAGAATGGTAACTAGATTCCAAAAGCCAGTACCACTTCATTCAAGTTGCTGAAGTAACTGGTTGCATTTTTATTTTTTTATTTAGCTTTTATGTAATACCTACGATCCAACTATTCATGTAGAGCCTTACTGCATAAAACAGCTTATCCAAATAATGTTATCAAGCCTACAAGTCACTATTTTTACATGCGAGAGTTTTAAGTTTCCAAACGGGAGTAAGCACTTTCATCATACAGTTTGTGGCAATGTCAAGCTAATATTTATAAGAAGTTCAACCAAGCTAAAGTTTTTCAGCTACCAAATATAGACAGTTAGAGATAATGCAGGCTTAGCCTCAGGAGTGTACGTGATAATGGGAAATTAATTGGCTTACAGGGTGAGTCCCCAGCTATGGTTTGAACGTTGGCGCTTGCTTATCCCAAGACTTCTCGTACAGAATCCTGGGAACAAAATCTTGATGAGGGTCTTCCTCCCTCTTCTTCAATAGATAGGAGATGCCTGCCTCAATCTCCGACTTGACTTGCTGATACAGCGCTGACACGATTTCTTTGTCGTTCAAGGAGTCACGCAGCTCTGTAAATTGATAGCAATGAATCTTATCTCCATGCAGTGCACATAATACTTTCAAGTTGGTGAAGCAGACGCTGGAAGTTGCATAGATGCAAGAGAGGATCACAGTCATTGCGGCTTAAGCTTACCGTGTGTGTAGATTGGCTTCTGATATACGAAGTACATTCGAGGGGGAGGCGTTGGAATGCCAATGGTGCCCAGCATATGCCCTTCCTCTGGTACTCCCTCTTTCGGTGATCTGAATGAACGACTCACATGATTGTTGAATTGGTTCTTGACAAACTTCCAATGCACACTGTTCATATGACGAAATTAATTGCAGCTTTGCATCTCATGAGTTCAATTTTAGCGAGTTAAGATGATACCTGGCATGAGGCATTTGGTCACCCATGCGCTGAAGCTGATCTCCAATTACAGGCAAACTTAAAATCTGATGCTGATCCGCGATTATCTGCTCCAACAGAAGTAGCATATACTAATATAGATAGATAATGAACTAAAAGTATGGGATCACTGATTAGTTTGACTGCAAACACCATGAGTAAAACTGAACTAGATTAGAAGTGGAAGAAAGGCACCTTGATAAACTCATCACCGCCTACAGCAGCCATGGGTATAATTACAGCACCATGCCGGATGGCAGTTCTCACAAACTCTGGTTTGGCTGGCCAAATTAACTTGTAAGACTCTCCCTGTAAGCACCAAATTTAGAAATGAAATACTTGTATTCACACTTAGAAACAAATGAAGTTGGAAAGTCTGCAGGTTCTGTGCGAAAATAAGACAAAAATGTTGATGAAAGGCAATACCCTCCGCTTTACAGCTTCCCTCATGCCACCTGGAAGAAGAAAGACCGTCTCCTTGGCAGCCAATAACTTGTAAAGATTGCTCCCGGATACAGGAACAGAGCCGAGCAGGCGTGCCAAGTCAGGCAGTGAAGAATCCACCATCAATTCTCCAGGTTGGTCTGCACAAGGTAAATGTAAAACTTTTGAGTTGAGCCCCTTTTAAATGTATTTAAGCTTCATTTTGGATCAAAACCTGCTCGAGGGTGGAAAGAGTATAGTCTATTACCAATTGTCAAGAGTGGATGTGCTAGAGCGCGAATAAACACGTCCTGATCGTCCATGAAAGATCCTAAGATAACCCCTAAATCGAATCCCACGAATGTGTGATTGCAGACAAGAAGGATCGGCCTTTCTTTGGTGAGCTTAGGCAAGCCTCTCTTCACTGACCCATCTCCCTTAACGTGGAAATACACGGGGCTGAATAGTTGCTTCATTAGGCTGCAACATTACCAAATCAAGTGTGATCAGCGAGTTACCAAGGAATCTTCTATCGGTATTCTCCTACGAATGATGATACAAGAGATAATCGCAAACGTACTTCAGATGAGCCGTCCGAAAGCACTCTTTCTCCTCGTCGGTAGGGGGTAGGTAGTCTGTGACAATGTTGCGTTGCTTAGCGCGCCTGTACATGTGAGTGGCTTTGATCAAACTCGCTAGCTCAATGCCATCTTCCTGGAATTCGACGACAAGGATAGAGAATGAATTGTTCAGTGTGTAGTAAGGAGAAAAACAGGAATTCAAAACGAAGCTTGAATGGATGTCAATACGCATGCGGGATTGTGTCGAGTATGTTAGGTCGGAATGGGTCTAATACGGTGTGATTTACCAGAAGTAGGGCACCACGGCGATCTTTGAAGATTCGACCCGTACCAGAAGGTATAGATTGCCGCAATCTTTCTGCCTCATTTTGATTCTGTGGTTTTCCACTGCACAAAAGATTACGGATATGATCATGACGCAACACCTTAATAGTGTACACACTGCGAACCGTTATAGTCACTGTGCCTGCAAGTATCTCTAGAAATCACCAGACAGAATATCAATTTTCTGCACCTACATGAAAGTTTTAACCTAGTATTGAGCACCAGTTGCAGGAGATGCAAACAAACTAGCTTACCTATACAGCACAAGCACATCAGCCTTCACATTCTTCATATCAAATACAGCTTTACGCGCAGCCATCTGCAACTGATTCACCTTCCGCGGGGCTACATCTCTCGACAAAATCACAGAAGCAGTCTGCATGATCCATCCACAATATCAATTCGTCAATTCTATCCCATTATTCCCGCTCTTTGAAAAACATTCGTTTACTAAAGCGTGGCCTAGTCTAAACTTTGAAACAAAAGTTAAACAAACGAAGGGTGTAGTGTTGTGTTCAGTTAGTAACTGCGAAAGAAACTTACAGCAATAACTTGAAGCACGTCTCGTAAAGCCACCATAAATTGCTGTGATTTCTCTAATCGTGGAAGAGAGGGATCCACTATGGCCTTTACAATGGTGAGAGGATCACCTGTCATCCCCACCAGTGTTATTCCTTACATTTTATTGAGAAACCAAATGCACAATAAACTATAATAACTTTAACTTCCTTAAAATCACACAATGAATCTCACTACTGTTGGATACAAGGAGTTGGTATCGGCCTCACCAATGCTCATTAAGAAAAGAAACGGAATAGACGATGAAACAGGACCAGGAGCCGCATCCAGCATGTCAACACCTGGAGGCAAGATACTGCTCTTGCCGCACCAAGTCGCTGTAACACGAAATCAAGTATAAGCAGTTTTATTCAGTCAATGTGAAAACAGTCACTCCATATTCACCCGAGGATGTTCACTTGTCCACCAGGTACACGAAGAAGACCATGAAGAAAGAGTTTGTGAACGTACCCGGGTCTACAAGAACTAATACCAAGTCGATTTCTGGATTGCGAGCCGCAACGGAAATGGCGAGAAGAGCGCCATATCCTTCACCCATAAGATATATAGGTCTACCCTTTCGAAGTGATGACTCCTCTCTCACGGTTCCTTCAATTATCGAAATCAAGTCTGCGCACAATTTTAAAAATCGTCACAACAAAGCTCTGGTAACCTCCAAGTGAATAATAACGACGTGTACGATGTAGTCAAATGTCCCACACCTTCATTTGAGGATTTGTCCGTGACTGGAACATGCAATCGCCGCACCTCGAACAACCTGCGCTCAATTCGATATTTCGTCAGACCTGGACTCTTCAAACGTAATCACTCGAACTCAAAATTATTGGTCAACAATAAGGGATGGCATACTAACCGTGCAAGCTTCTCTTGATGTAGTGCCAAGCTCAAGCCATTGGAAATGATATCTGCAAGAGATGCAACGTAAACGACCTTCGTAAAACTACAAATATGGCGTCCTAATGACGGTAGAACAAGAAGAGAATTTCACCAGGTGCTTGAAAATCCGTGGGAAGATATAAACTGAAAGGCATACCTGGAAGGCAGAGAAATAGAGGAGCATTCTCTGGTCGGCTACCAGCATCCTCGTAACAATACCACGAAGGTGGCCCTGTATCTCGCTTAACGAGCTCTTGAAGCTCCTTCCACACCAATTGTCCGCTGTGCTTCCCACTCCAACTTAAACTAGTCTTTTTGTGATGTATTCCTGGACCAACGATTGCGATCTTGTCTAATGTAACTGCAGGAGCATCACAAGAACGTTTGGAAGAGTCTGCGGGCGCTTTTATGCGGTCCTTTCCTTCATGCGATGCTCCCCGCTGCAGCTTGGGCTTTCCGAAAGAGTCTTTCAATTTTCTTGTTTCATTGTTAGACTTGCCCTTGCGTGGCATGTCAGTTGAAGACAAGTTCGCCATCACAAGAGTCATTTGGAGTCTTTTAGGGCATTTTGGAACAGTTCTTCTACTTGACAATCCGGAGAGAGGCGGATCGTTGCATTCGGCGAATTTTTGCAACGTGTTCGGTTGCTTGGATCTTAGGAGTGAGGTGTGGGGAAGCAGCAAGAAGCCATGCCCAATGGCATCCATTACGTTGATATTAAAGGCGTTTCGTGCGTTTTGGGACGCATGTGCAAGCTGTTCAGCAAGTAATTTGACAACACATCGCCCAGAGATCGCAAAATTGAGTTCAAACTTTGTCACAGTTACGGACTAGTCTCATAAGACTTATCACAACACATGCACCCTTCACCGACAAGAAGAACGATTCACTCCATTCCCTCACAGACATTAACCTTGTGCCATCTCACTCCCCTATCACTGATCAAGGTTTCACTCGTAATTCAGCGATCATCCATGCCTACACATGACAACAAGGAGGAAAGCACTTACCCAGATACTGATGGTCCAACCCTGAAATCAGCAGCAATACCTCCTTTGATCGCAACGACACACACAAACCCTGGAACTGTGGGTAGAAGTTGGGAGACCTTAAAGTAAATTCAAGACAGCACCTCCCGCCCAGGGATACCACGAGCCTATATCCTCCTCCAACAGATCAACTTAAATAGTACAAAAAAGACACCAAAAAATCACAAGACAGTCCACAAAAATTCTCCAACAAACAAACCAGAAGGTACAAGCCCAGCACCACCCTCAAAAACGCTCAGAAGCCGCCCTGCGTGGCACCTAGCGTGCTTCTCCACGAGCTACATCCGGTTCGTGACGGGTCCTCAGCTAAATCAACACTGATCGATCGATCGTTTCGGTTGCTGGCGCAGCATATAGTGATCGTGCATGGGATCCGTCCAACCATCATAATAATGGAGTGATTCGTGCAACCGGCAATATCTTAAACATAACGTCGACGAGTTCGGAAATGCAGGGTAGCACGCAATCGGGCGTACTTTCCATGGCGTGAGGGTCGCCGAGAGCAAGGAAGCTAGGGAAACGTGAAGAACCTTTCAGTTTCTTTCCCTGATTACACGATTGTTGAAGGCTAGCAACCAAAATCTCAGGTCCGAGGCTGGATTCGTGTCGGCTCTCCTCATTGACGATGGCGGATGCCGATCGATCAATCGCTCGATCCATGGATAGCTTGTGAGTGCGGTGACGATGCTCCAACTCCAGCTGCAACCTGCCTGCATCGCCGAAGGGCCCACGTTGACGATTCCTGCGAGTGCCGTGTGAACGGAACCTGAGCACTTGCGGGATCTTTTGTCGCATCGTTCAATGTCCACGTCACTTTCTCCGCGACACGTCACCCGATAGTTATGACTGGGCATTAGGATCCAGTTGGATTGTTTGGGTCACTTCCAATAGGAGTCGAGGGCTGGTGGAGATTGCAAAAGTGTTCACTGTGCTTTAAAAGCTCTTCGTAACTTTATAATGTGATGTTGTGTTGTGGTGTTCATTACCTTTTCAATAAAGGTATGATATTTGCTTGTTCACATCAAAATTAATGCTGTTTGGAAATGTGAATCTTGTCTACAATTTTATTAAATTTTTTTTGGTGGCGACACATCTCTGTTTAAGATTTCAGTAGACATGGGTGTGCTTAGAGTCACTTGATTTATGAATGATTCAACTTGATAGTAACGAGTCTTTGTTAACATAGTAACAAAATATCACAATATTTACAAACGCTGTAGTAAAATTAGTTCAATACTTTTCGACACATGTAATTATTTGAACTGAATTCTACTTCTATTTCTTGACAGCAAGTACAGTCAATGCTAATCATAAATAAGATGAAATATTTTGAAATTAGTTTTTTAAAATTAACACTAAAATTTTAATAATAGAAAAGACAAGTATGTCTACTTGCTCTGTGGTTTGCAAAGAATCATATTTTATACTTTCTAAAACAAATTTAAACAACCAACTGGTAAAAAAATGTATTAAAAGGATATTTTGATTCAATTTTAATTTAATGAATAGTATGAAATTTTACATGTTGTTTATAAAACCCTGACTAAATTTAGGCACATACCATTTTGAAAATAAATAGTGTTTTATTATAATGTAGATTATTTTACAATTGTGTGTATATACAATAAAAAAAAAATTCATTATGTATGGGTGCGTATATATATATATATATATATATATAGGTAACTTAGGTCTAGTTATTAAGGATCTTCTCTACACAACAGCACCAATATGCAACTATGTCATGATTGTCTCACAGCATAATACTACAAGAATAGCTAAGATAGGATCTGCCTTTAGAGAATTAGTACAAGGCTTTTGTCTACATTATGCTAGAACCAAGGTGGAACATATAAATAGCTGTTGTGAAACTGTTCTTAACCCTAAAAAATTGTAAAAAAAGTTTGCTTTGAACAAAGATTTTTCTTTTCTTCTTCATCAATTATATACTTCATATATATATATATATATATTTATATTTATCTCTATCCAAAAGTAAGGTCTCTATCCTATTTTTAACAATGTCTAGTACTTTATTGTGTAGCTCAATAACTCTTTCTCATTATAATGATCTTTTTGGTTTTACAGGCTTGTGATCTGTGTTTATTCATTTATTTTAATTTCTACTCCAATGTGTGGGTTCTTTGGTATGTTGAATGTATTCAAAATCTCCATATGTTCAGTACATAGTTTTGCATCATTAAGTATTTCTTGAGGCATCATTGATGTGAAAACACTAATTAAACATAAGTGTTGCACATGCATATCATTGTCCACCATTGTTATCCAAAACTTAAGATAAATTTATTGCATATGCAACATGCTTCTTATAATCTATATTTCATGATAATACTATTTTGTTAGATTTTAAATACTAAATTTGTTTTAAAAAAGTAATAATGTTGTAAAATATTCTTATATATATATATAATCTAACCACTAGGAATCAAAGTCCTTATATTAAAAATAATTAAAATTTCTATTTGATGAATATGCATGTTTTTTCAAAAGAATAGTGACATTACAAAATAAACTTATCATTTAACATCCAATAAAAAATAAAAAAAAATGTAATAGTGGAATAAAATAATGATAAGAAGCATGTTGTGCATGGTCCAAAAAGAAACCACCCTGAAACTTGTACCCAATGAGAATAAATATTTACATTGGATATTCATTCAAATATAAAATAAGGGCAAGTTTTACTTTTTTTTTAGAGTACCCACTTATCTTCTTAACATAAGAATGATACAAAAGTGTTGAGAACAAGAGAAGACACTTTATCTCAAAACTATACTACATGCATAATAAGCAACAACAAAACAAAATTGATGATCTTTGACCAATGCTTAAGTTCAAATCCTTAAGTCTGTTGAATGTAAGACAATCTCCTACTAATGTCACCATAGTCTCCAACCCTTGCTCTCTTCTTTGAACTTTTAAAATAAATATGCATGGAAGAGTTCTATCTATACAAACATCCTACCTTGTGCTTGAATGTCACCATATGGATAACATAACATTTATCCATACAGCACAAAGTTGTATGGTTGTTCTACCAAAGCATGCCTTAATCATTTTTACAACTATATGTATTATATAGTACCATGTGGAACCCACATAACCAAAAAAAATGCCATTGAAAATCATGATTCCAGGGGCTGGCCTGAACTAGGAAGCCTCCCAGCATCAAACAAGGGACTCCGTGAATGAAATTCATCCACGATACTTGCCCCCCCCGTGATTTCATCCACGGTCGGCGCAGGAAGGAAGGCAGGAAGGAAGGAAGGCAAAGGAGAGCTTTTTCCTCACTGCCATCGCTGCGTGGACTCTGATGTCCTCTAGCTTTCAATCATCGGCAATACCTCTCTCTCTCTCTCTCTCTCTCTCTCTCACACACCGCAACCGGGGGCATCCATCGCTTGCTTCTTCAACAATGTTCCCAATCTCATCACACACCCACGTCTCAAATCTCTCCCGAACCTTCTAGTCTGTACCTTCCGATCCACCGTCATCAGGAAGGTTCCCGCTCAGGTTTGCGAATGTTTCTAGCATCAGTGTTCTTGCTCTCTTAAAAGAGCTTTCGACGTTTTCTACATCGCAATTCACTGACTTCGTGCAATTTTGGGTGAGATTATATAAGAATCGTGAGGTGTGGTCTTGGGTTTTCCTGTGCCGGACCTACCTTGCATGTAAATTTGAAAACTAGACATATTGGTTTTAGGATGTTTATGGTTTATTACAGGTTTTGAGAGGAGGTTCTCTTTGTGAGGAAGGCACTTTGGGTTTGATTGATCAGGTGGGGTTTTGAGGAATTGCCGAGTGGGCTTGATTTTCGAACAGCTTACACCTTTGGGACAGTTTCTGGAACAAAGTGTCAAACTGAAGAAATGAAGGTTACTGTGTTGACTGCGGACGAGCGCATTGTCTCTCTTGATGTGGAGCCCGATGAATTGGTACGTCTTATGAGCTTTAGTACTGATCTCGTAGCGACCTACTTCCGTGTCTGTACACTGTTATTCAATAGCATTATGCATAGAGTGTGCGTATTTTTGGATTGGTCCTTGGCTAGGGATGCGTGTGGTTGTTAAATATATTAGTAATATTTTAGGATATATTAAGAATTGTGAACTTTGAAGGCTTTTTGAGCTGCGATTTTACTTCTGTGTTGTAAGCTAACTGCAATAGCAGTAATTAGAGAATCCGGGTTTGAGAGCCTGTCATCGCTATCATATTTCTGAGTACATTTGTGGCTTGGTAGTCTATTTGTTACGTTGTTCGCTAAGTTTGAGAACAGAAGGGATGCTTTATTTGATCATGATCCTATTTGGGGTTGTGATTCCAGGTAAATTTTCTGGTAGGAAGGCATCTCGTCACTTGTTTCTATTTAGCAATTCTAAGCGATGTGTTTTTGTTTTGTAATTCAGGTAGAAAATCTGAAAGCTATCCTGGAGGTGGAGGTAAGCTGGACATGCTTACTCGCTTTGCATAACGAATAGTGAGATCTATGGAAATCTGTCTACACACTGCTGCCACATTTCGTTCACATCTGTGTAGTCCTCGAATCCTTGTAGTGTTCTGGAGTTGTTCGTAGACTTAACTAAAACAAGACTCTCAAAAGTGGCATCATGGTGTCAATCCTTTTGCTTCTCGTTTCTGTTATGATGGAAGCATTCCTGAAGATATTTCTGCTGTTTTCTCATCAGACTCAAGTACCTCTAGCGCAGCAGCAGATACTCTTCAATGGAAGAGAGATTCCGAATTCATCTCGCCTCAATGCAGCTGGTGTTGGAGATAACGATCTACTCATGCTTGTGTCAGCGCGTGCTGCCTCCAGGTAAACTGTAGTTTTTGCTAGAGTAAGGAGCAACTTTGTTGGTAGTTCATTGCTTCTTTGGATTTATGTCTGCATGGAGGTATTCTTGTTACTGTCAAACGAAATGGTGTTATATCAACCCTCATGTAAGTAGCTTTGTACGCTGCTATTTAATCTAAGCAGTGACGTTCTTTATTTTCCCTACATTGTACTTTGCATGAGGGTGTATGAGAGATGTATGAAATTGTCGTGGTCGAGTGTGCACAGTCCTGCAAGTGCCGCACCGACAGACTTAGGTCTCAATCCTGATGGATCTGCCATCAATCCCATTGCACTCATTAGACATTTACGGGGTGACCCCAACTTAATGAGGCAACTCCAAGAGGTGATTGCATGTCATCAAAATCTCCTTTTGTTTCACTTGTTTAGTTTTAATACTGTGGAATTTAGATGCTTTATTCGTGCCTTAACAGCTTAGTGGTTCAGTTCTTCAGTGTAAGAATAAAAAGTATGTCGTAGTAGAAGCCACATCACAAACATCATTCAAACTCCAGTTGGACAGGACCAAGTTGGTGTATTGAACTGGTTCTTGTGGTGCAGTCTAATCGAGAACTCTCGCAAGCTATATCGAATAACAATGTGGATCTGCTACAAAACATTCTGCGGCAGCAGCACCAGCAAAAGCTATTGATGCAGCAACAGCGTCAACGTGAAATTGTAAGTCCTTGCCGTGCCTTCAACAAAGTCGCATATTTGATATTTTGGAGAGTGCTATGTCCTTTTGAAAATTGTGCAGTTGTCCAACAGCAGAATAGATTGAATTGATCACAATTTTACAAGTGATCCACTGACCTTTGCAAATGGTGATGGACTTCTTAAATGGAAGTGTAACTCATGTTATTATTTGATTAAGATTGAGGTTTGTACTCAACAACGAATGTACAACTTAGATGCAGACAATGTAATTGACACAGCATTCTCTTGTTGGTAATTAGCAATTGTGAATAATCTCTGTTCTGTTTGTGTGGATTGCAGGATTTAATGAATGCCGATCCTTTCGATGTAGAAGCTCAGAAGAAAATTGAGGAGGCCATCCAACAGGTCTGGCATAGTTCTTTATGCACCTTTAATGCATCTTGTTGATTTTTCTAAATTATATTTTTGTGCCTTAGCGATTTCACCCAATGACAAATTTTGACGGACGTTGTTTAGTTATCACTCAATAATAGTCTTCAGTCAAGTGGGAATCACATGTCAGCTAGTCTCTATTTATTGGTAACTGGTACATGCTTATTTAATTGTGTATATTTGGACTTTCAGAAAAATGTGGATGAAAATTGGGAGGCTGCGCTAGAGTATAACCCTGAAGCCTTTGCTCGTGTGGTATGGGATCTTCTCGACTATTTTGATTAAATTATGCTGGATTTTTTCTAGTTTGAATGCGGACCTTGTTACAGTGTTAAGAAGAATTATCTTCGTAGAAATTGTTGGGATGTCGATCAAGTTGACAATAAGTACTAACAAAATTCGTGTTTTCTAGATTATGCTCTATGTTGACATGGAGGTTAACGGCTTTCCTTTGAAGGTAAGTCGTCGTCTATCTCTGTTTGTTAGCGTTCATGAGTCATGAAATATAATTTTCAACATCTTCAATGTGCTCAGTTACAGTAAGCTATTCCGTTGTTGCTCTTTTTTGACTTTAGTTTGGAACCTTTATTTATTTATTTACTTCATTTTGGTGTATAATCACAATATCAACTATTATTGATTAGGCCTGCGAGATTATATTGGGATAGTTGTTATAGTTTTGTCAGTAACTATTGTATGATCTATCTATTATTGAAGTGCTCTGAATAAACCCGACAGGCATTTGTGGACAGTGGCGCACAGAGCACCATTATTTCTAAAACCTGTGCGGAAAGATGCGGGTAGGTATTTTTACCTATTTGATGTTTGTTATACTCTTTTCTGGCATTCTGCTTTTAGATGGTAAGCACTAACTATTATTGTGAAGGCATCATTTGATTGATATTTGTCTTAAAATTTCTTTACTGCTCACCTTTTTAATAAACCGAACGTCAAGGATTTAGACTTTATGTCATAGATTGTGCGAGGATTGTTGGATTTTGCAGGTGGTGAAGACAATATTGGATATATTCAGAGGAAATTTTATAATAAAGTTGGTTACTACTACTGATGAATCGATTCAGATGTGATGGTGTTAAAACGTTAATGTTTTAAGGTAACAAGAGCTATATAGGTTATCATAGAATAGTCGAGTAAGGTGCTTCGAGGTTCTTGAATGTTGAATAAGGCTGAGTATCTTTCATCCACGGTTCGCAGACTTCTCAGGTTGATGGATAAGCGCTACAGAGGTATAGCAAAGGGAGTGGGGCAATCAGAAATCGTAGGTCGGATTCATGTTGCTCCTCTCAAGGTAATTTGCCTCGTTTAAGAAGTTTACTGCCTTACGATCCATTGAATTTATTATTGTAATGAAAACTGATATTTTAGGCCTTTGAGGATTGCAGATAGGAAAGAACTTCTATCCATGCTCCTTCACAGTACTTGATCAAGCGGACCTGGAGTTTATTTTTGGTCTTGATATGCTTCGTAAACATCAAGTAAGCATAACATCACTGCCTATTTCCCTCTCCTTTCTATGCATACAAATTTTCAAGGTTGCTTCAAACTTCTCAGTGAAACCCGCGAAATACAACACATATTTCTATTACTGAATATGTACATGCTGGGTGTAGTGCTCAATTGATTTAAAGGATAATGTACTTCGAGTTGGTGGAGGGGAGATTTCCGTCCCGTTTCTGCAAGGTGAGTATTTTACCCATATGATGCAATTAGTAGCAAGTTTTAATTGGAACAGAACATGCCAATCTACTTCACATTTCCTGAAAAGAAAAATATGTCAAATGGCAACTTATCTATCACGCAGCATATTACTATTATTATAGCATTGATCATTCAAATTGATGAAGACTTGCATCTAATGAAGAAGTTTCATCGTATGCATTTCCTTGGAGAAATAACATGGAATGAGCTTAGCATGATTTTTTTGCCTCAATTGTTCTTAAACTTATTGTGGTTCACTGCTTATTGTAGAAAATGAGTTGCCGTTGCATTTGCATGATGACAAGCGATTGGAAGAGCCTTCATCTTCGGTAAAAGATGGTGCAATGCTAGGAAATCTAACATTGTGCATGATCCTCACATTTTCATTTGCATTTGCTCAATTTTCTTGTAGCCACATCTATTTTTGATACTTGCTTCAGCAAGAGTGAATGCTGCTCTCATTTCGATTCTCGTTTTTCTTAATGATATTCCAACAATTTTGGTTTATGCTTTTTCAGTTTTAAAAGTATAAATTAAATTGTGTCTTCTTTGTGATAGGGACCTAGCAGCTCAGCTGTTGCCGTGCATCCTCCTGCTCCCATTCATGCTCCGGGAGGTCCAGGTTTTTACTCACAACGCCGTGCTCTTTCCGTTCTCAACTATAGATCAACTACTAGATTTTTCAGTGCTCAGTACTTCTTTTCATCTGCTTGCTCTTGGTTTGTGAAAAGGGGTGTGCATTTGCTCATTCGCTGTCATTCTAATGGATCCAATTTTTTTAAAGACGTATTTATGCAACCATTAGTGCTACTAGTGTGAGTTGTCTTGTAACTAGGCTTACCTGACTTTGCAGTTTCTACTCAAGATTCCAACAAGAGAGCAAGAACTCCTCAGGTTTTTCATATCTTCCATTTATTCTTGATTGTTTGCAGTCCCTAGCTTTTCTTCCCTGGGTAGCTTAGATTTCCTGAAGCCCTTCCTGCAACAAATAGTTCACGAACTTGCGTGTTCTGTCTGTCTGTCTGTCTGTCTGTCTGTCTTTCTTTTTCTTCTTCTTTTCTTTTTGTTTTTACCCTAGCTTTCATAATACCTTCTCTGCTGTATCATATGCCTATGATTTTTTCAATATCTGGTAATCAGTGTCAATGCATACCTTTCATTGACGTAGTCAATTTTTCCTGAACTTAGAATGAGACTTTTTGGGGGTTTACCAGTATCTGACCTGATAGTAATTTACATTGAACTAGCTCTATTAGTGCATCTCCGCTTATATCGGTGTTTTGCTTGTCTCAGGAGACTCAGAATGATCCGAAGGTGCAGAGGTTGATGGAACTTGGGTTTGATCGCAACACTGTGGTCCAAGCTCTAACTCTTTTCAATGGGAACGAAGAACTGGCTGCTAGCTATTTGTTTGGAGGGTTCTAAGACATTTTGTACTTAGCTCTATTGGTTTTATGCTCCACTTCAATTTGGTCGTTGCCCATTTTGTCCAGGTCAAGTTCAATGTAGTGTAACTCAATGCCGCAGATGACAAGTTACGGTTCGAGTTGTTGTTCACCATTCTTTGAAATGTTGTGCTCTTCCCGAAGAGGAAGAGCTCAATTGTTAGTTTCTGTCTGCGTTGTTTATAGCTGATAGAAGTAGATACTTGGGTGGCAAGAGGTATGGGACCAAAAAAAAACATAAATTTTGTTTTATTTTATTTTGGTGTTTGATTTTTTCGGGGTGGTTTATACTGTGAGGAAAAATTGTGCATTCAGTTGGATTGCAGTAATAAAGTTGATTTACAATTATTTTGTAAAAATCAGTCAATTATAATCTATTTCCATATAAAAAGTTTTTTCATGAATAAGTTCACAAGTTGACATGCAAAAAGTATTTCCAATATGATATAAAGGACAAACTGACTTTTCAAATAAATCAAGATTTTTACATGTAGAATCATGTTATTTTTTAATTTGGTTTTGTATGCATATTCTATTTTCTGTTAATATAACAATATATAATATTCTACCAATAACATTATTATAATTTTTTAAGAATGATTAATTTTTAATCATATATTTGGTAAAAATGTAAATAATAAATAAGACTAAGAGATCTAAGGTGATTAGCAATGCAAGAATAAGTTTGAATGAATTTTTGGGACACTAAAAGAGATTTTGAAATGGAAAGCAGAAGACTTAAAGATGGCATTGCTACTTTTGCAACGTTAAGGTATTAACAATATTCACGTTGCAAAACAAAACAATATAAGATAAGACAAGTATGAAGTTTATTTCTAACTTCAGACAAACCAATCAATGTTCTAAATTAAAATGTTTTGGATAAAATAAGAAAATTGAAATGAGGTATTAATTGACATATTAGATGATATATGTAAATTGCATAAGTTTTTTTTTTTTCTAAAAAAAAGAAAAAGAAAAAACTAAAATTATAGCAATTAGAAAAATTATAATATATTTAGACTGGTTACAACATATATATATAAATATATTTTTTAATGAGATTCAAAAAACACATAAACTAATAATAATAATAAGGAGAAAAAATCTCTAATAAACATTTTGTAAAACAAGTAAAAAATATCTCTACATAAAGTTTGGTTACTTATTTTTTTCACTCACATTTCATTTAAATAAGACTAGTAAATGACATGACGTTTATGTTAAATTTTATTATAAAGTTTACCTTAAGTACAGTCAATGAGATCAAGTGTTATTTTTACAATTTAATATGTAAGTAAAACAACCATAAAATAAAATTAGTTACCAAAGATTTATTCATTTCTTATTATTCATAAAGTTAATTTGTGCTAGGCATTTGAATAAGAAAGTACAAAACAAAATAAAATGCATTAAAATAAATGCACAAAGAAATGAAATGCAATAGAATTGTAAAAATTGATTTTTTAGACTAATGGAATTGGGGCACTTAACCAAATTCTCTGATGAAACTGTTAACTACAATAATTAGGTATTTTGTAAAATTCTCTCACTGGATTTGGTTCTAATGTGGATTTTGATCATTCTATAGTTTATGAAAGACTTACAAGATATAACAAATGTAGTGAAAAAAATGGACCTACTTGAGTAATAAGTTAGGTCTTAATAACATAAAGAGGCATGGTTACAATATCCACAATTGTGCTTGCAAAGCAAATATATTCATTAACCCTTATGATATGAATTACTAAAAGTATATGTACGGATCATCTGTTTATTTCTTGTAGTCAACTTTAGAACATAAGGATGAAAATTTTAAGCCTAATTATATCAAGAAATACTTATAAATATTACTTTAGTTTATATTGATTATTAACCTTAAAAAAATGATAAACTTCACCCACAAAATCTCATATATATATAATATCTACATCAATTTGGATACAAGAGCAAAATATAAGTAAGAAAAATAAAACTATAAACATTTCTTAATCACAAGTATTTACATGAAGTTGCTCCTATAAGAACAATTTTTACATGTAGACAGTTCTTATATACCTAAATTAGTCATAAATAAGTCTTATTCATGCAATTAATCAACATCAATTTTTTAAAAATCAACTTAAAATACCACAAATTAATCACTGCTATAGACACAAAATGCTATTAACATGTTCAATATGAAACTTGAAGTATATTATTATTATATATGTGTTTTCAACTTTTAAAAAAATATCTATTATATTTATTATTCTCTGTAAGTCTATTTTAGGTTTTTTAAAATATATGCACCACATATAGGCTACACATACCTTTTCAAGCCAAAATTTGTTTGATTTCTAAATGTATGAATAAAAATTGACTTGTCTATATTTTATTTTTTATAATTTATATAACTTTTTAATTAGAGCTTTTTAATATAAAAAATAAAAAATAACTTTATAATAAAAAATTAATGGATACAAGAAATAATAAGAGTTAGATTATTAATATAAAGTTTATTGCTTAAAAATAAGAATTATAGTATATATACTAAATATGTCCTTTGGTTTCTAGAAACTTGAGATGTATCCATAAATATTATAATTATATGCAAGAAATATGTAGCTAAGAACACATATGCATATAGTTGATAATGAACACAACTAAATATTAGCCACCTTTGTTGGTATGAGTATCCATGACCTAATAGCATCTCTAGCAACTCCTTTTGTGTGGATCAAATTATGCCTTTACTATATCAACCATTGATCTTATATCACTCTAAGAGATGGTTTCTTTGTATCTAAATGTAGGATTTAAAATTTTAGAGTATAACATTTAGGATTATATAGGAATCTTCAATATTTTTTATGTTCTATTTTATAAATTTTAAAAAATCTACCTTCATAGTCTATTTTTATGATTTAAAAATCTAATAATGTCAATTATATATTCTACAAGTATTTATATTTATGAATATAGAAGCTTTGATTGTAATTTTTAAGTTGACTTTAAAAATATATGGTTTTTTAAAGTTTAAAGTTTATCATCTTCTCTAATTTAGAATTTACTATTCTAATAATATAATCAAATTATTGTAGAAGTTTTTATATTTTTATATATTAAAAAATTTATTTATTTGATTTTAGAGTTTATTCTATGTATATATATATCAAGATTTATAATTTCTTATGTTTAGATCATATCAAAATTATATTAACCTTCATCTATCAATTGCAAAAAAATAAAATAAAAAAATAAATTAGATAGTTATAGGTCTAGAAATTTGCTTGTTGCTTATTTTTTAATGTTGTCAAACTGCTTGGTCATTTATTGTTCTTTGCATGTAAAACAATCCTATACTTTGGTTTTATACAATTAGATTTATTTTAATTATTATAAATTATAACTATAAATATCTAATTTAAATATATAAATATTTTTATTTTTATTTTAATCTATATATATATATATATATAAATATACATATATACATATAATAATAGACCTATTAATTAAATTAAATATGTAGGACTTATAGAAATATAATAAGAAAATATTAAAATATTAAAATAATTTCAATTAAAAAAAAGATAATTTGTAACTTCAAAAGTATTTTAATTTATTAAAATACTGCATAGTCTATTTTTGTTTATCAAAATAGATTAAGTTGTAGTAATAAACATGTAAGTCTTAAATTCAAAGACATGAATTTAAATAAATTTAATTTTTTAAAATATAGAACTAAGACAGAATTAGTAAAATATACAATTATAAACTAAAAAGATACTAGAATATCTATTGTCAACTAAAGTAATTTTTAAAAATGAAATATATTAAATATGTTAATAAAAACTTCATTAATATTAATAGAATTAAATTTTAAAATACAGATATTTTTTATTTTTTAAGATATAAAATAATCTGGTATAAATATTCTGTAGCTGATGCACTAAAAACATCATTTAATTTTAAACAAATATAAAATTATCATATTTAGTGATTAAATTTAAAGGCTTACAGAATATTGGTTGCATACATAAAATTGTTATAGTGATATAATAGCCATATATGATCTTATGGTGGCTACAAAATATGTTTAATTAATCAATTTATATATTCATAAATTCAATAAAAACAATTATTTTTGTCTTATTCGATTTTAATAATATATTTTGTTATTTTAACATATCATTTAAGTGTTGTGATTTTTTATATCTTTACTGAGCATAAAAGTTATAATTATTATCTTCATAATTATTATTGTTCAAACTTGAAATCAGCGGAATTGAGAAACCTCACATCTTGGACTATCTTTAATATATATATGTACAAGTTTGACTTCTTTGCCAAATAAATTGAATCAGGCAGTGACTGTTAAAACCCGGCGAGCTCCGACTCAAAGTTGACAAGGTCAAAATGGTACCACTGGTGGAGTTTATGGGCCTCATAAACTCCGTTTGCCCAGTGGTTAGTGTGCAAATATGCGATAGGAATCAAGTGACAGGATTCAGGATTAATTAATTGCGTAATGGGAAAGGCATTGGAGAGGGGTGGCGGATCATCTCCGTCAAAGTAAGCAATATATTCATTGCTGAGGGAGTCCTTCGGATTTAAGTACAGATGAGGACAGTTGCCCCTCTCCCGCAGCAAATCAAAGTCCCGAGAAGCTGCAGCAAATTTAGACTTGCACAAGGTCTTGCAGGTACGTCTGGCGATCTTCTCGATAGAACGTAATGCCCTAGAACTAACCCCTGGAATGGTTTTTCTCAAAAAGCCACCAGCAAGCGGAACCTTTCCAGCTACTGTGGCCATGCCGTTAGCCGAGCCAAAGATCAGTTTCTTCAGGATGACGTCTAAGGAGAGGTAGGGTGGGTTGAATAAGTGGGTGGTGAGCACGATGTTTTCATCGATCGCCAGTCGACGAGTGGCAATGAGGCCAAGCGTGGCCCCCAGTGAATGCCCCGTTACCCACACGTTCTCCGGTCCAAATGTTTCAGAAATTGCGGAGAGTAAGTGAATGACGGGCTGATACAACGATACAGTTGTGCAGATAGTCTCAAGGAGTATTTTCATGTCGTCACGAAGGTCGTCCCATTTAGTACGTATGGTTCCCCTGATGGCCACCACGTACTCAGGCCATTGCACCATCTCCTCTTCTTCATCATCACGACATAAGCGTCCGTAGCCGCCATTGGGCTGCACCAACGAGTACCGAGCATAACTTGAGTTCAAATGACACATTTCCGGATACTGGGTTCGGCAAGAATATTCCAGATGCTGAGAGATGAATAGAAGCGAGACTATGACATACATGCACACCGATTTGTCAGATTCAACGAGTGTATCTGGGACAAGGATGCTAGCCAGCAGCTTGGACAACCTCGGCCATTTTAACTAAACACATGGGCGAAGTCCTAGAAGAGAGGGAACGCCACCAAAGAACATCCTCACACGGTTTCCCTCCGTCATTTGCCGCAAGAGACCTGCTGTCAGCTCTCCTCTAACCAATGACCACAAGGCCAACTTACCGAGGTTACTCTCTGTCTCTATGCCAGTACCTGCCCAATAAACATCCATCGCTCGACAGACCACCTGCACATCTTTATGTTGTCCAAAGGAACGGAAGAGAGTAGTTGGTGGTCAGCGGCTGGAGATGGGAAAAGCAGCAAGTTGCTCGCCAAGACTATCGGAGGAAGGAAGGCCGGGTGGAAAATGGGACGTTCAACGTTCTCCGGGGCATTTCCTTTTCTAAGATTTTTCCCCATACGTGTTAGGGGACTGAGACACTTTAAACGTTAGGTATTCAACTTATCATTCCAATAGTATTAAAATGGTGTGAGAGATAGGTACCCCAGGGCCGCGTCGTCGGAATAGGATCATCCGGGCATGTTCGGCTCCTGCCACTGCAACCTGCCTTACGTCATCCTCGTCACCAAGATGTAGGTCGTTCGGTTCTAGAGGCTCGTAATTCAAATTCTCCCAGTATCGCTCGGGTTCGACCTCTTCGCTATCCCGTGCGTACACACCCTCAACCAGACACGATAGTATCTCGTGCACAAAAGTGAGCTCGTCAAGCGATTTGCGGGGAGCATTACTCACCATGGTCCGATCTTCTTTATGTAGCTTAATTCTTTCATGCGCTTCCACGACAGCCCCAATCGTTAAGGCCTCCTCCATGATTTGAACTTAGATCAAGCTGGTTTACGTATGCAATCGTACGTTTTGCATTCATAAGTGGCCAAAGAATCCACGCCCTCTTCAAGTGGAACTCAAGATCACCTTCTTTTTTAATCTGGCATAAAAACGATCAAATCGAAAGCTGTAAATACCGTTACATTGCAGTTGACTCGGCTTGATAGTTAAGATACCTTTCCAATCTCTATAGATGTTCTCAAATCTTGTAACAATTGAAATTGTTGGGATCAAACCTTCATATGGTTTGCAATTCGTGATGCATACTTTGAACTTTGAAAAGTTGACATGCCATATTCATACAAGTTACACACTAAGTGATCCATGGTAAGAGTGTAGCTCCGTGTTGTAGCCATCCTAATCTACCTACCTATTTAGAGTTGTTTAACTAGGTGGACAAGGAGATTTTATGCCCTCTTTGGGCAGACATGGATGGATATTTTTGTCTATTTGCTTTATTAAAATATACATATTTTCTAAATATTTTGTAAAGATACTCAATTTTTTTCAAATATGCTCAATTTTACTTCTATATATTCTAATTGGACAGACATAAAATTTTATTAAAAAAACACATAGTTTAAGAAGTGTAAGATAAAAGAAACATAGAAATTTTAAAAAAAATTGTTAAACTATGAAGTAGATGAATCAGAGTTATTGTCATGGGAAGAAGTATCCTCCTTTGCCTCTGAGTCTAAAAATTTATAAATACAGGGGTTATAATCAATGCTCTCTCAATGTGGATCTGGAGACAATACCATTGCCAACACATCTTTTACATAAGTAGGAAAGACAAACAAGCAAGAAGGTGATGTTACAATACCAATCAATCTACAAGCAACTATATATGATTAGTCAAAGCAAATAATGGAAAAGACATATACAAAGCATATACCAAACATATAAAATGCAACTTACATATTCAAACAATTGTGCTTAGCCATACTACATATGTAGTATGGCTTCAAAAAAAAAAAAAAAAAAAACCAGAGAATTTCATATGGATGCAATAGTATCAAGAACCACAATGCTACACTTAGTTAAGGTCTCTGTAAGGATGTATATGAAAAGTGCATCTTTTTCTTGATCCATTCTCCATGGCAAAGCTCCATTCATCCATTGGATCTCTGTTGATGTAAAATTGAAAAGAATGTCATCATCTTCAATTCCAATATCAACTTTAGTGAGCCCTAGATCTTGTTGAAAGGAGAACTAAGGAGGTGGCTGACTATCTCAAAGAAAAAACATAATATAGAAGCATCTAGTCTGAAGAGGATGAAAATAGCTTAGACATGAGTACAAAACATCATTCATAATGGGAATAGAAATGAATAGCAAAGCAAAACAGGAAATACATATCATCAAAGTAGAGTTTGTTGGAGAAGCCAACTTCAAATCATTAATGTCCCACCAATCTTTGAAAATCTTGAAGTCATGTATGGAGATAATGTTTTCTTTGTAACTAATTCTTTAAGCAAATATCTACAAAAAATAGAGTAAAAATATTTTTAAAAATTAAAAAATAATAAGGTATTACAAACCTCTTTGAAAAAACTCATATAATAAAAATTTCCATCTGTCATTAATATATAGATGTATAGCAATATGTTGTTGGATTTTTTATTTAAAAATTTAAAGTCTTTGTAAACTTTCAAACTATTAGACTTTCTTATAATTGAAAAAAGTGAGAACTCCATTAATATTTTGTCAGGGATTTTAATGCTGAGATCTTTTACAGAATATTGATAGAACCCTCACACTATCCAATTATTGAAGGAGTTGTACACTACAACAAATTAAATATGAAAAATGAATAAGTTTGAATAGTGAAACTGTAAAAGAAGAATGAAAATCCATGCTATTAAATAACACATTTGATTGTTTGTTCTCCACCATCAGAATTTAAAAGATTTATAACCTTGATGAATCCTCAATATACATATAAAAGCAGACTAAATATCATGTCTTATAATGCAATTTGTCATTGTTTTATATAATCCACAAGTTTCATAATTCTCTCCATTGCAGATCAGTTGATGTCACTAAAATCATGTGACATTTCCTCAAACTCCAAAACAAAAGAATACTAAAATTAAAAACAATATTGATGAAGTTAACATAATTCTATGAAATTGAAGTAAAACAAATATATAAAAAGGAAACAATCAAAGTTGTATCTAACCTCAGAGTGAGGCACGAATAAGCCACTACTCTAGATAATTTCTTTGACTTTACTAGTAGAAAATTGGAACGAAGAATGATTCAAAGTAGAAGAATTCCACTATCTTAACCACCTTTTTTAAAACTTAGGCTCAACATTAGTAGTTGTAATCTTTTGGAGCTTTTTCAAAGACATCTTTAGCTTAGTTATAAAAATTCAGAACTTGGTAATCTGTAAATAATAAAAACCAAAATTGAAAGCAATTTATAGCAAAATTTAGATAATTACAATACAAGATTTATAAAATGAATGACATTACTACTTATGATATGAATTCCTTTTCATTCTTGGAATCTCCAAAAGCAAGGAGTATTTTATTTTTTTTTACTTTTGGATAATCTTGATTTCTAATTTAGTTGCAAAACTCTTATCTTTCCACATCCCTTACATGGTTTGCTATTCTGAAGGAGTCTTATATTTGTACTCTTAAGAAATTTCATTTAAAAGTTGTACAATTTTATGTTATAGGTAGAAAATACAAGATCATAATCATAAGATTAAAAAATAAAAAAAATTTCTAAATGATAGAAATTCTATCTATAGAGAATGGAAATGAATATATTGATCATCATTGTATACCAAGTGCTTTCTTTCTTCTTGAATTTTATGCAGGCTTTATAATCCTCATCAAGGATAAGGTTTTTGAAATCTGTAAATGAAAGAACTTTATATTGCCAAATTTGATATATCTTATTCACCAAATTAATCTTCATATGGTTGTCTTTAATGGACCTATTTCACAAATGTTAAAATTATTAGAATATTATTTATAATTTCAAATATGCTAGAAGGTAACTAAAATAACAAAATTAAATTACAAAACCTCACTGATTGATATTATTCATTGAATCTAGAGGTGGTCCTATGGTTCCATAGGGATTGATGATAATATATTCAACTAGCTAATAGTACTTCAGATTGAACTTGTTATCAGCATAGTTCTTCTTTACATGTCTCCACCAAGTAATAAACCAATGATTTTTTTCCTAAATGAAAAATATTTTTTTCTCAAAGGCACGAAAATTTAAGATTTTCCTTGATAGTAGCATCAAACAAAAACACAATCCCAGTTCATCGAAAATATGAACAAAAATGTATGAAGATTATAATTATCTGAGGATTCTGCGTCAGAGGTCGTCATCTGAATAAATATGTATAAATGACAAAACCTAATATTCATTACAAACCGTATTCCACCAACTGCGCTATATCAAAACAACAGCAAAAAACAAAAACACATTCTGCATTCTGCAGAGAATTTTTTTTTTTTTTAAAAATAAAAATATGAATAAAACTTGAATATAAATTTCAAAGTAAAAATAAAACTAATTCAATCATATGAGAGGTACGGAAAGAAAGGAAAGGTCTTGGTATTAAATAGACATCATCACTCTATTCTCGCTTCATATCAGTAAAGATCTCAGCGAAACACTCTTCCTATTCCTTACGTGGCACCATACACTTATACATCCAAAATTGGTTAAATTCTAATAAATAAATAGACTACTTGTTACTTTGATAATGCAAAATCAAAAAACCACCTTGTTTTTCAAGATTATAATTGGGATTTCTTTTCAAGAGATCACACTCCAAAGTTTGTTCCCCCCTTTTCTTCTACATGTCTCCAATTTAGCCAAATATTACAATTATTGATATTATAGCTTATTTAAATATATATAAAATTCAATATAAAATTTTAGAATATATAAAAAATAAATAAAAATCATTCACTTTCTGCCTTGTAAGTCTTTTCTAGCTAGTAGTGTAAGAGTCTTTACATATAAACTATACATAAAAAAATTATCTTTGCAAATTACACATCAACTCACATAAAGAAATATAAAACCTTAAGTCAACATTTTAACAGAAATTAGATTTATGCATGAATTCATTTATGTATTTATCTCCATATTGTGGTCATCTATTTCCTATGCAAAAAGAATAAAATGAAAAAAAATACTATTCTTGAAAAGTGAATTGAACGAGAAATTATAATATGAGGGTTGGAAGAAGGGATATGAGTGGATAAAAATGAAGCAAAGAAAAGAGGAGGAATGAGAGTGAGAGGTGAAAAAGAAAAGAGAGAGAGAGCAATGATAGTGAAAGAAAAGAAAGAAGGAAAGAAACAAAAAGTAGGAGATCAAGAAGAGAGGATTTGAAAATAAGAACAAGGCAGATGAGAGGTAGTAAAGAATGGAAGGTTGAAAATTGAAAAGTTGAAAGAAGAGAGAGCTTGTGGAAGAATTATTATTATGCATTTTACTTTAAAAAATACTTGAAATACTATAGGTACAAGGGGATGCTAGAGTGATGCTTGGGGCTTGTAGCACCATTGGTTGTAGGATCCAAATAGGCCTAAATTGGAAAGAACCTTAGGCATTAGAAATTCTTCTCTTCACGAGGATTAGAAGCCATATAAGAAAAACCAACAACATTGAATAACTTGTAATGTTTCTATTCTAAAATACTAAATAATACCTTAATTGGAGGTGGCAGCAAAGAATAGTGATGCTAGACATGGATAGTGCTAGACATAGATAGTACTAACCAAAAAAGAATTCTTGGAAGTCTTGAAGCTTAGAAGGGTCATATCTCCCTTGATACTTGCTCAAATGGAACAAATGAAGAGTCTATTGGCATCTATATAAAAAATAGATGCCAATGGAGTGATTGATTGCTCCAATCAATGCTTAAATAAGAAAATTATGCTACCAAGAAGATTCAAGGTTGTCCTAAAGCCTTTTAGCGGCTAAGTCCAAGAGAAAAATAAGTAGTCTTTTAAAATATAATGAATATGGAATTGAATCATGATCCATAGCTAGGAGACATGCCAAATTCTACAAAGAGTATTATAAGAGAGGATAGTTTTCTTCTTTACTTCCAAAGTGTCTTAGTATGACTAAAGAGGAATCCTAATGAGTTGGAGCTAGTGTTGGGAGATTTTTCATTAAGACTCTTAGATCCTTATGGATCAATAAGATGGTTGGATTTACAAGGAGGATTGATATGTTATAAATTAGAAGAATGTTATCAAAAGTGAAGGATGGTGTTTCCATGCCTATAAGAAGTGGTTGGATGATAAGAGAATCAATATAGGGATCATAGGTGGTAGCAAGAAGATACAATTAAGTGTAATTAGGCCAAATAATGTGGAAATGCCATTGAAGAGATCTTAGATATGTATAGAAGTCTATATCTAACAAATAGCTACCTTCTAAATATAAAAAAATATGAAGATTTAAGAGCTTAGTCCAAGCTTAGGATAAATGTTGGAATTGAAAACTGCAAAACTAATCTTGTATATGTAGAGGTATATAAGGTTGACGCTTATGGTCCTTGTTAAAATTGAAAAATGAGATTTAAAATAGCATGGAGGTTAATAAATGTCACAACAATTATATAGTAGGAATTAAAATTGAGGAGTTGAAAGTAAAATTGAAGCAAGTTCAATGTGCTTTATATACCTCTATGATCTTTCTATCAACTGTATAGTTTTTCTATGTATTGTACATGCATCCTCACAACTAGTACAAAATATTTAAAAACTTAATAAATTAATAAAAAATCAAACAAAGTTCATGATATTAAGGCTATAATATCTTCATTTAAAACAAAAAGATTCTTTTATTGATTATAGCCTTCTACTATACATCTAAAATGCACCATCTTAGATTATAAGAAAAAAAATTCAATCATATAGGCACTTACAGGTGATTTTTTATTCAATTCAATTTCATCTCTAACATCATGATATAGACTTCTAAATTAGTTTAGTCTTCTCCAAGTATGTTAGGTTATTTTTTGATGGCAGGTATATTGTCTATACTATGATTATTGATAGAATTGAATGATTAAATCTGAATTGTATGACATAAATGTTTTTCCAATAACAAAGGTTTCCATCTATTTACCTTAGAGCTCCTCAATTGCTTTAAAATGGAAGAAAAAAAATCTATCTTTTCTATATTTCTTTTTTAAAATAATTAATATAATTTATGATGCTTGAACTTTTTTCTTTTATATTTGTATATAAGAACCTTACATCATGTATCCACTCATGCTATAATAATTAATATGTTTGCATCAAATAAAAGATGACTTTATACTTTTCTTCCTTTTCTATAATGAAGTAATTTAAATATTTTTATTTATATGCTTTATTCTATTAAAATCCCTAATAAATTCAATAAATTTTTTAAAAATATTTATATTATAATCTAATATAAGCTATTATTTTCATGATCTATTTTTAATTAATATATAATTGGCTTATAGTATATTTATCAAGAATTTATCAATCTAAAATTAAGATGGTAGATGAGAAAGAATTTAAAATTACTTACAACTTGCAACATCATATCAATTTGCCATTATTTTTTTTATTGAAATATATTTGGCAATAGCAATGTGAATTATCATTATTATAATATTAATTTTTCTTTTTTATTTCTTCTTTTATATATTTTGATTCTTTATTATAATAATTTTTACTCTAAGAGTCTATTTTTAGGCCCACTTCTTGACTTTATGTATTCCTCCTACCTTGTAATAGTGAATTCATAGTTGTTATGATATCCTTTATTATTAATGATTTTAATATTTTTACCATAATTTTTATAAAAGAAGATGGTTTTATCATTTTTTAGAGTAATTTCTAATTCTAAAATATAGCTTTGAAGTTGGAACAATGTACCATTAATATTTTAAGTCTAGAAAATTGAATGAGATAATATTCTTTTATAATTGTAGAGATGATTTAAAATCATTTTTTACTTTGTTTAGAAGATGTATCAAATCTAAGGTTGTCATGTTGCTTGTCTATTAATGTCAAGGACATACTTGTTAGAACCTTCTAGAATATTCTAGGAGTTTCTTAGAACTCTCTAGGATCTTCCAGAGCCTTCTAATATCTTCGTAGTTAATAGAAGTTGCTTGAGAAGCTCCCTAGTTGGAGGAAGCTGCTTGAGAAGCTTCCTAGGTAGGAATATATATTGGAGTTGAGGCTGAAGAGTTCTTCAGTCTCGACAACACATCTCTTGGAGCTCTAGCTCACCTCTCTCGTGTTATTTTTGTACTCATCTGATTAATCCAGTTCCTGCCAATTCTTCTTGAATTTCTTGTGTAGACTTCAAGTCTATATTCTGTGTCCGTGATATTAATATAGTTCCTGCCAATTCTTCTTGAACTTCTTGTTTAGACTTCAAGTCTATAATTTGTGTCCGTGAAAATTAAACATGTCTATCTACTTAATTCTGCTTGTTTGATTAATCTCATGTCTATCGAATTAGATTTAAGATTATACAATTTGACAAAAGAGTAATTTCAAAGTTATCTTGACTATGTGTTGTCTATATGGAATGCTACGTATAAGCCATGTAGGCTCCATGTAAATAATTATATATAAATGAATGGATTAATAGGTACAAGCAAGAGTAGTTGTAAGTACAAATAACTTATATTATAGACAATAGAGCAAATAAAAAAGTATTGGACACAAACACATTTATGTCAAGCACAAATAAAGAGCAATAGACAAACTAGTGGATAACAATAATCTTTAGAATGCTGCAACACACTCAAATTTTATAAGATATTTTTTTGGCATTTATTCGATGCCCAAAAAGACCTCACATATTTAATTCCAATAAGATTTGAGTAAGTTATGGTCATTAGAAGGAGAAAAAAAAGACAAGATAGAAATATGAATAAAAGTTAATATAAAAAGTACAAATAAGAGCTTTTAGAGGGTGATTTGATATCTAGGTACATATAAGAATATAATAGTCATATATTCAAGATTAACAACCTTTGAAAGGACATAATTTATTTTTATTTTATTTGAATTAGATACATGAGGTGATTTTTGGCATCTACAAAAAATATAGATATAAAAAAATATCTCATATATCTAATTTAGACAAGATTTGAATGAATTATGGTTATGAGAAGAAAAAAGAAAACAAGAAGGAAAAATATGCAGGCGCCAATGCAATGGATGTAAATAGGATCCTCTTTGGTATAAAAGAGACACCTCTAGATAAAAATGTATGCTTTATGGAAACAAAAGAGAATGTTGTAGGTACATATTTAAGAGCAATGATCTTTAGAAGGACATAAATAATTCAAATTTTACTTAAATTAGATATTTGAGGTATTTTTTGTCTTCTATAAAAATTTTAGATGCTAATAAATATTTCATACATCTAATATGAATAAGATTTGAATAACTTATGGCTATGAAAAAAAAAAGGGGATAAGATGAAAATATAAAAGGACACTATCTAATTTATTATTTTATACATCTAATACCATAGATATAGAAAGGTAGAATAAGAATCTAAATTAGAAGAGATTTTTATGAGAAACCTAATAAAAACTTCATTTAACCAGATGAACACATAAACAATATTAAGAATGGTGAGTTAGAGCTTGAAAAGATGTATTGTCAAGACTAAAGAATTCTTCAACCTTAATTCCTATATATACTTCTATTTAGGAAGCTTCTTAAATAACTTCTATTAATTAAGAAGCTTTTCAAGTAACTTCAATTAACTAGGAAGCTTTTCAAAGAGCTTCTACTAACTAAGAAACTTCTTAAGCATCTTTTAGCTTTTTAGAAAAGCTTTTAGAAATTTTTAGAAGATTCTAAGAACTTCCTGAGAGTATATCTTTAACATCACTTTCCTTTCTAATAACAAGTTCTAAGCAAAGCTCATGCTTTTGAAGATTTACTTACATATATAAAAAATCAAGAATTCTCTATAATAAAGAAATAATTTATTTTGATCTATGTTCTTAATTAATAAGTTCTATTGGTCCTTATAGGAAACATCTATGACCATGAACAAGCACTTGTATTGTTGAAACATCCTATTTAAGAATTTGATCTTGATTGTAACTTTCAAAACGTCCTCCAAATAAAATTTTGGACTTGAGAGGAATCAATCTTCTAATTTTAAGCAATATCACTAAGATTCAAGCATTCAAATCAAGATTTGTATAACTGGATCTTACTTCTAATAGCTCTAAATATGATCATACTTGACGCTAAAATATTTTTTTTTCACCTTATTCAACAAGAGGTTGTAAAAGTTGCAATGACTTACTAGATGCTTATATAGTAGATGGTTCTTCTGACTCTTATTCTTATAAATCTCTTCATACTCAAAGATTAGATATAGTCACTAGCAAGTTTTTACAATTTTAATCTAACTTAGAATGAATAACTGCATACCAAAAAAGATATTGGTCTTATTTTTTTTCCTCTTATACGTAGTCTTTAAATATAAGCTTCACAAAGAAGTTATTATCAAATAGGCTTAGGCTTGTGGAAATAAAACTAATGAAATTTCTATATCTTTTGAGGTACATTGACTAGATTTTTAGTTGGTTTCCATGTACACTCATTGATATCATAGCCACGTTAATAAATGAAGTATTCCAATTTGTTGCAGTTTTGCCATAAATTGAATATTTTTCAACCTTATACTCTACATGATTTTTAATTTCAAACAAGGTGATAATTGTTGTATCTTTTTAAAAATATTTGATTTTTTATAAGATTCTAAAAGAAAAATATAAAAAATTAGATGTATCTTTATAGAAAGTAATTTTAATTGATATGCCACTAAATTGATTTATTTTTAGATAGAAATGGCTTTTATCTTTGATAGTTCAATTTATTGCATAGCCAATTGGTCTTAATACTTTTTTGAAAAAACCATATTTTATTTCTAATTTGAAATATAAGTGGTTGATACCTAAATTCATTTGTACATGCCTTGTAAGAATCTTAGATTGTTTGTAATTAAAGCTTTAAGATTGTTTGAAGCTATGATAGTTACTTTATAAACTCTTCAACTGCTCAAATATTATCTTTTGATGCATTCAACAAATTAAGCTTCAGATGATAATCATAATTGGCATAAAATGATATTTGATAAGTTGAAGCATGAAAAATATTATTATATGGTAATAGTAAATATAAGGTTCAATTCTCTTGTTGATAGTTGTGAAGATAAAGTTAACTTCTCAATCCAAGGTATAAAGTGGCTTCAATTAAGAGCTCCTTATAAATTGTGGTGTGAAGTATAAGGAGCAACAAACAACAATGAAGGAGAAGAACAATACAAAACAATTAAAATATGTGCAATTAAGTAATTGCACACTACAAAACTAATTACAATTTGTTCATTATATTTTTATCTAGTAAAAAATAAAAATAAAAATAAAAAATAAAAAATATATTTTTATTTAGATATTTTTTTTTATCTTTCTAACGGTATAAAAAACATGTAATTTCAAATTATTATGAGTAAGTTATGACAATCAAAAGATACAAGATAAATAATAAAAAAATGAAGTAGAAATTTTTTATCTCAAGGGTAACTCACAAAACAGGAGTTCAAATCTCACAATACCACAAGCAGAGATAAGGAGCCCTGTGAGGGGAAATAATGAGGCTCAGTCTTTATCTCTCCTACCTACAATCCAAGGTGTCACAATAATCCATATGGAACTTCTTGTACACCTCCCTTTTCATAAGGACTATACTAGCTATTAGGGTCTCCTGGCTTTTCTACTAGTAAACCCCGTATTAATTCTTGACTCATCGTGGAAGGAGTATTCAAAAATTTCCAATTAGCCTGTGGAAAATCTCTCATGGCCTTCAAATCTTATTGCAATTCTTCATAATGGCTCCCAAGGTGGTAAAACTTATTTTTATCAAAGTCTTAAAAATTCTTCTAAAAATTCTAAATAAATTCTAAATAAATTCTAAATAAATTCTAAATAAATTCTTAATAAATTTTTAATAAATTTTAGAATTCTTACAATACTTCTAAAGTAATAATATCAAGTTAAAACTATTTTTTTTCTATCTTGGTGATTTTTTATAATAATAAAATCAATTTAAATCTACTAAAAATCCTATTTTTTACATAAATAATTAAAAAGACATAAAATTTCTTTCTCATGCTTCTTCTCCTTATTAAATAATATTTATATATATTTACTAAGTGGTACATAAAGATAGAAGGCTAATGTAGACATTAGCCTCAATAATTAAATGCTAATTCTTATAATTAAGAAAAATACTAAATTAACTAAAATAATTACCTTTTAGACTTACTAAGATCCTATTTTTTTCTCACTAATACTATTTTCCTTTATTTAGCATCATCAAACACACCTTCACTATAATTAGATTTGGGCAATCTAAAACGATTATTTTATCCTAAATCAACTGAGCCACCATGTCTCATAGCAATTGAAGGCCACATTATAAATACTACCAAAACTTGACTCATTTTGCTCTATCAATTGAAGTTTCACGGTCCAATATTCTAAATTTTGATACAAACTAGGATCCTTGATTAGAAACAATATCATCTAATAGGCTATGATATCAATATATACTATCAAAAAATAGCCATATTATTTATCTATTAAAAATTATCTTATATTTTGAGAAAGGTTTTCATATTATATCACAAAATATGGATACCTCTCTTGTATATGACAGAGTTTCTAGGACTACATGGGATGATGTGGCCTTCTCAAAGTTTAACAAGGTGTTCAATTACTATCTTGATTTAAGAAAAAATATCTTTAGGAATCTAGTCCTTACTATAACAACTGAGTGTGAGATGTTTAACACTAGAATATACTGTTAAAAGTTGCAAATTCAAATCCTATTTTTCTCAATAATTTTTTGATTTAATAATGAATTATTATAAAATCAATTTAGAAAGAGAGATATATATCTCTCTTTATGAACTGGTAATTGAATCAGTTATTTATTTTTTTATCAAAATATGACTAAAAAATATAGAATATAATATGATTCAATTTTACAGGGCTACATCCTTATCCTACTAATATCAAAAGTAATCCTGAGGTGTGAAACTTTAAGGACAATGTAATGATGGTTGAGATTACATACTAAGCTCAAATATAGAATCTATTTTGATAAAGTAGCTATCAGAGATTTGAAAAACGATTGCTTATCCACAAATTGTCTCTTTTTTTCTAGGAAGTAAATACATTAGTATATGAGTTAAAAGACAAAGCATATTTTAGTATTACAAAGGATAAATCGTCTAAAAGTTAAGAGCTTTGTTGATCTTAGACACTTATTTCATCAGTGCATCCTACAAGTTGCTGTCTTTTAATTAGAGACACCAATGATCAATTATTTCTATGATTTTCTTTCTTGTAGTATCTTCTCATCAAATTCTTTTATTGTTTTAGCACCATTAGCCTCATATACTTTACATTGCCTTTCCATCTCTTTCTTCTCTTCAAATCTTTTTTTTTTCGCCTTGTCAGCAATCTTATTTATCTCACAAAATCATGAGAATGTCATCAATTTCTTCATTGATTGAACATTCTTATAATCATATATCAGATCATTACCAACCACTGCCTATCTATATCTCTACTTAGAATCGTTATCTTGGTTGACTTTCACATCATATTCATGTCTTTTTACATAACTCCGTACCAAAGGGCTCGAAGAGAATATTTTGCCCTTAGTTTGAGTCGTTTCAGATGAATTTTCCCATGCTCGCGACGCTTCTCGTCACGAAATAAGTCCTATGTTGATCTAGAGATTAGCAGATTGTCTCAGCAATGCATCATAGTACTTATATTGCCTTATCAAGCCTTATTAATCAGCTGCATTGTATTTTCTGCTGTATTTTGGTATAGACTCCAACTGAATTGGATTCCAATGTCTTTGAGCTGAGTTTATAAATTCTAGCTTTTAGTGGTATATCCTACTTGGGTCCATATATATTTGTATATCTGCTCTAAAAGTGAACTCAAAATCCCTCATTTCAGACAAGATATCCTATTATAGAATATCATTAGCTCAACAATTGCTAATTGTACTTGTTCTAGTCTTGTGATCATGAGTTTAGCAGATGATTCAATACTTCATATGAACAATGAGGCTGTAGTTTCACTAGAGTTCTATGATTTACTAAGCAATATTTTGGATATCAAAAGAAGAAGAATCTCTATATATATAGACAACAGATTTTAAGATATCAAGTCTAGTATGTTTAGTATATATGCTGAGAAATATTGTCCTGGTGTTACTTATAGCTTTGATAGTTCTTCTTTGGCCATTGTAGGTAATATTTTAAATATGATACATAGTGTATCTGAAGCTCTTGCTATTTATAAGGCTATCTTGATGATTGGTCTATTAAAGGGAGCTCCTTATAGTCATAAGACCAAGCATTCTAGTGACTATTGTGGTTACCATTCGAATTACAATGTTGATGTATTGATCAAGAATCAGAAGGATGATGAAGTTAATTATTACAAGGATATAGTATTGTATGGTCCGTTAAGGAATATTCCTTATAAAAATAAGATTAAGGCTAATTCTATATACTATAAGAGACATATGAATTATAGACCTCCTTATAGGTCTGAAAATAGTCATGTTGTCATAGAAAGGGAGTCTACATCTGTAAAACCAGTAAAGGGGCGTGAAGATGTTAGAGGTATTGTTTTTCTTGATTCTTTAATAGCACCAATAATAGGTGATGATATATTAAGGATAGAGAATGTTCAACCAATAAAGACAAAAATATATAGTTCTATAGACTTTATGAAGGTAATAGGTGCTATGATTGAAGAGGAACAAAAAAAAAGGTTTGAAAAAAAGATGGAAAGGCAATGTAAAGTATGTGAGATTAATGGTGCTAAAGTAATAAAAAAATTTGATGAAAGGATACTACGAGAAAAAAAAAAATGTTGAGAGGATAAAGAATATTATATCATTACTAGAAAAGAAGATAGAACCTAAAGTTCAAGAGATACCTGAAGTCTATAAGGCTCCTATAGATATCTCTATGAAGTCTATCTCTCTAGACTTATCTAAGGAGCATAAAGACTCTGTTGATATAATTAGGTATATTAGAAGAGAATGTACCAAACGTATAACTACAGCTAATAATCATAAAGATCATAACTTTATTAGACGTTATGTTATTCTTCCTTGATTAGCTCATAAACCTAGAGAATCAAAGAAAGTGGAGAGTCTTGATATAGATGACAATGCTATTTTGAAGTATCTTTCAAATAAAAAAGTTGACAATGATAAGTATGGTTTATATGATAGCTTCTTTAGAAGTGTAGATGCTTCTATAGGTAGTACTGGAGAACAAGACTTAGAGAAGGCAAAGAAGATCTTGAAGATAAGAGATTGTATAGAAGTAGCTATTAAGAGGGTGAAACATTTTGAAAGACTCTCAGGAATAAAAGTAGTAATATATAAAGATGAACTAAAAGATGGAAAGTATGTTGAATTATATAATTTTGACTTTGTACCTAAAGATTATACAATCTATCTTATAAGGAAGGGATCATATTTTCCATATAAATATGTAAAGCATAAGTATAATAAGCAACTAGAATATATTATGTTCTTTTGTATTCTCTAACGAAGGAAATACTCTGATGATATATTTGCTTCTTATACTAAATGCCTCTATGTTATTAGTACCTCTAAAGCTCTTCTTTATTTGACTATTTAATATATAAACTTGATGGCTTTTCAACATCTCCCTCAACATATCTATACAGTAGGTTGATGGTAGTGTATTCCATATATTAGACAGTTCTCTGTATCTATTATCTTCAACTAGGTTTGTCACATAGTTTATAATATTATCATGAATATACTTATCAGAGCTACATATTCCCTTGAACCTAAATTTTATGATCTTCTCTGTATTGTCTACTATGTTGTAATTAGCATAGATCTTCTTACCTATATAGATACCTCTAGAGCTATTAAGTAGTTCTATTTTAACTTGTCCAGATTCATCTCCAAACAACTTAAGGTCTATTGCATCAAGGTCTTTAATTCTAAGGAAGAAACTATCCGTATCCATACCATACTTAAAATTAATCTTTGATATAAAGTTTTCATACATATATTTTCTAGTATAAGCATATATTAGAATGGCTATGATTGTAAGGAACTTGATCTTAAAATCTTCCTCTTTGATGTCTCTTTTTAGTAGCAATAATCTTTCATTGACAAATATAATAGACACATTTTCTTTTTGTCTATTAATAAACCTATCACATGATTCTATATCATTGCATAATACACTATTTTTTTAAAAGGTAATTGTTCTATCTTTCCACTTAAGGAATTTATAATAAGCTTAAGACATTTCTTTAATGCAGGATTGTACAAATTGTTACATGAATCCTTATAAACATCTTGTTCCATCTTTTGATTCATAATATGTTCAAGATATCCTTTGAATATAGGTCCAGTTTCTATATTATAGATATATCCTTCATGTATAGTAAATATTTCATTATATTTTTTAAGAAGCTTTAGACTAATACTATCACTCCAACATATAAACTCTTCATTATGGTTCCAGTCTAATGTACCATCATCATTCCTATATGATATTATTTTATTTTCAGGCTGACTAGTTATTGTGACTCTGTATACTCTTATTTTATTTTCATGAATAATATTAGATTCTAATATTCTTATATCATCACACTTCTATATACCTGTAGAAGTATCTAATACCTTAGTAATATATGGATAATCTCTATTTATCATTACATATGGATATAAGGATACTACGTCTATAGACTAAACATCATAGTCCCTCTCTTGTATAGCATTAAAGATCTGACATCTACCTCCTACTAAAGCCTGACGTATCTTCTTATCAAATGTAGGATCTTTAATAATAGGAAGCTTATACTTAATAGTTCTTCCATTAAATATATGAATAGTAGATAGAGAAGACGTAAAAACAGACATAAATATCTGAGATAGAATCAATGACCTGTCTATCAAGAGATTAAGATCTATAGACTTGAATGTCTTTTTAGCCTTAAAATATAACTCTTTTAAAGATAATACATCCTTCATAGCATAATCCTTTATCATATCAACATTATCATCCATATAGAGCTCAAAGATATCATTATATATACTATTCTACACAACTGTGTGATCAAGGTATCCTTTGATAATATCGCACTTGAATCTTGTTGTAGCACCTTTTAAGGAAGATAACATAAACTTATATAGATCCTTAGACTTCATGTTGTTATACTTAAATTATAATATTCTACCATGGCTATCTAATATAATATCTTTGAGCTCTCTATTCTTAGATGTTAATATCCTCATAAATATATAATCATCAAACACACCATTATTATAACCAACTAACAGGATCCTTCTATCTCCTATGTATGTATGCATAGTCCCAAATATAGCTCTAGATATATCTTCTCTATAGTCATTTTTCCTACAACATCTTCAATCTGCTTATTATCTATACATAACACATAAGACATCATATATGGCACGATACTAAAAGTATTAGGATGAGCATATGTTTCTATATCATAGAAAATGTAACCTTTGTATTTTGGATTAATCTTATCATCAAATCTGTACTATTTCATATATTAATATCTTCTATTAATCCATCATATACATAGTAATGAACATTATGAAGTACAAGGTAGACCTTGTATTTTGATTCAAAAGAGTTACAATAAAAAAAAACAGGCTTATCATCCTACATACTGTCAACATATACAACAACCTTTATATTAGTAAACCTTTCAAATCTTCTTATAGATCTTATAGTTACTTCAAAATTAGTCTTAAGCTTCATCTTACTTCTTATTAAGGATATATCAAAAAAAATATCAGGCTTTATAATATAATATATACAATCAAAGAAGCAATCATACAAACCATAATACTCAGGACACTTTAAAATCTTAAGACATCTAATATAGGTAATGCTAAAGATGTAGCCTCTTTTAGCAATCTTAGGTTTATCATAAGCAATCTCAAACAAACAAGTCAAGATGCTAAACTCTTCCATGCTAAGGTTATACTTTCTAGCCCACTCTTCTTCATGACCATCATAATCTTCATACAAGTTAGTATACATTCTAGAATTTAGCATAAACAATGCTATATCTAATCTTCTATGTATATTATGAGACAAAGAGAGCAACCTATTCCTTGTTAAGGATATCCTCTTAAACATCTCACGCTCAGTTGTTATAGTAAGGAGTAGATTTCTAAAGATGTTTTCTTTCAAATCAAGACAGTAATGGAACACCTTGTTAAACTCTGAGAAGGCCACATCATCCCATGTAGTCTTAGAAACCCTGTCATATATAAGAGAGGTACCCATATTCTGTAGTTGAAAAATCATGATAAAAGTGAAGAACTCAAAGCTGCATTGGTCCTTCTCAAATATACAAATATTCTTTAAAATATAAAAGGTCTTTTTTGAATCTGAACTTGTCAATCTTATTATTGAGATAATATTTAATATTAAAGATTAAATAATCTTCAATAGATTCAACACAAATTTGATCAAAAAAATCAAAATGGATAGATATTATTACAGTAGTAGCACAAAAATAAAATTACTCTAATTTCAATAAAGTTGTATATTGTTGATCAAATATTATTTTTTTAGTTTTTGATATAAGATATGATCTTCTTAATAGAGCATCAAATAATCTTTGTTGCTTCTGAAGCCAATTAATAATAACAAAATTAAAATAAAATAATGACATATTTTATCAAGCGTAGCGATACTTAATAATTTGAGCTAACATAAAATATTTTAAATTTTTATAGTTTACATATAATTATAAGATGTATTTTTTTTAAGACAAATGATGTCATTCTTAAAAAGAATCTACAATAGTAAAAAGTTCTTTATCATGGATCTCATAATTAATTTCAACAACTGAAAACTTTCGGGAACAAAATGTAATTAGATGAAATTTTTTATTCTTATTTATTTATAAAAGTATAATTCTTAATACTAAATCCAAATTATTGATCTCTATATAAAATATCTTTATAAAACTTGAATGTATTAAAATTAGAATTGTAATAAAAATTGTCTAGAGAATTCAAAAAGCTTTTTTTATTTGAGTTTTCCATTTCAACTTATCTTTACAGGTCAATTGAATGAGTGAAATAGCCACTTAAGAATAATTTTTGATAAAAAACCAATAGAAATTGACAAATCCAAAAAAAATATTATATTACTTTTATTATCTTTAAAATTACTTAATCTATAATTACTTTTATTTTTTAAAAATCTATTATTAGACCTTTAATATATTCCAAAAATTTCATCTTTAGTCGATAAAATATATATTTCTTTAAAATATTAAAAGATAGCAAATATATCTGTTAATTCAAAATGATATAACATTATACTCATATCTTGTCTAAAATATGGTCTTCTATTCATTTTCCTCTTTGATCTATACCAAATTATATATTCTACAAAGATCTTAGATTGACTAAGTTGCTCAAGAAGTTATAATATTAATAATAGTGGATAATAGCTCTTCACTATTATTTTGTTTAAATCTCAATAATTAAGATACATTTGCAATGATTCATCATTTTTTTTTACAAAAAGTATCGGTGTATATGTTAGAAACTTTAAATATTTGATGAAGTTTTTTACAAGATTATTTTTAATATAATCCTTCAATGCTGAAAGCTTATTTTAAGATAAATTATAAATTGGGCCAAAAAGTGGTTGAATTTCTTCTTAGAGATCTATAGCTCAATCATATTGTTTATATATTATATCAATAATTTTTTTAAAAAAATATTTAAACTTTTTTTATATTGCTTTAAAATATTTGTTGTTGAAGTTGTGTCTTCATGAGTTGAAGTTACATAGACAACAAATGGTATACCTTCTTTTATTGCTTTCATAAAAATCTTTGTTCCAACAAATAAAAATTTACCAATTTGTGGTTTTTAAACATATTCTATTTTAAAAGTTTCTACAAAAAATATCATTTTATGTAATCTCTAATCTATAAAAAGCTTATATCTTTCTAATTAGAAAAGTCCTACAATAATAAGATTTGAAAGAATTTTGATGACATTGAAAATAATTTGATTATTATGGTTTTAAAATACTACCTCTAAAGATATCATTTTATGAATAATGTTACCAAAAGATAAAGGTTGTTCATCTATTATTTCTTATTATAGATATAAGATTTGTTCTAATAAATTATTTAATTAATATGGATAAATAGAAGTAGATAAAAGTAGATTAATTTGATAATATCTTATAGAAAGGCTTCTTAGAAGCTTCTTAGAAGCTTCATAGATATGGTTTTATCTTTATACATATCTATAGGTGATTGATATGTTAGAAATTTGGCCAACAAGTTAACCACAAGTCACACATATTGATAGCTTGTAGAACTAGCTAAGTATATGGTATACATATAAGAAATTTATCTTATAAATTTGACACGTGTCTTATAAATTAAACGCGTGTCTTGCAAATTGGACATATGTTGGAGGTCTTATAGAATGCCACCACATAGCTCTTAGATAGATAGTATATATGGAAATAAGAATGAAGCCTTCTTCACTCTTATCAATTCCTTTCTTGTTTCTAGTCTAATTTAAGAGTCTTTGTATTTTCTAATCTTTGGCAATAGTCATTTCAATTTTTTCTTGAATATATATATATATATATATATATATATATATTTTATCATTTTTTTTGATATAGATTTTATTGATTTATGCATCTTCTTTTAATTTGTGTTCTTAATAGATTGACAAGAATACACATATAAAATCAAAACGTTGTCTTTTTTAAATTAAGAGTGGATTTATTTATTTATTTATTTATTTATTTTTTGGAGGTGCTTTAATATCTACACCAAGCCATACTACTTCATCTATGATAGAATACTATTTAAGCATCAAAAAACCAAAAATTAATTTACTTAAGAAGTTTGATAGTATAAGATCTAAATTTCAAGAATTTATCAATTAAATACAATTAGTGATTGAACTTTAATCTCAAAGTTATCCAACTCTAGAATCATAAGTCAAATTTATTGAAACATTATTTTTAGATTTGATTTTATTATAGTTTTCATTTTTTTTTTAATGATATGATCTAAGATTGAATAATTTAGAGGCATTTTTAATAAGATTTTAATTTATATATGGAAAACATGATGTAATTTGTATTGAAACCAATAAAATTTATATTTTTTAATAACGCAATTGATTAATATTGTTATATGCTCTATAATTTCAATAACTAATGATTGATATCAAATGAGATGATGCTGTATTTATCAGCCAATTCTTCTATGGATTACAATATGAAGTAAAAAAATTGATGCTCAATTTATCCAATCCTCACACATTGAGTCAAGCAATTGATTTTGTTGTGGAGTGTGATAATTGGCTTTTTGAATTTTAATCTGAGAGTTGTACAAAAGAGCTTCAATGTTATTATAGTACAATGGCAATACCAATGTCTTTTCAATATATACATTTGGAAATAGAAGACATACAAATTGATGTAGTACATTTTAAACCTCTTACTGAATAAGAAAAGATTCATTATTGTTAAGAAGGATTGTACTTATATTATGAAGAATCTAAGCACATTGCTTAACATTCTCTAAAGAAATAACGCAACTAAAAAATGAAGAATATTGCTATCAAAGAAGATAATATGTTGGAAAACAAGTTTATCTAATTATAATAGAAATTGTGTAGTTGGAATCTTATACAACTCTTAGTAAAGGTCTTATTTTTTTTTTAAAATCCTCTCTTTGTTTTATGATAAATATATGTTTAGGACCTAAAAATCACAAAGCCTTTGCCTTGTTAGATTTAAAAGCTTCAGTGTATTTTTTAAATGAAGAGTTTATTAAAAGTCATAGAATATCTTTAATATAAAAAATTAAATCCATACATATAGAAATTATAGATGGTTATTTGTTGTCTTTTGAAAATATTACTCATAATTTTTTTTAATAAATATAATAATAAATACTCATAATAATTATATAATCATTAATATAATTAAATCTAATCTAATCATTTTAAGTTTATCATAGCTAAAAAATATAATTCTCAAAAAGACTAGATTTTTTATTGACTTAATTTTTTTCAAAATATTAATAAGAGTCTTATTAACCAAGTAAAAAGCCATAAGTCTAGCATAATAAAGTCTATATTTGTAGGTGCAAAACATTTTATGCATATAATAAAAAAAAGATCACCTTTTATTATTTATGCTACACTCATTTTTGATAGTGGAAAGACTTTAAGTGGCATTCCAAACCAATATTAAGATTATCAAGATGTTTTTGAGAAAAAAATATAGATATTTTTTTAGAACATCATCCATATCATTATTCAATTAATTGTAAAGAAGGAATTGAGCCTCTATTTGGACTAATCTATAATTTATTACAAAATAAATTGGCTGAGCTCAAAGAATACATTGATAAAAATTTAGCCAAAAATTTCATATACCATTTAAAATTTCTAACTAGATCTCTTATCTTGTTTGTAAAAAAAAAGGATAGATCACTACAAATATGTATAGATTATTGAGAGCTCAATAAGATTACCATCAAGAATAGATACCATCTATATTTGATATCTAAATTTTTTAATCAACTAAATTAAGCTAAGATTTATATAAAAATAGATTATAAAGAGTGTAGAACTTGATTAGTATGAAAAAAAGAGATGAATGAAAGATTGCATTTTGAACAAGATATGGATACTTAAAATATAATGTTCTGTCTTTTAGACTCACAAATAAGTCAATTGCTTTTTAACATCTCATGAATGATATTTTTTGTTAGTTCTTAGATAATTTTATTATCTATTATCTACATAATATTTTAATCTATTCTAAAAACACAAAAAAGCATGAATTACATATTTGTCATGTGTTATAAAAATTTAAAAATACAAGATTGTATGCCAAGATGAAAAAATATATATTTCATACTACTTAAATTGATTTTTTGAAATACATCATTTTGAATGATGATCTCATGATAGATCCTAAAAAAGTCAAAATAATTATAGATTGAAAGATTTTAAAAACAATAAGAGATATATCAATTACTACTAAATTTTTATCAAGAATTTTTCTTAAAATATAGCTCTATATATAGGCTTAACTTATAAGAACAAATTTTAGTAGAATAAAGAAGCAGAAACATTGTTTAAAGTTTTGAAGATAATTTTTATTTTTGTATCAATTTCATATTGTATCAACTTTTTTAAGGCATTTTTTATGAAAATAAATGTATCACATTTTGCTTTAAGTATGATATTATTACAAATAGAAGTAGATGATAAATTCCATTTAGTAGCTTTTTATTCCAAATTTTTTTTAATAATGGAAATCAACTATAAAATTTGTAATAAAAAACTTCTTATGATTGAAGATTCTCTTTAAGAATGACATCATTATGTAGAAGGTGCTTCTAATCTAATCATTGTATATACAGATTATAAGAATCTTAAATAATTCATTTTAATATATAAATTATAAGAATCTTAAATAATTCATTTTAATATATAGATTATAAGAATCTTAAATAAGTTATTTTAATATATATATTGAATTATTTTCAGGCTTGTTAGAACATGTTTTTATCAATATTCGAGTTTATTATCACTTATTGGCCAAAAAAACAACAAGGTCTATCTGATGTCTTTTTTAGATGTTCTTATCTTGCACCAAAAGAAGGAGATGTAACTTTTAATTAATAAAGCATGATCCTCTTGAAATCAGAGCAATTTCATCTTCAAATAATAAAATCAACTTTGATTGTTGATTCAATTTTTTTCAAGTAAATCTAATTAAATATATCCTCAGATCTTTTTATTCATGATATTAAAAATAATTCATTTAAATCTCATGATACTTCAAAATTTGAGTTTAACAATAATTTATTTTATCCTAAAAGATGCTTATATGTTTAAAAAGATAAAGCACAATTATGTGTTCTTAAAACTTCTCATAACTTTTTTATAGCAAAACATGTTGGATATAATAAAACTTATAAAACTTCGGAATTAATATCAAGAGATTTTTGGTGGCTTTAAATGTGAAAGGTAGTTATAGAGTTTGTATAATTGTACAATATTTGTTTAAGATTAAAAACTCCTTGCCATCGATCTTATAGACTTCTCTAACCATTATCTATATTAAAACAACCTTGGTCTTTCATTTCTATGGATTTTATCATGGATCTTTCAATTTCAAGTTCATATGCTTTTATATTTGTGATTGTAGATTATTTCTTCAAAATGGTACATTTTGTAATATATATAAAATCTATTACAAGTAAAAAAATAACTAAACTTTTAATAATATCTATTGATATTATGGATTATCAAAGGATATTATATCAAATAGAAGAATGCAATTTGTATTAAGATTTTAGAATTTTTTTTTAAAAATATTGAAGATAGACATAAAATTATCTTTAGTTTTTCACTATTAAACTAATTAACAAATAAAATGGATAAATAAAATTTTATAGCAATATTTAAGGTGTACCATCAACTATCATTAAGATGATTGGATAATTCTTTTGCTATTGGCAAAATTTGCTTATAATAACTTGATATGTTTTTCTACTCAACAAATTCTATTTTTTATTAATTATGGTTATCATCCACAATTTGATGCTTTTGATTTTTTAAAAGCTGATAATCTTACGGTAGAAGGTTTGATAAATTAATTATTAGAGCTACACACAATAATAAAGGCACAATTAAAAAAAGCTCAAGAATGATAAAAGATCAATATAGATATCTATCACAAAAAATAATGTTAATTCCTTGTGGGCAATAAAATATAATTATTTTGTTATAATATTAATATTACTTGTCTTTATGACAAGTTAAATTATTATAGGCTTGATTCATTTCCAATTTATGAATAGATTAATGTAATTGTATATTGATTGTATCAACCAAAATCTATAAAGATCCATCTTATATTCCACATGTCACTGTTCAAGTCATATAAGACAGGGGATATATAAAGAAGAAAAAAAATACGAGTGCCTCCTATAGAAGTGAAAAACAATGAAGAATTTAAGGTAGAAGAGGTCTTAGATTTAAGGCGGTGTCAAAATCAGTTGAAATATCTTATACATTGGTACAAATATGATATTAGTGAACATATATGAGAGCCATCTAAGAATCTAACAAATACATTAGCTAAAATCAATATGCTTTATCAAAGACATCCATCAAAACCAAGATGAAGAATTAAAAAAAAAAAAAAATTAAAAAAAAAAAAGATTCAATAGAAATTTTATTTTATCTTATATCATTATTTGTTATTTTATTGAAGTTTTAGCACAAAAAAGATAATCAACAATCAACAAATTTAATTCAAAAACTATCATTTATTAACTTATTGGACAAGCCAATACGACCATCACAACCTTTCAGATGACAAAATAGAAATGAAGATCTTCAAAAATGACATGTTCTTTTTTAGATTGATGGTAAGAAACAACGTGTTTGGTATTACAATCTTAGAAGACACTTTTAGTATTTGATGATACTTTTAAAGATAGAAACTATTTTTGATGGTATTCCAAATATTTTTTTTGAAAGAAGTAATGAAGGCCTTAACAATGATCAAATATCAAGATAGTCCTCCTACCTTGGTATGGAATACTATCAATAGCTGAGAGGACCTATCAACTATCTTTGAAGAGAATAAAGATCAATATATGTAGCAAATATAATTTGGTGCATCTTCGACTTCTTTAATATATAATCACCATTCCTTATGGAATTCATCTCTAAAAAGGTGATAATATTATAGACATAAGATTTATTCTAATAATCATTTAATTAACATGGATAGATAGGAGTATGTAAAAATAAGTTAATTTGATAATATCTTATAGAAAAGCTTCTTAGAAGCTTCATAGAAGCTTCATAGATGTCGTTTTATTATTATACATGTTTGTAGGTGATTAATAGGTTAGAAACTTGGCCAATAAGTTAGTCATATGTTGCACATGTTAGTAGCTTATGGAACAAGCTAAATATATGGTGCACATATAAAAAACTTATCTTATAAATTTGATACATGTCTTATAAATTAAACATATATTAAAGGTCCTATAAAATATTGCCATGTAGCTCTTAGATAGATAGTATATATAAAGACAAAAGTAAAGCCTTCTTTATTCTTATCAATTCCTTTCTTATTTTTAATTTAGTTCAAGAATCTTTAAATTTTTTAATTATTGGCAATAGCCATTCCAAATTTTTTTGAATATATATATATATATATATATATATATATATATATATATATATATATTTATTTCTATTTTGTCATTTTTTTTGACATAGATTTTATTGATTATGCATCTTCTTTCAATTTGTATCCTTGACACTTCTATATGAACATGTTTGAATTTCTATATTACATGGATTTTGTGAAGTTTAAAAAATTTTGTGCCTAAAAAACAAGCAAATGTCATTGAATATAGCATAGCAATGGTTTGAAGTTTTTAAGGGCAAAAAGATAAAAGAATTAAAAAATAATGAGTAAATTAAGCAAAAAGAGAGGGACCTTAATAAATTTGAAGTGTCAAATTGTCCAACTGCATAATTCCTATTGTAGTTGGACATTCTTATTTTTCTAAACAATTATACTCATAATTTTGATAATACATCAAGTTTGCTTCTTTAAACAATTATCAGCCTTGTGACATATCTTATCATAATATAAATATAGACCTTCATTCATTTGATGCTTTTTTTCTTTCAAAGTGAGAGGTTTAAAATATATTGCATCAATTTGCATGTCTTCAACTTCTGAATGCAAGTTTGAGATACTTATTGAAATAACTAGAACAGAATAAATTAAATTTTGTCTTCATAAAATTCATAAATATTAATCTTGATAATGTTGGAATAGTCAATTATCACACTTTACAACTTGAGTAATAGCTTCATTGAATGTTTATAGATCAAGAAGGGGTAATAAAAAATCCTTCATATTGTCTTTCAAATCTTTATAAAATTGACTCATTAAAGTTACTTTGTTCCAATTGATGTCATAAGTTAGTTGTTTGAAGTCGGATGTATAAAGAGATGTAGAACACATTCCTTGTTGCAACAAGCAGATCTTAATGGTTGCCTAATGAGCTTTATTATATTTTCCAAATACTTTTGTAAATACTTCTAAAAAAGCTTTAATATTATTCAAAATTAAAGATCTTTTTTAAAATAAAGGAGCAAACTAAGATAAGGCTTATTTAATAAGTAAGGTTTCAATTAAACTAACCTTTGATTTTTTTGTTGAATAGCATTTAGGTTGTAAAAAATTTATTTATCAAATTTGATTAACAAATCTTTAAAACTTTAAATGTGTATTGTCAAATTTCTTTGGAAGATTAATTTGATGTTCTTTGTATTATTGAACTAATAAATTTTCTTATTCAAATATGGATGCTATTACGTCCTTAGATATAAAAGCTTAAGGTATTGGTTATATTATAGATTGAATTACTTTAAATTTTATATTACCATAAAGTTTTAAAAAGAATTTCTTAATTTTTGTAATTCTAACAAATAGAGCATTGAAGGCACTCATGATAGCAACTAATTTAGATTTGAAAGAATCAATCATATTAACATCTTCATATCTAGCCATATTAAAAGAAAAAAAAGAATTTTTCTAATAAGAATAATATCAGTCTAGAAGAAGGTAATCCATAACCTCTAAAATGCTAAGATACCTTCAAAAAGAAAAATAATCCTCTTTCTAACAAGAAAGATCAAGCTCTAATATTAATGAAGTACATTCTCAATAAATTGTCAGGGATATAGAAAGGAAAAATAAGAATCTAAATTAAAAGAAGTTTTTAAGAGAAATCTAAGAAGAACTTGATTTAATTAGATGAGTATACAAATAACACCAAGAAAGGTGAACTAGAGCTCTAAAAGATGCATTGTTAAGATTAAAGAATTCTTCAATCTCAACTTTTTTATATATAGGTTATATATTACACAAAGCCCCACATAACATTAAGTGTCTCTGCCTCAAGTTGGCACTCATAACAAACAAGCTAACATCAGCTCTATTCTAATCTTTGACCACCTTACGTTCTGTGCTACTTTTTAATCAATGAGTATCCAATGTTCAATAAGCCACTTATATACCTCAATATTGATAAGGTGGAATAGAGGGAGTGGTGTGTAGAGTAAACTTGGCAAATAGGTTGGATGGTTGGAAGCTAAAGTGGGATTGGCTTTAAGTTTCTTCTTAAGATGTCCAAAGGGAGGATAGAATGTCATATGTTCTATAGAATATTTTTCTTATTTTAGGACTTTTTCACTCTTTCAAATCAAAAGATTGTGCTAATTAATATTTCAAGTCATATTAAATTTTATAAGTTAATTATCTCTAATTTTTGAACTGACGAACTTGCTGTTAGTTTTTATAAATGTTGTAGCAATAATATGCGAAAGAGGAACAACTATTCTATACCAATCCAAATGTTGATTCAATGGCCATAGAGACATACAAACCATTGTTTGCAACATTGTTCTTTTCAGAATCAGTGGTACTCATGCACCAAAATATAAGCAATATTTTGCACACACCCAAGTTATTCTTCTTTCACATTGGCCTCATGGTGTGTTGATTGAATCCCATCATCTCATGAGTTCACTATTTATTCTTTGTAGCAAGTGAATATCATCTTAGCCACTCCAATAACAGGTCACTTATGACTTTGCATCATATTCTTAGTATGTGTGTTTGTATTTTTGGATTATTTTAGAATATTCAAAGTAATAATGAAGTTCAAATTTTTTTTTTAGTTATATCTAAAAAATTACAACTCTTCTTAATTTTGGTTTGCACACATTTATGGCACATCCAAAAAATCAACTTATCCCTTCATGATACACTTTCTTCAAAATACATTCCTAATTGGATTAGACACTTAATTAATTTTTTCCATCAAATGGATGAAAAGTCTAGTGAAGTATGTGGTCAACTGTCTAGTGATTGGGAGCATCTGGTAATTGGCATACATATGATAGTAACATCTGAGAGTATATATATATATATATATATATATATATATTTTCTTTTCTAGTAATTGGAAGTGTCTAATAATTGACATACATATGATAGTAACATCTGAGAATATATTTTTATTTTTTTCCTGCTGTGGTGCAGATGGTGGTTGGTCTGATTCTAGGAATGCTCTTCTTGAAAGCTAGATATAGTGCCTAAGGAGTGAACTAGAGGTTGGGATACTTTGCCTTCACTCTGGTGCTTTTCATCTTCACGTCAACGGAGATGCTGCCGGTGTTCCTGAACAAGCGCTAGATTTTTATGAGGAAAACATCTCGGGGGACGTTGTCGGGTAGAGAGAATTTGCCTTGGGAAAATGCCGGGTTCCTAGCTGCTACTAGAACTAGCAAGGAACATGAGAGGAAGCCGTGCAAGTATCTCCTATATTTGCACAATATTTGTTCAAGCTTTCAAATTATACTTGTATTATATTTGTACAAATCTTGTATAAGTATAAAATATAAACACTTGAATAATACTTATACAAATACTTATATAATACTTGTATAATCCTTGGTATAATACTTATATAAATACTTATATAAATATTATATATAATACTTATAAAATACTTATATAAATACTTGATATAAATATAAGTATATATACTTGTATAAAAGGTATAAGCAAAGTATGTATGTATTCAAGTATACCTCAAAATACAACCGCATATGAGGAATACAAGTTATACAACAAGCTAAAACTAAATAAATCACTAAAAATTCATCCAAAGGTCAAATCAAGTGTGCTTATAGCCTATGGAAAGCCAATAATCCATTGTAAAACATATCAAAATTTCACAAATAGATGACTTACCATTTAAAAGTTATGGCTAAAAGAAGTAGGCACTAAAATTTCCAAGCAAATGCAAAGGCCGCAAAGCTCCTCTTCACTTCAGCCTTTGTTGTGATCACTTCCCTTCTCCAAATTGGACATGCAATAGCTTTATAGAAAGCTCACTCCATCATCTAACTTGTTCTAAAATTTCGCATGCATGCCTCTCAAACTCCAGATTTTGTAGCTAGTTGATTCTACTCTTCAAATCCTAGCAACAATTTGCCCTCTTTGACACTTCATGGCTCATAAAACTATCATCAAAGCTCCAAATGTATTGATTTTTGTTTTTTTAGAAAGCTTATACAAGCTACTATAATCATCTAAAATATCAAAAATATTGAAGAGATTTTCCGACTTGGGTGGTTGAACAAAATCTCTGCCCCTCTTCGTCGGGTGGCAGCAAACCCTTTCCCACTCTCAAGCTCACAACTTTTGCTCTCCAACTCCAAATGCTACAAGAGATGTCTTGATAGAAATCTAGCACAAATTTTCCACACTCTCTATAAATTTCACTAAGAAAGAGTCGAAATCAAACTTTCAGTGGCAGCTCGAAGTTTCTGCCCCTCTTCATCAGATGGCAGCAAACCCTACTCTACTAAAATAAGAATAATGTTTTGCTCACAACTCCAAAACAAGCAAGTGAGTAGGTTCTAGAATCCTCACAATTTGAAGAACACACCTACCAATTTTCATTATAAACACTTCTATCTCCTTGGAGCTATCTCTCTCCAAAGTTCACCACTCAAAATTGCCTCTTTCTCTTAGTCTAGCAAGAGGAGTATATCTCCCTTTCTTTCCATATTAGACTATGAGATGCCCTCATGGGCAACCAAATCCTATTGGATAGGCCCTATTCACCCCATGCTCTTCTTTCTTATCCCTCACAAGGTCCATTCTACCTCAAAAGTCAACAAGAAAGGTAAAATAACCTTTACTTTTCTTCTAATTACAAAAGAGTCTATTCTAGGATATAAATAAGGTAGGAGCAAAACAAATAGCCATCTTAATTCACTTATATAACTAAGTGGCTATAATAAATCCTCTCCTTATAATATCTTCTAAAATAACCTCTAGCACTCACACATATATTAACAATAGATACAAGATTTTTAATATTTTTATACACTGCATGTAAGTGCAATACGACAACGTACCATGTGTCAATATACATAGTGGCCCAAGTGCTGGTCATCTTGCCCTTCTTGTTCATACTGGCGTTGCTATTTTTTTGTATCTTGTACTGCATGGTGGGCTTGGTAAAGGTTTCGAGCACCTTCTTCATCTTCATCCTTATCTTATTCCTTGTCTTGGCCATGGCCAACGCTTTCATGGCCTTTATTGCCAACTTTGTGCTTGAAATGACTATTAACAAAGCTCTATCCTCTGCCCTCTTTGCCTACTTCTTCTTCTTCTCTGGCTTCTTCATTCTGAGGTAGATATTTTATCCAACCTTTTTTTTTCTTCATTTTGGACTGATACTAGATTTACAATCAAAAAGAATTTAGTGAAGAAAGAGTAGCTATTACAAGCATTTTTTATCTATAATTTTATACCTTTCTCATCCAAATATAGTATTTTTATTCAAATATAGTATTTTCATTCAAATATTTATTTTATCATCCATATAAATGATTTTTATCTAAAAGTTAAAAATACATCATGTGGCAAAAAAAAGTAGAAAATATAGGAATTTGCAACATCTTAGAAAATTTTGGTAACAATGTGGTGAAACATTACTACATTAAAAAGAGCTAATTTAAATTCTAAAAGAATCCTATCCTTCTCCAAATTTGTACAATTACACACAATTTATCATAAAATATAAATAGAAGGAATAATTAAAACTGTAATGTGCAAATAAAAGTTGGAGGTTTTGAATTTTAAATTACATCTTTTCAGTTGTATCTATGATTGCCATTTTCAATATTTTTCTATAATATTTGAAACCTACAATTCAAGATTCTTCTTATTTATATTTCATAATAAGAAAGATATTGGCAATTTAAGGATAAAATTTATTGTGATGGATTAAGATTTGATGGTTTTTTAGAATCTTTTTGGTTGTATTGATTTTACAAGAGTACTTTTGAACAAAATCTTGGATATTTTTGGAAAATCACTTCAGCAAGAAATAAAATATAACATAATTCATAAACCATCTCTTTTCTACAAAGTTCATATGTATATGTAAAGCTATAAGGTATGAATACCTATTTTGGATAAAATTAGGTGGTTTGATGTATACAAATGAGGCTAGATAGAATATAGGAGATAGGAAACTTGAAAAAAAGATTTGGGTGTATTTTTTTATTTTATTTTTAAGAATGTTGAATTTTTTTAAATTATTAATTATGAAGTAGTGTAGGTATCTATAATAATGCCTAGATTTGATCAAGTGAAAAAAAATGTGAATAATGAATACTTGTGTATGAGATGAAAGGAACAAAAGTTTATTCAAAGTTATTGTTTTGCTCATGTTCCAACTTTGTTTGTTCATAGGGGGTTGAAATGGATTGCTATCCAATTTAGGTGTACATATTATAATATAATTATTATAGAATTTTATAGTTTTTTTGAGATTGTAACAAATGGCTTGATAAATAATATATTTTTATTCATCATTTAATATTTGGATGCATAGATGATTAGAGGTTGATATTGTCATTCCACGTGTTATTAATTTCTACCATTTTTTATGCAATATATATTGTCTTATCCACCTTTCAAACATATAAAATTAGGTGCATCATGTGCTTGATGTGCATGTCAGGGATTCCAAATTATTGGAACTAGATGAATTACCTTTCTATATTCAAGTATCCATTGGAGACTCTGCTGGAGAACAAGTTTGGATATTTGAAAGACATGCTCTGGTTCAACAACATAGACTCTAATAACATGAAGTGGATGCTCTCCATGGGCAAGGTGCATCTATGGCTCAATATCTTTGTCATGATTTTGTTTGTGATTGGTTATTGCATCATGTTCTACATTGCATTGAGGTTTAAGACAAAGAATATCAAAAAATGAGATTGCCTATTGTTGTATATTTTATTATACTTTATGGATATGTGTGTTACTCAAATATTGTGTTTAGACTTATAGAGAGGTAGACATAGAATATTTGATAGAGATTTGGAATTAAGAATAGACACAAATATTATTTATATAAATAACTTTGAACTTTGAAGAAGAAATTTTTGTAGATGCCAATTAGTTTAGAAAAATTAAAGTTGAGGATTTTTTTCAACTCCTAGAGTTAAGTATATCATTCTATAAAAATATAATTGAATGTGTCTATTTGTAAAAAAGTGATTATAATCTGAGATTCAAAAATCCTGAATAGATGAAATCATCTGCTTTTTTCACCACATGTCCAACTTCTTATTGTATTTTCTCTTCAACCTTGTTGGTTGTATCAATATCAAAATGATATCAAGAAAATTAATGTCAAATATCTTTCTATAATATATAAACCTTTCAACTCCTCTAATATCTATTAATATATATCTAAATAATTTCTTCAACTTTCCAAATTCAGAACATGCATCACTAATTCTATACCATATCAAGATCTAATTCCAACCATTTCAATTGCTATAGGGCTTGAGAATGTCAATAGAAATTGAAAAATTATCTAAATTGCATCTATCTCTATATTTTCATCAACTGCTAAATCATGGAGGTTTGTGACACTTCTTATGTACTACACAAAAGCATCACATTTTTGGATAGAATTAAGGGTCACAATTCCCATTGCATCTAGGAATAATAACTTATCACTGTTCACATGAAGTTTTTTACTTGGAATTTTTTGTTTGAGAAATAGAAATTTTAGATATAATACCTCTCTTACAATAGAAAGGATTCAATCCTTTGAAACATGAAATGTTTGTAGTGACAGCAGCAATTCAAATTTGCATTTTTAGTTTCCTAGGAAACATTGTTTTATACATTCATCTCAATTTTTTTTTTCTAACATCTTAATAATATTATACACTTCCATCTTGTATAAAGAATTTTGAATTTTTATATTAAAAATGAAGCTAAAAGTAGGAAAAATTCCTTGTTATCATTGATTTTAGTGCTTTATGTGCTTTAGCGACAAGGCTACTTCAAATTCTCCTATACACTTATTTTTGAAATAGAAAGCCTTACAATTTGAGGTAGTAAGTTGAGGTATACAACTTTGTAGCTTAGAGCATCTTCAACCTAGTCAAATCAAGAACTCATGGAAAATCCTTATAAAATTTATATTTTTGAATTTGCTAAGCCATTTGACAGGAAGATGAAGTCCATCCAACCTTTGTTTTATAGCATTATATACTTACAACTATGTGGCTGTCTTTATCTTCTTCCTTACACAAAAGCTCCTACAATTAAAGGGCCAAAGTTTCATGATCCAAACTTATATCCTATTGACTAATTTCAATATCATACATTTAGAATCATATTTAATTGATACATAATTATGATTATAAAGAGTACTTTGAAACTCACAACAAATTAATGAAATATATATAGAAAAGGCCATCTTGTATGGAATCAAAATTAAAACAACTTGCATGATAAATTAGATTACTGCACACTAGAGTATCATACCTACTATCCACAAATCTTACTAAAAATTCCAAACTGATGTATTTCTAACTTATAATGAATCATAGATTTTTTTTTTTTTTTTTTTTTTTTTTTTTGATGCAAATAAAGTAAATAATAAGAAATCTCTTGGTTGAAACACTGCAATACATATAATAATTATGTATAATTCTAAACATTACTGCAATGTATTACAATTATAATATTTTTTATTATTAAAATTTATGGTTGTACATTATCATCTTGTAATTGCTTACAGTATGTAAAATCCACTCAAAATGCATAATATGTTTATAGGTTTAGATATGTGTTAAAATAATTAGTAAAATAAATTAAAGGGAGTTGGTGTAAGAAAATTTATTTTAGATTTTTACTTAGTTTGGTTATGGCTTTTAAATTATATAGAGCCTAAATATTTAATATAAAGTCTTGAGAGGCAATTGGGGTCCAAAGAAGAAGAATTAAACTACTAAGAGGCCTTTTTGGAAGGATGAAGACAAAGTGAGGATGAATGAAGACAAGGGGTGAAGTTCTTCATTCCTATTGGTCAATGGTCATGTCCAATAGGCTTTGAGGATGCTGCCTGCAACAAGAATAAGGGTTTCGGCAACTTCAAAGAGGCCATGAAAAAATCAGAGACTAGGGTTAGAAAGCTTGTTTTTTGGGCTACAATTTTGGTATAAAAATTGAGAGATTTGGAATTTTTATGAGGGAGAAGTAGGCACTTGAAGTTAAGGTGTGCAATTTGTACCTATTGTCACTCTTTTGAAGATTGGAGGAGTTGTATGAGAGCTTTTGGAGATCAAGAGATGCGGCTAGAGAGGTGTTTTCAAGCTCTACACTTAATGTAGAAGAATTTCTACAATAAAAGTTTTGAAGAAGGAGATGTTGGGAGTGAAAGACATCAGTTTGAATTCCAAGGCAGTAAATAGGTCGTTTTATTCATAGTGATGGGTTTTGCCATATCTTGAGTTTTTGGACGAATTTTTGTCTAAAAATTTCCAAAAAGGTGAATCTTTGTGCTAAAAAGCTATACATCAAAGTTTCATAACATTTAGACATTGGATTTGTGAGATACAAAGAATTTAGTACACGGGTGTTTGTAAACAAGGGTTTAAAGCTACTATTAGGATTTTTATGATATGTAAAGATTGATAAAGAATCGACAATTGAAATTTTTTGTACTAGTTGTTAAAAGAACATCAGTTTTTTATGTGAAATTTTAGCAAATTTGAATAGTTAGATTAAGAGTGATAGGTTAATGAAGTTCAGGAAAAATTCCCCTCTTACGAGTGAATGAGGATTTAGAGTATTTTGATATAGTTGAGTGTTTTTGTGAAATAAGGCTTATATACTGGATGTATAATAGTCATAACATATGCTATTCAACATACATGTCACATAACCTTACATCTGCCTTTGATAGCACCTGCATATCATCGCCATATAGATGGCCAACAACCACTAGCTTATCTCCAAACTCTTCAAATATAAGTTTATTATTTAAGTCCACACATACCCCTAGCATGTCTTCGATAGGTCGCAATATGGTTTTAGCTAATGACTTTCTCTGTTGTTTTTTTGCATTGACAAAGTTACGAAAGGTGTCTATCTGTCTCTGCTTAGATCCATCTTGGTCTTGGCTTGATTTTAGCATTATATTCATATGTCTCTTGCATAACTCCGAATTAGCAGTTCTTGGAAGAGAACACTTCTTGCCCTTATTTGAGCCACTTTGGAGGATCTTCTTGCATGTCTCTGCATTGCTTCTAGTAGGTTTAGAAGTAGGTCCTATGTTAATCGAGAGATTAGCAAATTGAAAGGTGTCTTGTGCAATACGATTTATAATATCTATATGTTCGTCAAGTCCTGATATCTCATATATCAAATTTGTTATGAAGTTCTGATACAGACTCTAATTGAGTTGAACTCCAATGTCTTCGAGTTGAGTTCTCAGTTTGGTCATATCAAAGCCTGTCATATCTGTACTTAAATGAATGCAAGTATCTGTAAGGGAGCTTGCGTGTAAAACGATCTTAAGAAAGGTTGAGCTGGTATTACGATCAATATGCTTACCAATGAGCTGATAGTACATGCCCCTTTGCTATCTCACGTGAGGGAAGCATGTACAAAAAATTCTTGTTACTATTTTCAGAGACTTAACAACGATGAAAAAAAGATATTTGTAATGAGATATTCACAGTCTCAGGTGTGTCCTAGAGAAGCTATAGGTATTATAGCATCACAGTCTATCAGACAACCGACAACCCAAATAGCGCTTAGTTCATTTCATCATGCTAGCACAACAGCTGCAGAGGTACTTGAAAGAATACCTAGGTTAGAATCAATTCTAAATTGCTCGTTTAAGTACTGTACATTAGCTATAAGTGTTACAAGAGGGGTAGACCCTTTAGACTTTGTACATCTTACAGTAGCAGAAATAACATCTCCTTACTACATCGAGCATGAACTAGACTCTTAGTGGTATCCTACAGCAGAGAAGTATGGCCTCTATAAAGCTCCTACTAGAAACAACAAAGGAATTATGTTCAGAATGTTAATCGACGATGGTAAGATGAAAGCATATAAGATAAGTCTAAAGATGATAAGAGACACGATAGCAGAATTCATAAATAAACGCAAGGACATTCAAGCACTAATATCTCCAGAGTTTGAACACATAGTAGACATATCATTACAAGGTGCAGCAATAATGAAAGATGTAGAAATGTTTGTATACAATATAATTAAAGATGTTATACTTCCTATAAGGATATGTGGCATCAAAGGAATAAAATATATAATTATTGATGGAAAGGAAGTGAGGACAAAAGGCTCCAATCTTATACATATCTTAGATCTTGACTTTGTAGATGTAAGGAATACCATCTCAGACTCTGTTGTAGATGCTCTTGATTGCTTAGGAATAGAAGCTGCGAGAAATATTTTAGTGAGAGAATTGTCAAAGGTGCTTAAAGGCCGGGTAGACTTTGATAACAAACATATTAACCTACTTGCAGATTTCATGACAAGTAAAGAAAATATCATACCCATAAGCATATCAAAAATGATAGAAAGAGGTCACAGTTATCTTACCAGGGCGTCTAACGAACGGACAATGTCGGAGTTCGCTAAAGCGATACGCAAAAGAATAAGAGAACCTATACAGAGTGTTTCTGATAGTATCATAACAAGTGCCAGGTCAAGGATAGGAACATGCATTATAGACATAATATATCATGCCTAAGTATTCATAAAAAACTTTTTTAATTATATGTATGTTAGGCTTACCTTGATATTAGCTATAGACAGCTCTTGCACTAACAACTTGAAGCTGTATGGTATTTGACGCTCTTTTGTACTCTTGCCCTTATAACTTATGCAAGGACTGCCAAAGCATATGTATCCACAATCATTGCATATCTATACCTTACACAGATCGAAAGTGTTCTTGAATTTCTCAAGAAGCATCGATGATGTTCCATGTGCTACAAGACAGTCCTTTTCCATCCCCCCAAATCGTAGTCCTCCCCTTCTTGATCTCCCTTCAACTAGTTGTTTTGTTAGACTGTGTATAGTACCTTTAGATATTGAATGGGCCTTATCTTTAGCTTGGTGTTTGAGAGCGTGATAGTAGCAAATACCAGTCGTAATTCTTGCTTCTATCATAGCTCCTGTAATGCCACAATACATCTTCTCCTTTGAGAAGAGAATTATATCCCTCCTGATATTTAAGGAAGGTTTACTAAAAGGAGTTGCATCTATACAAATATCTTCTCTAGATTTCAACTTTGGAGGAAGTGCAGGATCCCGAACAGTATCACGACTTAAGACATATGCCTTGCTCATCACCATCTCTAACAAGTGACCCACAGTCATCCTGCTCGGTATTGCATGAGGGTTGATTATGAGATCTGGTACTATTTCTTTAGCACTGAATGGTAAATCTTCTTGCGGAAATACAGCTCCTATTATACCTTTCTGGGAGTGTCTTGATGTAAACTTATCTCCAATAATAGGAAACCTATATAATGCTATTCTTACTCTTATTATCCTATTCCCTTCTATAGTTGTGTATTTAGTAACCTTATCGATTCTACCAGATATGAAACTTTTTACTATAATCTTCTCTATACTTCGTGCCTTATCTGATATTATGAGCTTCAAAGCAATGGTATCTTTATCCTTTATCTCATGTCCTACTAATACTATACTATCCTCGTCACGTAGTACGTCTCCGTTTGGAATGGAGACAAGGATTTTATTCATATATTTGTTTTCTACAATTTTGACGATCTCATATTTGATACTGGAGAATAGTCCTCTATCTATTGCAGATTTTTTGAACAACAGAGAGTCCTCCTGATTATATCCGGAATATCATAATACAGCAATGACTACATTCACTCTATTATATTGTCTTATTGTATTTGATACTATAGTCGTGCATATTGGTTTCTAAGCATATGTCAGCACCTTCGAGTCAGAAATCATATTCATCATTACATAAGCAGCAAGAAACATAGACTGTTTACTCATAGATGATTGGAATACTATTCTTGATAATTGGTTGAAATTTGCATAGGGAGTCATGGATGCAAACAGTCCAAACATGAACGATGGGTGTATCTCAACATGGGTGTGATCATTATCGATGGTGTTCCTCGTAGTTGCAATATAGCATTGCATCTGCTCCATTGCATCTATTATCTCTACCTCTCCTCTGTAGTACATATCAGCCATCGAAGTATTGTTGCATATTAAGGTTGAGCCATTAGAGCATGTTGTAAGAGGTCTAGCATATCTACCTCTAATTATTTGTATGTGAATCTTTTTGTTAAAGGAAAAATAGATAGACACGAATGCTACGACCTGGCTGCTCCTTCTGTACGCCCTTATGTCCCTGAATACCTCATCTTTTGATGTTCTTGCAATGAAAATATTGTTGACAAACATGGCATCCTTTCCATCGCACAATAGACTAATATAGCTCAGTACGCTACTCTGATCAACATAAGATGTTATAATACACGTCGATGATATGTACTTTACAACACCTACGTCAATGCCCTCTAGTGTCTCACAAGGGCATATGTAGCCAAGCTGAGTTGGATGTATCTGTCTCATCACAACATTTGCTCTTTCTTTAGAACTAACCTCGATCCTTCTTATATGAGATAAGGAGTCAAGAATGGACTTTGTTGATAGTGCTTGAGATATCATTATCTTATCCTTAAATTGTAAGTACCCATCCCATATTCCTGTTTTGAAGTTACCTCGGATGTCTTTTGATATCCTGTTTATTGCAGTGACCATGTATGCCTTCTGTTTGTTGATACTACCCTTTATCCTTTGACAATCGATATTGCTGATTCTCTTCGTTATATATTTTAATACGATATCTGCCGGAGTATGTACATACTTAAAGCTTAAATAATCTCTAACATCTTCTGATCTGAGCGACAGTAAGGTCTCTATAAGTCTACAGATCATAAGAGACAATGTTATTGCTTTTCCGTTGTTATCGAGAGCTTCTAGTAATCTTTCCATTGGGACCTCATCGTCATTGTTGATCGTAGACATCTCTGATTGTGACTCCAAGAAGAGTCCTGACACTTGCTTTGAATGTTCTGTCCATGATAGTATCATATTCATTGCCTCTACAACAGACTTGCCAAGGCTCCTCATCACAACGAATATGTTAACAAGATGTTTTTGTGACAACATAACTTTTAGTACTTCTTTGTCCATGCATACTTCACCATAGCACCTAGGAAGTCTCAGCTTGCACTTATCTCTTCTTGCAAGATATCAAAAGGTATGGTTCTTTTGTTGGCACATTAAGACCTTACTTCTGCCCTCTATGACAAATGACCCTTTTATGATAGAAGTGCCTTCCAATGGTTTGTCACAACAACCAACTGGAATTGGAACAGACAGGATTGTACTACTATCTGCAATAATATTGTATTAATATGTACTCAACATATTGGTACAGTTCTAATAATCCCTCTGATTTAGAACAATATGTACTTCTTTAAAAATATTATTACTATCTATTGTTACTCCTTTGATTACCTTGACAACGTCCAATAGCATATCATCATATAGTCTGACGATGCCTCCATCTAGACCTATGTCTCTTGTAAACACTGAGAAGTCCATTACTAAACTTCTATTGAATTTAGTGCCTAGGCAAGAGTACACTTCTAGACCAAGATGTTCATAGGAACCTTTCAGTTCTGTGCTGATAGGAGCATACTATGTTCCTTTTTGATCCCATATAACACTGTCATTATATCTACTCAGGCTAGGATTATTTTATTTTTTTACTATTCTACAGAAGAGCTTATGCAAGTCTTATCGTTGCACATCAAAAATTAAGATGACATCCATTCTCCTGCTTTTGGAATGGGAGCATCTGGGTACTGTTTAACATGCTCAGATCCAAAGAACTGTCCAGGGCACATGGGATCTATACTACTTGGTACACCTATCTTCAATCCTTTGTACTTAAAAGACATAGTAAGAACTGCAGAGATGATATGCTCTAGATGCATGTCGTTTGACTCCATCACAAAAGTTAAGCAAAGAAGGATATGCAATAAATGTGGTGATTATGCAAGAACATACAGGTTCGATCCTAAAAGAATGTGCCTTGTTGATAAGAAGGAACCAGGTTATATTGTGTCATCTTCTATTGTAAAGAACATGTTCTATATTCTAATTCCTGAGCAGTTGCATATGCTAGACTATGAGTCTTCTAATCCCAAAGACCTTGTAATGGACTCTATACATGTTGCTCCAAATTGCATTAGACTATCATCGGGACCTGATGATAGTCTATATAGATTCTATAACTCCATTCTAAGAAACAACAGCAATGCGCCCTCCGTCTACAGAGACTACTGTAGAATAATAGGCAAGGACATTCAAGCAATAGATGACAAGTCTTTAATAAGCAGAATATCTGGAAAAAATGGTACATTCAGAAAGTATATTCTAGATAAGAGAAACAAATATTGTGCAAGAGCCGTTATAACTCCAGATCCAAATCTGAGTATTAATGAGATAGGTATATCTAAGGTATTTTCCAGTGATATCAAAGTAGAAAAGGATAGAGACTATGTATTGCTCAACAGATAGCCATCTCTTCAGAGAATGTCTCTCATGAGCTTTAGAGCAAGAGTGATGACAGATTCCTACACAATAAGGATTAATCCATTTGTTTGTCCGGCATTTAACGCAGACTTTGATGGAGATGAAATGAATATATTTTGTACCTCTTCTTATCCATCAAAGACTGAGTGTAGGACGCTTCTAGCTCTTGATAAGTGCATACTGTCACCCCAAAACTCCATGCCTATAATACATGCAATACAGGACACAGTTACAGGATCCTTCATGATGTATAAGATAAATAAGATATTAAAGAGATCAACACTTTATGACTGTCTTGTAATATCCAGTCTTGATATCAATAGTACTAATATACACACCTCGAGGGATCTTATACTCTTCCTTGTGCAAACAGTAAGAGGTAAAAATGGACCATTACCTTCTTCTGTTATATCTAGTGAGGTAAAAATGGACCATTATCTTCTTCTGTTACATCTAATGAGATAAAAAGTATAATAAGAGATGTCTCTATAAACGATAGTAAGGAGAATATTCTACCATTTCTTGAATCATTGCAAAAGATTGTGGACAAATGGCTTCTTAAAGAGGGACTGAGTATAGGATATGATGATTGTATATGTGATGTAGGAGTCATTAACATACTTAACGTAGATGAGGATATATGCATTGTTCTTAACAATCTCAGAAACAAGAGCTAGAGAATGACAAAGCAGTCTCTTAGTAGTAGTAATTCATTGCTTATAATAATAAAGAGTGAATCTAAAGGAAGCCTGGTCAACTTAGGACAGATAGTATCGTTAGTAGGTCAGCAATGGATAAGAGAAGAGAGACCAAAGAGGGTATTGCTAGATCGTAGAACATTAGCATGGTGCAGTCCGTACACAAGCTCGCTTGAAGGACGAGGCTTTATTGCTAGTTCGTACTCTCAAGATCTCAATTCCATAGAGTATTTCTTTCATTGTCAAAGAAGCAGAGAAGGTTTAGTCAATACTGGTGTTAACACGTCTGGTGCTGCGTACATACAGAGACGCCTTTCTAAGTTGATGCAAGATGTAGTTGCTTAGTACAATGGGATTGTAAGAGATGGTGAGGATATCATATAATTTTGTTATAGAAAGGACAACTCAGACAACAGCCAGGTATGAAAAATTTGTATCCTTCTATAATCATAAGTCATAACATATACTATTTGACGTTCATTAAGAAAAACTAAAAGAAAAACTTTTATAAAATTTTGAGGGTTTTATTATTTTGGATCTTGATTGAGTATTTAGTTGCAACCAGAAGCCTAGTGCTTTCTTGAGGCAGATTCTCTCTACACGACAACGTGCTATGATTGTACGTGCTAACTACAATAAAGAGGCTCAGGCCAATGCTTTATCAACATATATATATATATATATATATATATATATATATGACGTGGCTATCACTTCAAGATATGTATTTATATTAAGCCTTGATCCCAATATACAATATGGAAAGCTTGACCAAACCGCACTTGGACCAACTTGCTCTTATAGTTTTCAAAGCATAAATAAAACTAGTTAAAGATAGCAAATACATGTATACATTTTCATCCCAATTGAGGATGTCAATCTCATTCTAAGAAAATTTAGAAGTTCAGTGGCTGGTCTGTGATGTATTAACACCTTCTTGCATACTAGTATGCATTTGGGTGATTATATAGTGACTCCTATCAACTCCTCCTGTAGCATAGCTTAAGAAGGTGGGACGACGTTAAATGTGATAATCTTGTAGTGCCAATAATTAAGTCTTACACATAAGTTAGTTGCCAAGGCTTTTAATTACTTTGTACATTGTTGTAAAAAGTTTAGAATCTAATTCAATGCTATATCTTACAACATTTGAAATACAAGAGTTGGATTCAATTAATTAAGCTTTCTGAAAGCTATATATTAAGACTAATAAATACTTATACTAGACTTTAGTTCACTTAATTTCAAATTTTTTTTTGATTTTCTTATTTTAGCATATAGCTTTAATATAACAATATGTACAAATCTTGTATATAAGAAAATATATATATTCAAGAAAAAATTGGAATGGCTATTGCCAAAGACTAGAAAATACAAAGACTCTTAAATTAAATTAGAAACAAGAAAGGAATTGATAAGAATAAAGAAGACTTTATTCTTTTCTATGTATATTATCTACCAAAGAGCTACGTGGCAATATTCTATAGGACCTCCAATACATGTTTAATTTGTAAAATATGTATTAAACTTGCAAGATAAGTTTCCTATATATGTGCCATGTACTTAACTTGTTTTACAAGCTATCAATATATGCAATATGTGGCTAACTTGTTGGCCAAGTTTTTAACCTATCAATCACCTATAGATATATATAAAGGTGAAATTGCATCTATAAAGCTTCTAAAAAGCTTTTCTATAAGATATTATTAAATTAATCTATTTTTATTTATTTCTAATTATCTATATTAAATAGATAATTATTAGAATAAATCTTATGTCTCTGACATTATCCCCTCTTATAAGAACAAGTTCTACAAGCAACAATGGTTATATATTGAAGAAGTCCAAGATACACCAAATTCTATTTATCACATACTCTGATCAATATTCTCTTTGAAGGTAGTTGATATGTCTTCTCAACTATTGGTAATGTCTTATATCAAGGCAAGAGGACTACCTTGATATTTGATCATTGTTGAGGCCTTCATAACTTCTTTCAAAGAAAATATTTGGAATACTATTAGGAGTAGTTTTTATCCTTAAAAATATTATCAAATATTGGAAATCTCTTCCAAGGTTGTGATATCAAATATATTATATTTTTTCATCAATCTAAAAAAAAACATATTATTTTTGAAGATCTTCATCTCTATTCTGCTGTCTTGAAGGTTGATAGTCATAATGTCTCATTTGATAAGTCAGCAAACAATAGCTCTTGAGTTGAATTTACTAGTTGTTGATTTTTTATCTCTTTGAAAATTAAAAATTAAAAAAAATATCAAACAATGATATAAAATAAAACGAAATCTTTATTGAACTTGCTTTATTTTATAACAAAGATTTTTTTGATTCTTTATTTTGATTTTGATAAATGTTGTCATTAAAATGTATTGACTTTAGTTGATGCATTTGCTAGATTCTCAAATGGCTTCAATGTGTATTCACTAATATCATATCCATGCCAATGTATAAGATATTCTAACCTATTTCAAGGCCACCTTGAATCTAATACCTCTTCTATCTCAAATTTTTTATTGTTGTCTACTTTTATATGAGGCAATGATATTTGTCTTATTCCTTGTATATCTCTTATCTTATATGACTCAAACAATGATATGTGGAATACAAGATGGATCTTTATAAATTTTGGTAGGCGTAATTAATAAGCAACTAGATTGATTTCTTCACAAATTAGAAATGATTCAAGCTTATGATAATCAAACTTGTTACAAGGACAAACAGTCTTAATATTATGACAAAGTAATCATATTTTATTACCCACATAGAATTGACGTTATTTCTTATAATAAATATGTACATTGATCTTTTGTTGTTCTTGAACTTGCTTTAATTATGCTTTTATTGTTATATGTAGATTTGACAACTGATTTGTCAAATCTTTTATCATAAGATTATCAGCTTTTGAGAAATCAAAAGTATCAAGTTATAGATAATAATCATAATTGGTAAAGAATGGAATTTTTTGAATAGAAGAATGTACCAAATTATTATAAGAAAACTCTACCAATGGCAAAAGAGTTCTCTAATCATTTTGATGATAGTTAATGGTATATTTCAAATATTATTCTAAAACTTGATTTATCCATTCCGATATAGATAATGATTCAAAAAGTCTATAAGGTCAATGACAAGGAATTTTTTATCTAGAACAAATATTATACAATTATATAAATTCTTTAACTATCTTTCATATTTGAGGTCATCAAAAATCTTTTGATATTAGCTCCAAATTTTTATTATATCTAAAATATTTTATTACAAGAAAGTTGTAACAAGCTTCAAGAGCACATAATCGTGCTTCATCTTTTGAAATATATAAGCATCTTTTAAAATAAAATAAATTATTCTTGAATTTAAACTTGGAAATATCATGATACTTAAATGAATTATTTTTAATATTATAAACAAGAAGATTTGAAGATATACTTAATTAAATTTACTTGAAAAAAGTTGAATCAATGATTAATGTTAATTTTATTATTCAAAGATGAAATTACTTTGGCTTTAAGAGAATTATTCTTTATTGATCAAAAGCTAAATTTTCTTCTTTTGGTGCAAGATAAGAATATTTAGAAAGGACATTAAACAAACCTTATTATTCTTTTGGCTGATAAGTGATAATGAACTTGAATCTTGACAAAGACATGCTCCAACGGGCTTGATAATGATTAAACATGCATGTTGACATAAAGTACTCAAGATTCTTGTGATTTGTATATATAGTGACTAGATTAAAAGTGCCTTCTAAATAATGATGCCATTCTTAAGAAAAATCCATAATTATAAAAAGTTTTTAATTATAGATTTTATAGCTGATCTTTGTTATTCAAAATTTCTTAAAATGAAAAGCTACTAGGTGGAATTTATCATCTACTCTCATTTATGACAATATTGTGCTGAAGGCAAAGTTTGATGCATTTGTTTCCATAAAAAATACCTTAAAAAAATTGACTCAATTCAAGATTGATACAAAAGTAAAAATTATCTTTAAAACTTCAAATATGGCTTCTATTTCTTTATTCCACTCAAGTTTGTTCTTACAAGTTAATTGTATTAGTAGAGTTACAACTTGAAAAGAATTCTTGATGAAGATTTGATAATAATTGGCAAAATTTAAAAAGCATTGTACATCTTTCATTATTCTTAGAATCTTCTAATTTATGATTATCTCAACTTTTTAAAGATCCATCATGAAACCATCATTCAAAATAATATATCCTAAGAAGTCAACTTGAGTAGTGTAAAATATACATTTTTTATTTTGGCATATAATCTTGTATTTCTAAGTTTTTGTAATATACAACAAATATGTAATTTATATTCTTCTATATTCTTAGAATAGATTAAAATATTATCTAAATAATAAAAAAAAAATTATTTAAGAATTCACAAAAAATATCATTTATGAAATGTTAAAAAGTAGCTAGTGTATTTGTGAGTCTAAAAAGCATAATATTATATTTCAAGTATCTATATCTTGTTTGAAATACAGTCTTCTATTTATCTCCCTTTTTGATGCAAACCAAGTTGTACACTGTCGTATTGTGATTTGGCTATCATGTGAAAAAATTGTATATGTATATTTAATGTATAATTTATTATATAGTTAAGTGAAAGCCATAACAGTGGATTTTATTGGTTGTAGGATGTAGTTAGGTTGCTAGTTTAGAAGGGATCTATTAAAAGGATTATTATTGAGGTTTATGCAACCTTATTTCTTCTTTTGATAGTGATTTTGAGGTTGATTTTATATTGATAGTAACTTTTGTATGTCTTAAGTCACCTTTGTTAGACATTGGTGACCCTTAAAATCTTAATTTACTTCTTTTATTTGATACTTAAAGCACAAATTATGTAAATCTTATAAGAAGAAAGGTTAAAAAAAGATTTTTAGTATAAAAAGGATACTTTGGCCATCCATGTGGAAGAATAGAGGTGGATGATAGAAATCTCTATTCTAATTGGCCAAAAATCATGCCCAATGGGCTTCAAGGAGGCTGCCCGAGGGTTTATTAGGACTTAGGGTTTGTTTTTTGAAGGGAGTTGAACATCAAAGGCTAAGATCATAAGGTTTAGGTTTTTGGATATGGTTTTGGTGTAAATCTTGCATGATTTGGACTTTTTATGAAAGAGTTATAGGTGCTCAAAGTTAGGGTGTTGAAATTGTATCTATTGTCACTCTTTTTGATATGGCTCGCATTTACAGAAAGCAAAAAATAATCAGCAACTGGAGTTGAAAAGAACACTTTCTTGGCTACACTTTTTATATATGACTTGATAAAATCCAAGCTAAGGTGAAGGAGATATTGGGAGTTGAAGCTAGTAATTATAAGCCAAGGGTAGTAAGTAACCACGGTTAACTAGTGGTTACATTTTGACCTATATCTTAAGCAATTTGATAGATTTTTGGCTAAAAATTTTCAAGAGTATAAATATTTATGTCACAAGACTATGTGCAAAAATTTTGTGGCATAAGAATTTTGGATTTGTGAGATATAAGGAAAATAGTGCTCAGGTGTCTCTGAGCTACAGTTTTAAGCACCTCCTAGGGATTTTAAGATATCAGACGATTGGAAACAAATTTACGGTTGATTCTTCTTTGTAATAAAATTTAAGAGTAGTATTCAGAGTCTAAAGAAAATTTTATAGAAACTTAATAGTTGGATTAAGAGTTATTGGATTCTAAAGATCAGAAAGAACTAAGTCCTTGCGGATGAATAAAGTTTTGAAGGATTTTTGTGAAAATTTGAATCCTTTTCGTACAACCTTATTTAGATACAAGAGGGTTTATATATATAACTTCTCTTTTGCAATATTATTGTATTTTATTTTTCCTTTATATTAAGAAAAAATTACTTCTTGGATTTTTGCCATCAAGTTTCAAGAAAACTCTCTACAGCCAGGTACCTAGTGTATTCCCAAACAGAAGTTCATACCATCCAACAATGCTCTTTATAGATCTATTTTTGTATAGATCTTAGCTTGATTTAATTAATTATAAATTTTAAATATCAAAAGTAGATGATATGTATTTTTTATGGTAATCTTATTGAATCCTCAATAATCTATACTCATCTATAGCAATCCATCTTTTTTCTTTACAAACAAAATAAGAGCTCTTGTTGGAGATTTTGAATAGCGTATGAAATTCTTAGCTAAGTTTTTATCAATGTATTCCTTGAATTCAGCTAATTCATTTTGTGATAAATTATAGATTGGTCCAAATGGAAGCTGAGCTTTCTTTTTGAAAAATCTATTAGAGAGAATAAGACCTTTATTAGGAATTGTACAAGATTCCAACTGCATGGTGCCTATTATAGGTGGATCAATTTATTTTTCAACATATTATCTTCTCTAATAATTGTACTTTTCATTTTGTAGTTGTATCATTTCTTTGGATAATGTTGAATAGTGTATTTAGATTCTCTACAATATAAGCACAATCCTTCTTGATAACAACAAGTCTTTTTTTGTTCAGAAAGAAATTTAAAATGTATCACATCAATTTGTATGTCTTCTACTTTTGAATATATGTATTGAAAAGATGTCGGTATTGCCATTATATTATAATAATGTTGAGTCTCTTGTGTGTAACTTTTAGATCAAAATTCAAAAAGCCAATTGTCACACTTCATAACAAAGTCAATTGCTTGATTTAGTGTTTGAAGATCAAATAAATTGAGCATCAATTTTTTTTGTCTCATATTATAATCTATAGAAAAATTGACTAATGAATGTATTATCATCCCACTTAATATTAATCTTTAGTTGTTAAAATTATAAAGTATATAATATCACTAATCAATTGTCTTTCACAAGATATAGATCTTGTTGGTTACAACACAAATTGCATCATATTTTTCATATATAGATCAAAATTCCACTAAAAATTCCTCTAAATTATCCAATATTAGATCATATTGTTCAAAGAAAGATAAAAATCACAACAAAGAAAAACTTTAAAATAGTATTCTAATAAACTTAACTTATGATGCTTAAGTTGGATAACTTTGAGATTGAAGTTCAATCCCCAATTGTACTTGATTGATGAATATTCAAAATTTAGATCTTATACCATCAAACTTCTCAAGCAAGCTAACTTTTGGTTCTTTAATGCTTGAATTGTAGTCCATCATAAGTGAACTAATATGATTTGGTATAAATATTGAAGTAGCTCTAATCATCTCTATATCTTCACTTCTTACTAATCTTATTACTCTTTATGGTGGTACATTAAGTTGATGTATTGCAAGCATTAACTCTCTCATTTATTCTTTTATATATGTCATAGTGTTCTTCATTTTAGCAAGCTTTGCTATAATAGTACAATAAAAAAAATATATCTATTTTTATTATAAAATAAAATATTCAAAAATAAAGAAAAAATATTTTAAAAATAATGTCAATTTAGAAGTGAATAATCTTTAACTTCTAATGCTTATGTCTTATTAAAAAAAAGAAATAATCTATTCTTAATCAAAAAAAGACAAAGCTTTGATATTATATGTGCACTCTTGTCAATCTATTAAAGATACAAACTAAAAGAAGATGCATAAATCAGTAAAATCTATATAAAAAAAAATGACAAAATAGAAATATTAAAATATATATATATATATATATATATATATATATATATATTTAAGTACAAATAAGAATGGCTGTTGCCAAAGATTAGAAAATATAAAGACTCTTGAATTAGACTAGAAGCAAGAAATGAATTGATAAGAGTGAAGAAGACTTCACTCTTATTTCTATATATATTATCCACCTAAGAGCTATGTGCCGCATTTTATAGAACTACCTACAGGTATCCAATTTGTAAGATATATATCAAACTTGCAAGATAAATTTTTTATACGTGCACCATATATTTAGCTTATCCTACAAGCTACTAATATGTGCAATATGTGACTAACTTGTTGACCAAGTTTCTAAGCTATCAATCACCTACATATATATATATAAAAATAAAATTGCATCTATGAAGCTTTTAGAAAGCTTTTAAAAAGCTTTTCTATAAGATATTATCAAATTAATCTATTTTTATTTACTTCTATCTATCCATATTAAATAGATAATTATTAGAATAAATCTTACATTTGTGACAAGTTTATATCTTAATCCTAAATGTATGATTTTGTATGATTTAGTATGTTTTAAGATTTATATATAAATGTTAAATCATTACTAAGCTTGGTGGAATATGTCTCTATCTTATTTTGATTTTAATATCATATATCAATTTAAAAAATAATAAAGGCTGTTAGATGCTTTATCCAAGCAATCATACCTTATGACAAAAGAAAGAGAGGTAGCATATGATCAACAACAAATAATATTCTTAAAATCTAAACAATTGTATCTTTAAGCAACTACTATAAGTTCCTACTATAAGCAACTACTATAAGCTTCATGAATAAGTGGAGCAACTATTTGAGAGTAGTTTTTAATAAATATTTAATAAAAATTAGAAAATCTAATAAAATATTATATATCTTGTATTGTCTTGGAAATTGTTCAATCTTTAACAGCTTGAATTTTCTTTGGATTCATTAATAAACCTTCATTTGATATGATATATTCAAAAAATTCTATCTTTGATTGATAGAATACATATTTTTTTAATTTGGCATATAAATCCATATCTTTTAATTTTTGTAGTATCAATCTTATATATTTTTTATTTTCTTTAAGACTTTTTAAATAGATTAAAATATCATTTAAATAACAAACAACAAATTTATCCAAGAATTCTTAAAAGACATCATTTATCAAGTATTAGAATATAATTGGTATATTTGTTAATCCAAAAGATATGATATTATATTCAAAATGCCTATATCTTGTTCAAAATATCATCTTCTATTTATATCCTTCTTTGATGCATATTATATTATAAGCTCTACAAGGATCAATCTTTGTGTAGATCTTTGCTTAACCTAGTTGTTTAAAGAATCTTGATATCAATGATAATGAATAATAATTTTTTATTGTTATGTTATTTAAACCTTAATAATCAATGCACATTTGTAAAGATCCATCTTTCTTCTATATAAAAAGTATAGGTGCTCTAGCAAGTAATTTTGAATGTCAAATAAAATTCCTAAAAAGATTTTTATCAATATATTCTTATAAGGTTGTTAATTCTATTTGTGAAAGATTATATATTGGTTTAAATGGTGGTTGAGCTCTTTTTTGCAATTCTATGGCATAATCATACAATTGATGTTTTGATAGCATGTCCACATTTTTCTTTTAAAAACCATCTTTGAAGTCTTGATATTGAATTGGAATATCTTATAAAACTTATTCAATTGAATTTCTTATCAAAATAGCATACATCACAAATACAACACTATTCTTTGTTTCTCGCATAAAAATAGTAGCTCTAAAAAATAAAGGTATAATATGTTTTTTTTCTTTGGTGTTTTAATCTTAAAGAAATTTTATACAAATTCAAATCAATATTAGGATTATATAACTCAAATCAAGAAAGTTCAATGGCAATAGGATTTATATGACATTGAATAATATTAAAAATAATATGCAATACTTGGTCTCCTAATACCACTTGCAATAGTTATTTTTCTTCAACATTTTTAAATGCAATTGCTTGTCTATCAATAATATCAATAGATGTAAGATGAATATTCTTCAATAGTACTAAAACATACTTAATTACAAAAAATTTATCCATAAAATATGTTGAGGCTCTAATATTCAAAAAAACTTCAATAAAAATCTCACAACTTAGAATTTTTATATATATAGAAAAAATATAAAATAAGATGTAGGATCTAGAGATAGAAAGAGATATTTTTTTGGTAGTTAGAATTTGATGGTGTCTAATCACATGGTCTCTATTATGATTAGACATCTTTATTTTTTAATTTAACTAATTCTAAAAATAATATCATATTTTGTGCTTTAAATCTTTGAAGCTTATTTGGACAATTTGTTGATTTGTGATTAGGCTTTCTATAATATAAATATAAATTTTTTTGCCAACATCTATTCTTTTCTATGTATATTAGTAGCTAAAATTAAATTATATTGATTTGAATAAGTCCAAGGCCCATTAAATACTTCTCTGATGTTCTTGAAGAAATAGCAATTACATTGTGATAATTTTTGCTAAAAATCCAATGCCGTTCTTGTTGCAATTCAAATAGGCAATTGTTACAAGTGATAACTTGAGATATGAGTCCTTCTAAATTATCAACTTTGGGCTTTGTAATTAATAATTTTCTTACATTGTCTCTTATACCATATCAAAATCAAATTATAAATGCTTTATCATTCCAATCAAGATTACATATAAGTTGTTGAAATTTTGCAATATAAATTGTAGTTAAATGTGATCCTTACTTCAAGTTTTGTATCTTCTTTTTTATCACTTTTTTTTATCACTATCTCTAAATATAATAATAAATTTTTCCATAAAAAATTATTTTTTAATAATTGAACAAATCATAAATCAACACTTTTTGATAAAATATACTTACAAAAGCAACTTGAGTAAACTCATTTAAATAACAAGAAGGATAAAAGTACAAATATAGCCATACTTATTGCACAAAGCTTCAAAAATTGGATCATATTCCATCAAACTTATTTGACTTATTAGCCTTTGATTTTTTTGTAATAGTCCTTAAAACATTTATAGGAATCATATATGGCATATGTCTAGTACTTGTTTCTTTCAATTAAACAACTTTTTATTGTAAACTATAAATCTCTAATTTAGCTTCTTCAAACTTTAAATTATTCTTAGATTTTTTATTTGGATTGCAAAAGAATGAAATTTTTTCTTTTAAATTATCTATATAAAATAAAAAATTTATAAGAATTACTATTCTATTTTTTAATTATGAAGATGCATTGCCTATGACTTGATCTACTTCTATATTAATAAAATAGATAAATAAGATTTTAAAAGAGAAAAAAAAATTATTTGTCTTTAGAGAAATTATAATATTATTTATAATTAAAATCAACTATAAAAAAAATGACATTGAAAGATATTAATTTAGAAGAGAATAATTTGTAACCTCTAAAATGCTTCAATGCTTTAAAAGAAGGATAGTTTATATTATATCAAGAAGACAAAGCTTTAAAATCAATATTAGTAATTTTGACAAACTGTTACAAATCAGACCTAAGAGCTTATATAAGACTATTATAAGATACTAGGATATGTGAGTCTTATTACAAAGTAATGCAATGTAAGAACAAGAATAAAACTAGAAAGTCCAAATTAGACCACAACGCATGTATTGTCAAGATTGAAGACCCTTTCAACCTCAACACCTATATATATTATAAATTAGGAAGCTTTTAGGCAACTTTTCATGAAAGGCTTTATTCCTAAGTCATTCTAATACACTTCTTGAGTAACTTCTTTTTTGCTTTAATTTGAAGAAATTCTAAGAATCTTTTTTTATGACTTCTTATATTGCTTGGAAATCAAGCAACTTAGAAAACTTCTTCTAATAACTTCTTAAAACCTTCTATAATCTTTTAAAATTCTCTAAATTTTTTTAAGACCTTTTAAGAAGTTATAGGACTTTCTAAGAAGTTATAAGACTTTTTAGAATCTTTTTTTAGATGGATGTCTATGATAATACATGATTTTGTATTTTCGAATCTAGTTTCGACTTTAGTTCACAACTATGCTTCTCTAGATATCAATCCAAGGTTTTTATAGATAATTTTTACAAAAAATTATTTGTGGCTTTTATTTAAAGATACCTATAATATTATTTTTATTAATCTATCTTATTTTGTTTTATTAATGGCACTACAAAGTAAATAGAAGTTTTTTTAATTAAAAAAAGAAATATAGACATTATTTTTTTTATTTTTTCCTATCTTTTATCTATGATTTATAAAAGAAATTTTTTAATAATTTTTTAATTAGATTCTTTTATAATATATATATATATATATATATATATATATATATATATATTGTTCTTTCATCTAATAGCCGTATTACAATACAATATTGGAAATAAATCAATAACAACTACTTACTAGTGTTTGATATATATTTTGTTTAGTGTGCAACTTTATATTTATAGGTTTTTCATCATTTATCAAAACTTACATTGAAATATTGCCATACTTGTAAATATACACTTTATTTGCTAGAATCAATGCAAGACAACTTTTTTTTTAAAAAAAATTTGACCTAGAATAAAGCTTAATATCAATGTAATCAAAATCTTTAAAAACAATATACTTGTGATATCCAAATTTTTTTATATTAATGCTTTAACAAATCCTACTAACCTTTCATAGTATAAATATCATTCCTCACTTCTAAAAAATTACACAAGCCTAAATACATTATATTTAATAACAACCTTTATAAAATTTATATATTTATAACAACCCTTAGAATCTAATCTAAAGTAAAACTAAGCATATATGTCTACATAAAAAATATTATATACATAGTGTATTAAACTCCTAACAAGCTGTAATCTAATATGTATAATATAGTATGTAAGTAACCAATGTAATCAATGTGAAAAAAATAATATAATTAGCTTATAATAAATATAAAATTTAAAAAACTATTGTGATTTTTTTAGCATACTTTAAAGATGAATGTATTGACCAAATAATTAATTAGCCATAATAAAAATAAATTATTTACATAAGAGGTAGACTTAGAATCAAAATCATTATGTTCTTATACTTTTCTTTGCAACAAATCCAAATAAAAAATTGTGTCACCTTCAAAACAATATATAAAGTTGATCATTAAAATATAATAGATAATAAGTTTATATCTATTTTTTATTAATTTTATATATTCCTAATCTAGATGATTTTATTGATAGAATATTCTTTTTATCATCATAGTATCTAAGATTAATATTTGATGATCATTCTTAATATTTGAATTATAACAATTATAAATCAAATTGTAACAACTGCTCCAATCACCAACTATGACATTGCATCAAGTAATCCAATTGCTACCTATTTAATTGTGCTTGCACTCACAAGTCTAAAACCACCCTTGACTAACAAACTTTCAATTGTAAGGTTACAAATTTTATTCTACTTTGGCCATTCTTTCATCTAAAGTTCTATGCAAACAATGTTACAAATGCAACAAGCTTAATTACACTTAGCTTACATGCTTCTGCAATGTAAATACTCAATACAGATAATCCAAAGAGATGGTTTTTTTAAAACCAATAGTGGTTGTTGCAATCTCATCTCATTTCCATTGCAATAAATCTCAATAATTTCTATATTTATTATGTAAGACTTTCAACCATTATATTTATTTTTACTTTTTAATTTAAAATCAAAAATTTAGTGCTTTCTTAGATATCATTAACCACTAAAAAAAATCCACCTAATTTCTATATTTTTATCTTATTAATGCTATCAATTTCTATCACATCAATTCTATAACTTGTAGCAAAGTCAACCACACTATGGTTACTGTTCTATTGGAACTACCTACATACAACTAAATTATATTAAAAAAACAATTTACAATAAATTCATAGAAGTATTTGATTTGTCATGTTTATACTAATTAGCATTCTAATTATAATCAAAATCCAAACAACAATCATATTCAAAATTACAATTGATAAGTTTGTTCCAATGCATACTCAATAACATACAAGCTATGCCAATCACTTTTATCATGCATAAGCTCATCAATCTTATACCTTCAGTGGGTAATTTTTCAACAAACCACCTTTATTTGCAATGTCTACCAATAAAAGAATCAATTCTAATAATTGTTATCATTGCCATAGATTGCTACTTTTCTATTATCACCATTTATATTAGTAATATAAAAAATTTCAAACTTTTATTCAATAGTGGCTTTGATATCAATGTTATTACCAAAAAAAATAATCTACTATCTTTAATTTTATTCTTATGAGGATAAAATTCACCTCTCAATCCAAATTACAAAATAGTCTCAATTAAAAGTTTCTTATAATTAATAGTTTGAAGCAAAAATTACAAAAAATAAAATTAAAAAAAGAATAAATGAATAAAAGAAGATCAATCAAAGATATTTACACTTTAAAATTGAATATATATTTTTTTATTAGATTATTACTTAGTAAATAATAAAAAATAAAAATAAAAAATAAATATTTAATATAAATAATTTTTTTATCTTTCTAATGATATAAAAAAATAAGTACATCAAAATTACTACAAAAAAATTATAATAATTTGAATATAAAAGATAAAAAATAAAAAAATTAGGTACTTAGATTTTATTTCAAAAATAACTTGATCATGTGGTCAAAGATTTGAACCTCACCAAGGCTTATAAGTGATATGTAGGGTATCCTAAAAGGGCTATAAGGCCTTAATCTTATCCTTCTAATTACCTCCAAGGTGCTATAACCTATATGGGACATATGCACCCGATTTCTTATTATTACTATTATAGCTATTGGTTAATTTAATTTCTACTAGTAGTACTATTTTTTTTGCAAGTATGACTTCACCATAGTATTTAAAAATATTGAATTAGCATAAAGAACTTAAGGAACCATGCAAATTTACACTAACATAAATAGAAATGATAGAAAGATAGAAATATATGGTAACAATAATAATTATTAGAATTCGTTCTTTTATTATTGGATGTTGCAGACAAAAGTGATTAGTTGAAAAATTACTAATTATAGGCATAAGATGGATGAGTTTATGTATAGTAAAGGCAATTAGCATGTTCTAAATGATACTAAGAATGCTTTGCAGCAAACTTTATGGCTGTGGTTTTAGTTTTTATTATGGCTTGGTCATTAGTATTTTTTGATATATCATATCTGATGTATGCATGGTAGCAATTGTCTCTATGAATTTCTTATGGAGTTCTTTTCAATGATTTAGTTGTATAAAGGTGATTTAGATAAAAGTGCAACTAGGACAAGGCTGACTTTATTGCGCATTATAGGATTGACATGACAAAAACCAATGGTTTTGAATAGATAGAAGTCTAGTAGTAAGGTGGATTTTTTTGGATATCAAATGGTATTCAAAAAAAATATTAAGTTTTGAATTTTGAAGCAAAGAATATAAATAAGTATAAAAATCAAAGAACTTATAATATATATATATATAAATTATTAATAATTGTTATAGTGGGATTTGGAAAGCAAAAGATTTTAAAGAGGATGTTGTATAAAAAATCAATTGTAATAATACAAATATATTCTAATAATCCAATGTAAAAATTACTTAATAAAAATATCTGAATAGGAAGAATTTTAAATTTTATTACTAACAAAATCATGCATTTGTAATAATCATCAAAGGATTTTGTTAGAAATTGGTGCAATTCTTAAAATTTAATATATGCTTGGTTATTATTAAACATATATTTGTATTAAAGTTGGAATATTATTAATAGATCTTTCAAAGAATATGTAGAATTCATTGTAGTATAGGTCATGAATCATTTGTACTCACAAGCATTTTAAAGACTATTTTCAAACAATTTAAATTTAACAACCTTGTGAATTTTATTATTGAAATTAATAGCATTGCAGAGCTTACAAGCATGCATTATTGGACATACATCATTGTAATAAATTAGCATGCTAATCATCTTTTTGGAGGTAATAGACTACATGCTTATATATAGAATTAATGATATTGGTGATGTAGAGTGCATAAGAAATCAAGATGGATTGTATTCAAGAATAATAGATTGTTGAATTTTTTTATATTAAAAAAAAAAAAAAAAAAAAAAAAAAAAACACATTATTATAAGGTTAGCCATCAAAAAAGGTAGTTGGGAGATAGGAAGAGTGAATAGTATAGAATCTAAGTAGAAGATGCTAATAATCCATCAACTAAGTTGATAACTTCTTAATTTGAAGTTTTATATTCTAAGATGATATCAAACTTGCAAGTGCAAGCACAAGTAAGTAGGCAATGGCTATTATTACATGGCATACTATCATGGTTTACTATTATTATATATATTGTAGTGGAAGTTATTGTTATTAAAATTTGAACTTGAAATATGGTTGTTAGTTATTAACTTTAGATGTTATATTGATTAGATAGATTTTTTTCAAAAAGAATCATCTAAATTAGAATGTAAAAAATTAAAAAAGAATAGAGATAAAGAAAAATTATATTTTTCGATTCAAATTTTAGACTTCTTCTTATAAAGCCTTCAATCTAGACTTTGGTACTATAAACTTGTGTTAGTCTAAAATTTGGCAATTTGAAGTTAGCTAAATCTTATAGAAGGTTTGGTCAAAATTTAATAATCAATTCTAAAAAACCTTCAAATAGTATTACTATAAAGCAATATTAGTTCATAATATAATTTAATACAATTAAATTCTATCTCAATAAATAAGTTAAAATTAAAATTTTTATCATAAAGAATTCTATGTCAACTATACTTATAAATTAAATTATAATAACATTATTTCAATTTGCACAAAAAAGTGAGAGAAGAAAACAACATTGAAATTGAGTTTATTCAAAATAGTCCAAATGGGATGTTTGATTGTATAAAATAATAAAAAATATCAAAAAAAAGAAAAAATCTTTAACTTGGATTTATTATATATTTTTATTACTCTTATTTATTTATGGCATCAAACTATCTTTTTTTAGATAGCTACTTTATTATTTTATCCTAATTTAATTTAATTTAAAAGTCTAAAGTTTAAGTGAATTAAATATTTTTAGTCTATCTTATTATTTACAATTTGGATTTTAATTTGATTAGAAGGTTTGGTTCTTAAATGAATTAGGTATTTCCAATTCACCTTGGATTACTACCTAGATCTTACTAATTTGAATTCTTTTAATTAATTTGGATTTAATATTAAATTAACCAGGCCATTTGGCAGTTACTTTGTTGTGATATTAAAATTAATTGATCTTTTGACAAGTTGGATTATTAAAGGCTTGATCCATTTTTTATTTTAAAAAAAATTAATCTAATTACATATTAATTATAATTATTGCAATCAATAAAAATTCACCATATATTCTATGTCTGTCTTATTAAGCCTATATTACAATTAACATATCAAAAAGAAAACAATTACTACCACCTCTTGTTAAAATAGATAATAACTAAAAATTTGAAATAAAAAAAAAGTTTAGATTGAAGGTGATGCCAAAGTAAATAAGAATATCTTATATATTGGCATAGATATGATATTAATAAATATACATAATAGCCATCTAAGAATCTTGCAAATACATCAAAACTTTTTGTTTTTTTTATCAACATCTATCAAAATCAAAAACTAATTATTGATAATAAGATAATACAAACTAAAAAATAAATAAATTTAAGAATCAACTTGTAGAATTTCTTTACAACACATAGAATCAATAGTTGGTAGATTTATCTAAAGAGTTGTCATTTATAAAATTATCAAATAAAACACTTAGATTGTCTCAATTTAGATGACATTGGAATTGTGATAAAAATCCTTAAGAGAGAGATATCCTTTTTCAAATAAATAGTGAGATATAACATATTTGATACCACAATCTTGGAAGAGACTTTTAATGCTTAGTGATACTACTAGAAGTAGATATTATACATGATAGTATATAAAATGTGATATTTGAAGGTTGTTCAAAAGGCTTCAACAATAATTACATAATTAGGTAGTCTTTGCACTTTGATATAAGACATTAATGATGGTTAAAAAGACCTATCAACCATCTTTGTAGAGAATAAACATTAAAGTTTGTTACTAACACCATTTGACAAATCTAGGACTTTTTTAACTTATAAATTACTTGACCACTCTTTGTGGAACTTGTCCTTTAAAAAAGAAATAATGTAATAGATGCCTATATTACTTAAATAAATAGAAGTAAATAGAAATAAATAGAAGTATATCAATTTGATAATATCTTCTTAAAGTAGTATCTTAGATGCTTTCTATACATAATTTAGACCTATAAGTACCATAAAGCATTTTATATGTTGAATATATATTTTAGAAAGTTGGCCACATGTTGTATATGTTGGCCTCATATCACATATGTTAGCTACTTGCCTTAGATGTTGGCAACTTGTTTCATCAACCACATGATCTTTAAGAATCCGCCATGTGATAGTTAATATATACAAAGGTAAAATTAAAGCCATCGTCAATCTTGTTAACTTCTATGTTGAATTAATTCTTCTTGTGGCTTATAAGTTTTCATATTTCTTAGCAATAATCATTTGATTTTTGTATTCTAGTATAATCTATCTTTTTACTCACACCTTTTAGTCTTCTTTGCACAATACCATTTCTTTGTGATTGAGGTTCTAAATTGTGTCATTGTATAAACTCCTAAAATAGCTCATTAATTGTATTATTATCAAATTGTATACAATTAGCATTAGAAGGGTGAGTTCCATCTAATCAAATAGATGAAATCTTAATAAAAAGGATTATGTAAATTTCATGGACAATTCCTATTTGAAACTACTATAATGGGAAGAACTTTGGTCATATCACCTTGATCCCTGCCAAGTCACCTCATTCTTGATCATCTCACCCAAAACCGTAGCTATGTCGACAAATCCTTGACCATCTCATTCAAACCGTGGCTATGTCCACAAATCCTTGATTACCTCATTTAAGCTGCGGATATGTCCACCTAAATCTTGACTCTTTCATCCAAAACCGTGGCCATGCCACCCCATTTTGACCAACACCGCCTTAATCCAGCCCCATGCTGCCTTAATCTGGGCCTATGACAATTTGATCCATGACAGTTTGAATTTTTAATTAGCTTCCGCTGAAAGCAACGCAGGCTGCCTCTAGCCCTCTTTGGCGACACCTTGAGGTTGGACCTTGCGGCAGAGGCGTCGACTGTTGCTGGGTTTACCTCCCTGGGGCCCGATGGGATCCTTGCAGTTGGTCTCTTTGCTGGTGGCAGATCTTCTCAACATGCCCTTATCCCGACGCCCTTGTTCTGTTGGTTGACGCCTTCAACGTCGACCCCCTTGTTGTTCCGTGATCGTGTCTACTAGCCTTGTTCTGCTGGTCAACGCATTCAGCGTTGACGCCCTTGCTGTTCCGTTGATTGTGTCTACTCACCTTGGTTGCCGACAACGCATTCAACGTCGAAACCCTTGCTAGTCTTCCTGTTCGTCCCGTTTGTCATTCTATTGTTGGTCAACTCCATCCTCGTCAACATCCTTGTGATGTTGCTGGTCAACTCCATCCGGCATCGACATCCTCGTGCTGTTGCTGCTGATACTATCATGTTCGTCGACTGGTTAGTCGACCCCCCTCTTATATTGCTGCTGATATCATTTTGCTCGTCGACTGGTTAGTCGACTTTCTCTTGCGTGGCTGTTGATACCATCATGTGTTGTTTGTCAACTGGTTAGTCGACCTCCTATTATATTGTTGTTGATACCATCCTATGCTGCTCGTCGACTGGTTAGTCGACTTCCTCTTGCGTTGCTGTTGATGCCATCCTGCCATCGACTTCGGCTTTGGCGGTTCCTTGTTGTCTCTACTGATTGTATCCTGGTCACCACTCCGAACTGCTTATAGGCCCTTCTATTGTTGATTCATAATACAGCCCTTGGTCGGAATCTGGGTGATTGAATTGTTGGTGGGAATTTCGGTGTTTGTAATAGTCCATTACTTCTCGTCGAGGAAACACTAGTGTGGCTTGATCGGGTTATTTGGAGAATTACAGTGGCTTGAATTCGAAGGTCGGAATAGTGCAAGACGGTGCGGTAAAAATTAACCATGAACCTTTAATTGGAAAATTTACACGGAATTCCAAAGTAATCCTCTCAATAATCAAAACACTAACGAAATAAAATTAAATACATAAGAAAAATAATAAATAAATAAGGAATGAGAAATTAGTAATTAAATAAATAACTCTAACAAGTGGAATTCAATGGAAGGGACAGTTGAGTAAACAATTAAAAAAAAAAAAGAATATAGAAAGAATAATAATCAATGAAAAAAAGATATTTAACTTAGTTGAGATTAACAAGGCAACCTAACAATAGACACAAATGCAACTACCTAAGGAGTCCAATTAACATAAGAAGATGTATTAACATAATGTGAAGTAACTACCTTGTTAGCAAGAGGGTTATTTTTACTTCACAAGACTTTAATGAAAAACCTAAACTTTGTAATACAGTATCATCTAAATTAATATTATGTTAATTCAACCTTAAACTGGAAGCAAGAAAAAATTCCCATCCTACTTTGTAATAGCTTCAAAAAACTCTTAGATATTGAATTTTATATTTAAAAAAAAAAAAAACCAATTTGTAATAAATTAATTAAAGATGTTTTTGATACTCTTTCTTTGAGCCCATTGTTAACAAAGGTGGTAATTTGCACATGAAGTTCATATGTAGGTGCTTCCACTACATTGGACAAATATAATACAACTTAAAAAATCACAGCTACATATGATTGTTTGACTGGTCAATTAGATTAAAACATAATGTATTGAAAGTAAAAAAAGGAGAGATGTCTCTTTCTATCAAACTTAAGTTTGTAGTTAGATCCTTCATTATATGTATCAAAAGTAGAAATGTTCAATTTCATGAAGTGAGCCTCGAAACTTCTTTTTGGATTAGTTAATGAAAATCTAGCCACTCAGCATTTGCAAAATCTGTAGTGGATAAATTCAAAATGGGTTTTTCATTAGACCTTTCTTGGCTGGCAAAGAGAAACATATCCGCCATTCCATCATATAGACAGCACAAATCATCAATGTGTTAGTATGCAAAATGGAATTTTGCCATCAGGTCTGGACTATCTGGTCAAGCTAGCCTCTGGATGAATTGAGATTCATAGAAAAACAAGTACATAGCGGTGAACATGCTCAGCCCATTGGAATACCGATAGTCTGCTGCCACACACAACCACCTAAATTGATGTAGCAGTTCCTCATCAGCCACTAGTGTAATTCAATAAGTCTGCATTCCTGGATTGCAAACAACGAACCGTAAGATGGGGGTTTGGACGCCCATATTGCTTTTGCCGCTTGTCAAATCATCTGCGCCTTGCAGCAATTGATCGGCTGTACGTGCAGGGCTCAGCAGGTTCTTCGTGACGAATGATTCCTCCGAATGACTTGCTGTGACTACCACAACACGATCGTTGTTGACTTGTACATTACGGATGGGAGAGAACTGGGCCAAAGATCTCCTCAAAGCAACCGAAGATAACTTTTTGGCTGTTGTGGGAGTTGCCATGATGGGTCCGGAAATCATAGTTGCTGCTGTTGCCATTCTGGTTTCTACTCTCAAACTGGGATCAGAGATTGAGATACAGCGAGATTCTAATGTCAGTAATATGGAATGTACTGTGACAGATGTCGAGGTGTTTGGAGGCTTCAGAGATGTTTTGTTGTTCTTCGGTTGTGTGACTTCGACTTTATATTCGTGCGCAAAGCAAGAGCACCACAGACGATGGAAAGCTGAACTGTTAGATGAGTATACAATCGCCTGGGCCAGTACCTACATCCCACATAGAGCTATGCTTTATGAACTCGTATACTAACAAATAGCCACTTGGCACCACATGGCATTCTCCACGCTTAACGTATAGACCATGTGATCCCATTAGGAGTTGGAATCATCACGTGTGCTGGAGAAGATTGCCTGACGAGCCTGAGATGCATGAACTTTCCCGGAGTCAAACAGAAGCCGGAGGGCTCTACTAGAACGATCTGTTGCCAAAAACTCTTACAAACAACACATAAGTTCGATTGGAGTTGAGACTTGCGAGAATAACTCAAATCAAAGGAACTTATGAGATCTATCTGACTGATGAGCGTGAGCTTGCGCAAGAGTGAAAACCTGCTCATTTTAAGGCATGTGTCGACAATCTCAAATTGGCCAGAAACTTGAAAGCAACTTCGTTGGCAAATTTGTGATTTGCCTTCGTGTATCCATAATATTGAGACCCATCCTTGAGAAACACAAAAGCTATGTTACGTAAAACCCATTTCTGAATAAATTATATTGATCTCTGTCCAGCTTCAGGTGCACTTTACATTTGATGTCAGTCGATGGAGAACTTTACCACGACCAGGCTATGGAAACTCAATATCACAAACTCGAGGCCTCTTAAGCCTACTAAACACTGTAAACAACAAGGTCTTTCAAATGGGTAAAAGTAGCATCTCCACCAATCAACTTGGGGAACGTGTTTTTCAATGGGAAAGAATCGGAGAATCAATCGTGCAGGCGGAGCTAGCACCTAAGCTGTAAGGCAAGATAAGTAGTCACTGCTTTCTGCAGAGTGTCATCCCATCACCAATTGGTACCTGTGGCAAATAAGATCTCTCAGCACAATTTATTAAGTAGCTGCCTAAAAAAATATGTACTACCAGAATTCATAAAAAAGCTAAAAGCGGCCGCAAATGACAAAACTAGAATGGAAGTTTAGAGACAATAATAGACGCTGCGACTGTACGTCGAGTCAAAGTATACAACGTTTGGCAGAAAGACGCGGGAGATTTACCATAGAGACACTTATTCGATCATCCTCAGCTAGAAATTTGTTAAATTCCCGAAGGAACTTGGTTCTCTTATCGTTAACCTGACGGAAGAACATAATTAATCACAATGATCACAGCACACATATTCCATAAACTTCACTTGCGATTTACAGAATGTACTTTACGACTTAATTCTAGATAGTAATTTGCAGATTGAAGTACATGAGAAATTGGAAGTGAATAAGTGCATAAGTACCAAGGGATCCGCGGTCCTTCCATACCACAGCGTGTTATCCACTACTATCAGTCCATTGGGTTTAATCTGCCATGAAGATTGCCCGTCACAAGTTCAATAACCAGCATCTACCATGCGGGAAACAGTAATAAACTACAAGACGAGAATCAAAATTAACTTGTACTTAAATTTAACAGGATTAAAACCAAACTAAACTAGATGTTGGGAGGTGGTGAAAAACACATCTCTAGTGCAGCCTTGTCACGCAAACCGGAACACCGAAGTGTCAAAAACCAACCCCTCCAGCAGACTAACCCAGGGTAATAAAATGTGATCAAGGAAAAAACTTACCAGCTGGAGTAGTAACTCGTAATACTCACGGTACATCATCTTATCTGCATCTAGAAATGCGTAGTCATAACTGGAAACAAAACATCAACACCGAAACACAAACAAATACAGAGTATACATAAGCATTCATTCGAACGAAAGCAGTGATGTACACACACTCACACACGACAAAAGGCAAAAATGTAGGCGGACAATAAATGAAGCATGAACTATGGTCGACTGGCATTGCATGTGGAGACCCATGTGCAAAAGTGAAAAGACTTGAGCAACATTTCCTCCCCTGAGATAAAATACACAGGTCATGGAAATAATGAAAGAATAAGGTCGTTAAGGTACCTGCCAGCTTCACCATTTTGTAGCAGGTCGTTCAATATGTCTGCTGCTAAGCCATGCCTGATGTCCACCTGCTCCAGGTTCATTACAGAAAATTTTCAAAATTTGCAAGATATTTCATTTCTCGAAGTAATAATAAACAAATTATGCACCAAAAAAACAGCTGGACAGCGCTAGGCCACATACCTTGTGTAAAACGCCTGCACGTTCGTAATACTGTCTTGCTACAGCTAAGGACCTTTCATCCCTATCACAAGCCACAAGCTTACCTCCTTCTGGAAGCACCAAGGCTACAGCTAGAGAGGAATACCCCTGCACACACATTCATGATCTGTCTAAACATCCTCAACAAGAAAACGATAATCGATACCTAACCAATACATATAACTGGCCTCAAAATACGTCTCGCAAGAAGGGTAGGGAGAAAATGTCAGCAACCAAAAAAAATCAATAAGCATCCTCGAGATACAATATGACAAGGTTACAAGAAACTCAGAAGATGGAAATGACTCATACATGAAACACACCAACTTCAATGCACCGTCTTGCTCCCATTAGTTGCACAAGTAGTGCCAAAAACTGTCCCTGATCTGGCGGAATCTGTGAAACTCCACGGTAGTCAGTTCGTCACTAATACCTAACATCGATTACTCCTACAATCTTTTGAATACTCTGTCTTTTAACCCACTTATTTTCAAAGGTCAGAAACGGGACTTGAATTGACATGACAACTACATGACGAGATACAAGAGCATGAATACGCCAAAACTCAAGCTCTTGCGTGAAAATTCTGTGGGGCATATCCTTTCTAGTGATCCAGGATTGCACCAATTCGAGAGAGGCCTGACACCACAATTAAATTCGCTCTCCCACTGATCTTATATAGTCCTCCTAACTAACCCACCACCATGTAATTTCGCACAAGAGCATGAGATTTGACTATAATTCCAATGGATTACAAGATCAAGGAAAGAAGGATTTCAAGTATAACTCCAAGCGTCCCTTAGATCGATGCAACGACAGATTTAGAAATCATATTCCCCACAGCATTTGCACCCAAGGTCATCGATTTGATTAAGGAAATCCAATTTAGCGAGTTGAATTGCCTTACGAACTTGCTGCACTTGACCATTTCTACAGGCTACATGGTGACTCTGGTAACTTCTAGATTACAATGGTACATAACTCAGGCTTGATGCTCATTGAGGAACCCTAAACCCTAAACCCTGCCAATCCGCATAAGTATCTCAATTACGCGATTTTCCGGTACCACAAATCAGGAGGAGGTGAACGCACCTGCATATTACTGCCAGGCGATTCCGCCATCTCCTCTCGCAACTTTTGCAAGATCTGCGAATCATTAAATTACAAAACATTGTGGGCTGCTAAATCCTTAGAAGAACCTTCGACCACCTTATTCGTCTTTCGAGTAGGTGAACGTTCATTGATATTCGCCTACCTAGATTGGCAGGTAGGATAACTATCCAGGCGGAGCAATAAAACCAGCTAAAAGGAAGCCAAATTGAATGAACAAACATGAGGCGAGACAATTTCAGTCAAAAAACCTCCGCAACATGACACAGCACAGGGAATAATGAATCCAGGTGAAGCTTCAAGTAGTACAGCACGAGCAATACCAGCGGCTCGCGCGTGTGGCGCAAAATGTAACTGTAAACTTGGTCCGTGAGCGGCAAGTGCTTGCCGCCAGGTACCAACGCATCCAGCTGGTTGCTCGGGACAGCCTTGGTTGCACCGCTGTCGACGCTACAAAACACTCTGGAACGGTTGGGGGCGTCACTAATGAATTGGACATGGCGAGCACCCAGCACAGAAACACGGCTGCAATTGAGCTTGAGATTGGTGGAAACCTTGTGCAGGGTCAGCACCGGCCGACCCAGCATCACGGTACTCATTGCATACACTCACGCACCAGCTACTCTCTGCGACGCTCCCTCAACTTCTTCGTAATTCCTGACGTCTCCGCTTCAAACCTTCCCTTCGCTTGTGCACCCCAAACTTCACCATCTCCTCATTACGCATTACGCGCTTCGACCATGATGCCTTGCACCCGAATTCGACTCTACAATCAACGGTCAACTTCCCGGGCAGAAACTCAACTTGTGGGGCTCAAAAACATCCTTCGAATGTGGATTTCGAAGGATTACGATACCGAACTGATGCTAACACGCTCTCGCACGCAGTTGACAAAAACTAAAAAAAGATTGGCAAATTCTTCATCGGAATTCGAGAGATTGCTCACAATCTTCTCTGCCCTGGGCCACCAAGAATCAACCCCACACATGGGTAGTAGATGATGATTATATGAAATCAATTTCATCCAGTGAAGACTTCTGCGGAGTAGTTTTTGCAGGTACGAAGAAATTCAATTTGTTGGGATTTGCTGAAGGGAACTCATTAAGTGAAAATGTTAGACCCTCTGTTGAAAGCATTTAATGTTAGGCACGTTAGGCACTCTGTTGAAAGCATAATGCAACCGCTCTCTTCATACCATTCATTCACTATAATAAACAGTGAACATTCTAGCTAAAGTCTATGAGTGAACATTCTAGCTACAGTCTCTGAGTTTAGTGGGGAGCTACTATTTATCTATGTAATACACAACCACATCAATATAGATAGACTTGAAGCTCTCCAAACTTCTTCTCAACATTTCTCTCAACTCTTTTTCAACATGTTATCAACATGAATCTCTTACACTGATTTTTAGATCTTCTTTGTTTCTTTCTTTCTTGAAGTTTTCTTCATTTCTTTTTGGGCTTGTGTTTCTTTGTTTCTAGTTTAGATTTGCTCCTACTCTTCTATCTCAACTTGGAGATATCATTCCAAATTTTCTTATTTTGTGATTTTATCTTCAACATTGTTTTTGTGGTATAAATTTGCTGCATCAATACTTTGATGGTTGCTGCCACCTTGCCTAAATCATAATCTTGTAATCTCTAACCTTAGTTCTCATTTTCCCTCTTTGATTTTGTTTTTGCAATATATTTCTTCTAATTATCTACTGACAATTTCTTCTCACTAGAAGAGAAGAGGGTCACCAATGATAACCAAGGTGACATAAAAATGTGTTAAAATGTGTTAAATTGTGTTAAATCAAAAAAAATTGGAATAAGATTTAACACAATTTAACACATTTTAACACATTTTTACGTCACCTTGGTTATCACTGGTGACGCTCTTCTCTTCTAGAGTCTATTTTGTTATTTGCAACCTCTTCATCTTAAATAGTTTTTATCTTATCATTTTCTTCATTTTTCATAAATTTTAAGTTTCATCGTGGTTTTTGTTGTATCTTTCTTTCATTTTAATTGTAACTATTATATCATACATGATACTTCTATATCATCTATTGCTTCTATTGTGGTTACTTCCACAAAGACTTCTTTGGTTATTGCAATTAGTAAACCTCCATGCCTTTAAGCTCTTCTTTTCTTGCCATTGGCTTCTAATAGAAGTAACTATCTTTTGTAGGCAAAAATGGTAAAGACTAACCTATTTGTGAAGCAACTTTTTCATGCAATTACATTTGAAGAACTTTCTACTATAAGTACTTCAATTTTTATTCTTATTTATTAGAAAATATTACTTTTTCTTTGTCATCACCTTACTCTTACTTTCCAATACCAGTACTTGGAATTAGAAGATCCTATTGAACTTTGGAAAAAGCTCAAATCTAGATTTAACCATTAAAAGACTATTTTTCTTCCATTAGCCCATCATAATTGGATGCACTTACAAATGTTAGATTTTCTAACTTTAAGTGTTTTTAATAATGAGATGTGATGTATTGTCTCACAATTGCAATTGTGTGAATAAGCCATCTCAAAAGAAAAAATGATTGAAAAAATCCTTTCTATTTTTTTTTCAATATTTATTGTGCTTGTACAACAATATCAAAATATGAAATTTCAGAGCCACTCTTAACTTATGTCTCATTTTCTTCTTGCAGAGAAATAGAATGAACTCCTTTTATACAATGTAAATGCTTGTCTTGTTGGAATTGTAGTTCCAAAATCCTATATATTCAATGCATCACAACTTAAAGGTAGATTGCAAAAGCATGGAAAACATATTTATAAGCACCAAGGTAATCATGGTCTTGGCTATTATCATCTATAAGAAAAGAATAAGTGTCTAATCACTCATTATGGTGATAGATACCAATTAGAGATGGATTCTTGCTAGAAATATGGTATAACTTGACATCTAGTACATGCATGCCAAATTTCTAAATATTTTATTAAGATGTTCCAAAAAAATAAGAAACTCTAGACTACAATTTGTAAAGTTTATACCATAGATGGATCTATGGATTTATTTGGAAATGATAATTTAAAAGCATATATTATTATAAAAATTTATATTAATAAGTCTTATGATGTATTCATAGATTTTGTAAGAATACATATTATCTTACAAAATAAGAGTTTTTTTGCTATCAATAAATTTTTAACTTAGCAAATTAGAAATTTAATGACTATGCCTTGATTAAATGCATTTTGATTTCAAAAGACATCAATAGTAGTAATATTATCTGAGGACTCCACCATTAAATGCAAACATGTGATGTTTATTTTCTTTGTATCTTAGAATCTAATTAGCTACCAAGATAAGCATGGTAGTGGTTTTCATCTCTCGATGCCATTATAAATAAGCAAGAGGCTTTGATTCTTACAATGAATAATAAAATTATTTAAAAATCCTTTGCTATAGCAAATGGCTTATATTAGATTATAATTCAACCTCCAATTATATCTTCTTTTGAATTGTCTACCAACAAGAGTTGTATTTTTCTTTAACATGGACAATTGGGACATCTAGGATCTATGTTATTCATGAAGATAATTCCATGTTTAACTAGACATAATTTAAGACTTACAAATATAGATTCTATAGAATTATGTCAGACATGTCAAAGATACAAGAATACAAAATCAAAGATTGGAACTAAGACAACATTTTTAGAAGAAACCAATAAGAACTTGGATTAAACAGATGAGTATATGAACAACACCAAGAAAGGTGAGTTAAAATTCCAAGAGATGCGTTGTCAAGATTGAAGAATTCTTTAGTCTCAATCCCTATATATACTCTTATCTAGGACGCGTTCTAAGCGGCTACCATCAGACCAAGAAACTTCTCAAGCAGCTTCTACCAACTAGGAAGCTTCTTAAGCTCCTTCTACTAGTTGGAACGCTTCTTGAGCTCCTTCCACTAACTGGGAAGCTTCTTGACCGACTTTCACCAACTAGGAAGCTTCTCAACTGACATTTGCTAACTCGAGAAGCTTTTAGAATGTCCTAGAAGGTTTTGTGAACCTCCAAAGTATATGTCCCTAATATCACCCCTCTCTCTAGCAATGAGTTCCAAGAAGAGCTCAATCTTGCTATATATGTAAAAAATCAAGAATACAATGTACTAATGAAGCTATGTATTATGTTTTCCATTCTTAAGCAATAGGTTCTACTAGTCCTCAAAAAAATTCCCTATGGCCTTGAGCTCTTACCTCCGGTGTTAACATCTCACATCCAAGGATTTGATTTTCATTACGGCCTTCAAAACATCCTCCAAATAAAATCTCAAGACTAAAAGGATTCACCTTTCTAAACTCAAGCAATATTACTAAAGCTCGAGCATTGGAATCGAGACTTGTATGGTTGGATCTTGCTCCTAATGGCTACAACCAAGGTCATACTTGGCGCTGGAATGTATTGTCTTCACTTTGCTCAATTAAAGGCTATGAAACCTGTATTGGTTCATTTGAAGCTTACCTTGCAAATGAATCTTCTGAGTCTTGTTCTCTCAATGCTTGAAGATTTGACATGGTGACTATCCAGCTCTTTTTTAGATGACTATATATTGATAAAGGCTTTAGTTTAATTCTCTCCCTCTTTATGAATATTCTATGGATCCAATCTTTACTAAGAAATTATCATCAAATATGTTTGGATTTGTAGAGATAGAGTTGATAAAATTTCTTTATCTTTTGAGGTGCATTGGCGAGATTTGCAACCGGTTCCCATGTGCACTCATTAATGTCATAGCCCTGCCAAAAGACAAGATATTCTAATTTGCTCCATCTTCACCATAAATCAAGTATCTTTTCAACCTCGTATTCTTCATGGTCTTCAATTTCAATATTAGGCGACAATTATTGTATTCTTCTTGGAATGTATGATTCTCTATAAGGTTCTAAGAGAGAGACATGAAAAACTAAATGTACCTTCATGGCGGATAATAACTCCAAGCAATATGCCACTGGATTGATTTACTTCTACATAGAAAATGGCCCCAACCTTTGATGGTCCAACTTATTGTATGGTTGCTTAGTCTTAATATTTTGTCGAAGAAGCCATATCTTATTTCCAATATGAAAAGCAAGCAATTGATTCCTAAATTTATCCGTAGATGTTTTGTAAGCATCTTGAGTTGCTTGTAATTGAAGCTTCAAGGTTGTTTGGTATTTTGATAATTGTTTTGCAAATCCTTTAGCCGTTGGATTGTTATTCTTTGATGTGTTTCACAAGTCAAGCTTCGGATGATATCCATAGTTGAAATAAAATAGTGTTTGTTGAATTGAAGCATGAACAATATTATTATATGTAAACTTTGTTAATAGTAGATATGAGGTCCAATCATCTTATTGATAATTAATGCTACATCATAAATATTGCTCTAACACTTAATTAACTTGTTTTGTTTGGCTATCAATTTGAGGATGGAAAGTCCAAGAAAGTTTAATATCTACCTTCAATATTTCAAAAAGACATTTCTAAAACTTAGATATGAACTGGGGTCCTTGATTGGATACGATATCATCTGGTAAGCCATGGTATCAATATATAATATTGAGGAAAAGCCTTGTTGTTTCTTCACTAGACGCAATTTTTTTGCAAGGGATGAAATGAGCTATCTTTGTAAGTCGATCAATCATTACAAAGATAATGTCTAATGAATTGGATGGCAATAGATGTTAAGGACATATACTTTGGAGGTCCACAGAATCTTCTAGGATATTTTAGAAGCTTCTCGAGTTAATGAAAGTTGGTTGAGAAGCTTCCTAGCTAGTGAAAGTCGGTTAAGAAGCTTCCTAGCTAGTGAAAGTCAGTTAAGAAGCTTCCCAGTAAAAGGAAGGAGCTCAAGAAGCATCCCAACTAGTGGAAGGAGCTCAAGAAGCTTCCCAGTTGGTAGAAGCTGCTTGAGAAGCTTCTTAGTCTGATAGTAGCCACTTAGAAAGCATCCTAAATAAGAGTATATATAGGAGTTGAGATTGAAGGGTTCTTCAGTCTCAATAACGCATCTCTTGGAGTTCTAACTCACCTTTCTTGATGCTGTTCATATACTCATCTATTTAATCCAAGTTTTTATTGATTTTATTGTAGAAATCCTATTCTAGTTTCAAATTCCTTGTTTTATATTCTTGTGTCTTTGATAGTAGATCTGTAACGAAGTCCATTGAGATAGAAGACCATGACTATCTTAGAATGGATAAGGGTTGTAATAGTCTATAAGGACAATGTTGAGGATTCTTGGACCTTGAATAAGTATCGCAAGAGAGCACAAAGTCTTTTACTATCTTCCACATTTGAGGCCACCAAAAATCTTAGAAAATAAGTTCCAAGGTCTTATTAAATTTATAATGATCCACAGTAGGAAAATCATAGCAAGATTGAAGAATAGATAGTTGTGTTGGTTCTTTTAAGATATACAAATATTCTTCAAAGTATAGAAGATCTTCTTCAAATTTGAATTTATCAGCATTTTTTTTCAAGCGCTGCTTGACATCAAAGATCAAAGCATCATTAATAGTTATAGCACATATCTCATTGAGAAAACTAAAATCCATAGGCTCTGATGCAATAGTGGTATAAAGGCAAAATTGCTCCAATTTCAACAAAGTTGTATATTATTAATCAAACTCTGCCTCTCCTATTCTTGGTACAAGATATGATCTCTTTGATAAAGCATTGAACAATCCTTGTTGCTTCTCAGGGCGATAAGTAATGATAAAATTGAATCGAGATAACAATATATTCCATCGAGCTTGGCCACAATTAAGAACCCAAGCTCACATAAAATATTCTAAATTCTTATGATTTATATATACAGTCACAAGATGCACTACTCCTTCAAAAAAATGACGCCATTCTTGGAAAGAATCCACAATAGCAAGAAGTTCTTTATCGTGGATTTCATAATTAATTTCGACAGCAGAGAACTTTCAAGAATAAAATGCAATAAGATGGAGTTTGTTGTCTATATCCATTTATAAAAGTATGACCTCTAGTGCAAAATTTGAAGTATCAGTCTCCAAATAGAATACCTTTGTAAAATCTCGATGCACCAATATTGGGGCTGTAATAAATGCCATCTTAAGGTTTTGGAATGCTTTTTCCGCTTAAGGTCCCTATTCTAACTTGTCTTTACATGTCAATTGAGTAAAAGGGGCACCAACTTGAGAGTAATTTTTCATGAAGATCCGATAGAAGTTAGCTAATTCAATAAAATATTCTACATCTCTCACAGTCTTTGGAATGGCCCATTGCATAACCACCTCTACCTTCTTAAGATCTATTGTCAAACCCTGAATAGATACAATGTATCCCAAAAATTCCATCTTTGGTTGGTGAAATACACATTTCTCTGGTTTGGCATACAAACGTGTATCTCGTAGCTTTTAGAATACCAACTTGACATGCTCCTTATATTCTTTTAGATTTTTCTAGTAAATCAAGATATCATCAAGATAAATCACCATAAACTTGTCCAAATATTCTCAAAAGATATCATTCATTAAATGTTGGAAGATAGCGGGTACATTTATTAATTTAAAAGGTATGACATTATATTCAAAATGTCCATACCTTGTCCAAAAAGCAGTCTTCCATTCATCTCCCTCCTTGATCCGTACCAGATTGTATGCTCCGCAAAGATCTATTTTAGTATAGATCTTGGCTTGGTTGACACTACTAGAAAATAAAGGTCGTCCATCTATTACCTCTATATGAATAGGTTTGGATTTCTATACTAAAAGAATTTTGTGAAACTTAATAAATGCCTCATCTATGAAACAAGTAGATGCCTCTGAATCTAATAAGGCGGTTGTCTGAAGCTTTCGAGGGCCAAAATGCAAAGGGATTGTAAACAACAAGCAGGTTGAGCAGAAAGAAAAGAATCTGAATAGTTTTGTAATGTTAGATTGTCGAGCCGCATAGTCCCTATTGTGGCTGCACATTATCGTTTTCTTGAATAATTACATTCTTGGTTTTAATAATGTGTCCATTTTATTTCTTCGGAAAATTGCCAATCTTATGGCCCTCCTCGCCACAATATAAGCACAAACCTTCTTCCATTCGATGCTTCTTTTTTTGTGGGCTAAGAGGTTTAAATTATATTGCATCAAGTTGTATATCTTCTATCTCTAAGTGTGAATTCAAAGTGCTTGTTGATGAATTAGGGATATGCCAAATTACATATTGTCTTGTCAGAGCTTACAAATATTCATCTTGTCGACATTGAAACAATTGATTATCATATTTTACGGCTCCGCTTATGGCTTCATTGAGCAATTGTGGATCCGGAAGTGATAATAATAAATCCTTCATATCATCTCTTAATCCCCAATAAAATTGGTTCATTAGGGCTTCTTCATCCCAATTGATGCCGCCTATTAATTGCCTAAAATCATATGCATATATTGATATAGAGTATGCCCCTTGCCATAATGCTCGGATCTTAGTTGTTGCTCATTGAGTCTTATCATGTTCTCCAAAAGCTTCCGCAAATAATTCCATGAAAACTTCAAAATTATTCAAGATTGGTGATCTTTTTTCAAATAAGGGAGCAAACCATGATAATACTTGTCCCGTAAACAAGGTACGAACCAATCCAACTCATGATTCTTTCATAGGATAAGTATCAGGTTATAGAGCTATTGTTAATCAAATTTGATTGATAAATCCTCTAAACTTTGAATGTGTCCTATTATATTTCTCCAAAAGACTAATTCAAGGCTCCTTATATTGTCAAACAAGTGGATTTTCTTGACATAGTATAGGTAGTGCTACATCTTCAAGCATAGAAGTTGAAGGTGGATGCAGTCTAGATTGTGATATTCCAATTGTTGCATCCTTACAAAGCTTTGCAACAATCCCTTCAATCTCCATAGTCCTAGCAAATAAAGTAATAAGATCACTTATAATGGTGTCTAACTTGGACTCAGAAGATTTAGTTATACTAATATTTTGGCTTCTAGCCATTCTAAGAGAAAGAAGAAATGAATCTATAAGAAGGCAATATTGGATTAAAGGAGGATAATCCACAACTTCTAAGATGCTTAAGACCTTCAAGGAGAGAGGCAATCTACTTTCTCACAAGAAGAACAAAGCTCTAATATTACAAATGAAGAAAATATCAGTTTAGAAGAGAATAATGCGCAACCTCTAAAGCACTGGTATACCTTCAAGTAGAGGGGTAATCTATTTTCTAACAAGAAGGATCCAACTCTGATATTGAAGATGTAATCAGTCTCGACAAACTGTCAAGGATACAAGAATACATAACAAGGAACTTGAAATTAGAACAGGATTTCCAGAATAAAACCAACAAAAACTTAGATTAAACACATGAATATATGAACAACACCAAGAAAGGTGAATTAGAACTCCAAGAGATGCGTTGTCGAGATTGAAGAACCTTTTAGTCTCAACCCCTATATATACTCCTGTCTAGGACGCTTCCTGAATAGCTACCATCAGATCAAGAAGCTTCTCAAGCAATTTCTACCAATTAAAAAGCTTCTTGAGCTCCTTATATTAGTTGAGATGCTTCTTGAGCTCCTTCTACTAACTAGGAAGCTTCTTGACCAACTTTCACCAACTAGGAAACTTTTCAACCAACTTTCACTAACTTGAGAAGCTTCTAGAATGTCGTGGAAGGTTTTGTGAACCTCCAAAATATATGTCCCTAATAAGACATGTATACAAGGTAAAATGATTGTTATGCCCAAAATTTAGAAACTTTCTTAAGAATTACCACCAATATTTGAGTAGCTATATGGAAATATTTATAATCCTATTAATCCACTTTCTAATCTATTTTATTATTTTTTAATCTTTTTTGATGCATCAAAAAAACAATCATATATTTTATTGCTATCAATGTAAAATATGGTGTTTATTAACCTTCTCTCTATGCTTATTTGTTTTCAAGCGCATTTCTTTGATTATTCTATTTAAACATTATACATGGACAATGCTAAGGAATTTAGATCAAAATCTTTTGAAGATCATTGCATTGCAACAGGGATTGAATTGATATACTATATTCTATATGAACATGCACAAAATAAACTTATAGAGTTATTTATCAAGAGTATTCAACTCATTATTTGACTACTTTTCTTTTAGGCAAATTTATTTGCATTTATGTGGAACCATGCAGTTTTATATGTTGCAGCATTAATTTGCCTTTGTCCTTCCTCTCTTGAGACTGCTTCACTATAAGAGCTATTTTTGGATCATGTTCCTAATATCTTTCACATATGGATGTTTGGTTGCCGTATAAGGATTCTAATATTAAAACTTGAATGGCATATTATTGGAGCTCATCAATAAGAAGGCATATATGTTAGATTTAACTCACCAAGTATTATTTATTTTATCAATCTATGAAGTGGTACATTATTGCGTGCACATTTTGCAAAAGTATACCAATGCTTTAGAGGTTGCGAATTACCTTCCTTTAAATTGATATTTTCTTCATCAATATTGGAGCTTTGTCTTTTTTGTGAGAGAGTGGATCACCTCTCTCTTTGAAGATCTTAAAGTATTTTAGAAGTTGCGCATTATCCTCCTCTAAAATTGATATTATTTTTCTTATAGATTCCTTCCTTCTTTTTCTTAAAATGGCTAGAGGTCAAGATATTAGTATAACTAAATCTTTTGAGTCCAAGTTAAATGCTATTGTAAGTACTCCTACTACTTTGTCTGCTAGAACTATGGAGATTGAAGGGGTTGTTGCAAAACTTTGTAATGATGCAACATCTAAAGTACCACAATCTAGACTATATCTAGTTCCAACTTTTGCACTTGAAGATGTAGTACTACCTATACTACGCCAAAAAAATCTGCTTGTTTAACAACGTAAGGAGCCTTGAGTTAGTCTTTTGGAGAAATATGATGATACGTATTCAAAATTTCAAGGATTTGTCAATAAAATTTGATTGATAATAATTCTACAATCTAATACTTATCCAATAGAAGAATCATAAGTTAGATTGATTGGCACCTTTCTTATGAAGTAACATCAATTGAGATGAAGAAACTCTAATGAGCCAATTTTATTAGGGATTAAGAGACAATGTGAAGGATCTATTATTATCACTTCCGGATCCACAATCACTTAATGAAGCCATTAGCCAAGCCATAAAATGTGATAATTGATTATTTCAATATTGACAAGATCAACATTCATAGGCTTCAACAAGACAATACACAATCCGACATTCTCCTGCTACATCAACAAGCATTTTGAATTCCCACTCAAAAATAGAAGATATGCAACTTAATACAATATAATTTAAACTTCTTAGTCCACAAGAAAAGAAGCATCGGATGGAAGAAGGTCTATGCTTATGTTGTAGCGAGAAAGGCGACAAGGTTGATAATTGCCCAAAGAAACAAAATCGATGCATTACCAAAACTAGGAGTGCAATTGTTCAAGAAAACAATAATATTCAGCCAGAGTAGAGACCGTACAGTTGGACAATCCAACATTATAAAATTATTCATATTCCTCTCTTTCTACTCAACTTGCTTGTTGTTTTACAATCCCTTTGTATTTTGGCCTTCAAAAGCTTCAGATGACCAGTTTGTTAGATTTAGCGTCATCTGTTTGTTTTATAGATGAATTCATTAAGCTTCACAAAATTCTTGTAGTACAAAAATCTAAACCTATTCATGTAGAAGTAATAGATGGACAACCTTTATCCTCTGGTAGTATCATCCATGAAACCATGCCTATAGGCATTCAAAGATCATAGAAACCAAATTGTATTCAATATTATGAGGACTCCTTTAAATTCTATTATTCTTGGATTATCTTGATTGAAAAAGTATAATCCATCTATAGATTGGAGGTCGCAAAGAGTAACATTTTTTATGGAGATTCCTACAAAAAAAATATGTAAAAGGCCTCAAAATAGTAAATATTTATTTATTGAAGCAAAGACTTTCATAAAATTGGTCAAAGAAGATATACTAATTATTATTTATGCAACTCCAATTAAAGAAGATATGACTTTATTGGCAAGTATTCCAGAGTAATATAATAAATTTTAAGATATTTTTCAGAAGAAAAATGCTAATAAATTATTGAAGCACTGACCATATGATTGTGCTATAAATCTTTACAAAGAAATGCAAGCATCTTTTGGTCCAATCTATAATCTTTTTTAAAATGAGCTTTCAATATTAAAAGATTATATTGATAAAAATCTTGTAAAGAACTTCATCATGTATTTAAAGTCTCCAGCAAGTATACCTATATTTTTTATGAAAAAGATTGATGGTTCTTTGTGTATGTGCGTTGATTATTAGAGATTGGATAAAATAATAGTAAAGAATCATTATCCACTATTGTTAATCTTAAGACTTTTGGAACAACTTGGCTAAACTAAGATCTATATTAAAATAGATCTTTGTGGAATATACAACTTAGTACGAATCAAGGAGAGAGATGAATAGAAGGCCACATTTTGGACAAGGTATGGACATTTTGAATATAATATCATATTCTTTGGACTAACAAATGCACCTGCTATCTTGTAGCATTTAATGGATGACATATTTCAAAAATATTTAGATAAGTTTATAGTGATTTATTTTGATGATATTTTGATCTATTCAAAAAATTTGGAAGAATACAAGGAGCATATTAAATTGGTATTACAAAAGCTACGAGATACAGGTTTATATGCCAAACCAAAGAAATGTGTATTTCATCAATTTCAGATGGAATTTTTGGAATACATTATATCTAATAAAGGTTTGACAATAGATTCCAAGAAGGTAGATGCGATTATGCAATGGGCCATTCTAAAGACTGTGAAAGACGTATAATATTTTTTTAGATTAGCTAACTTCTATCGAATCTTCATAAAAAATTACTCTCAAATTGTCACCCCTCTTACGCAATTGACATGTAAGGACAAGTTAGAATGGAGGCCTCAAATACAAAAGGCATTCCAAAATCTCAAGACGGCATTTACTACAGCTTCAATATTGGTGCATTGAAACTTTACAAAGGCATTCTACATAGAGATTGATGCTTTAGATTTTATACTAGGGGTTGTACTTTCACAAATGGATATAGATAACAAACTCTATCCTGTTGCATTCTATTCTCAAAAGTTTTTTATTACTGAAATCAATTATGAAATCCATCATAAGGAGTTTCTTATTATTGTGGATTCTTTTGAAGAATGACATCATTTTTTTGAAGGCCCAATGCATCCTATGACTGTATATACATCTATTCTTATAAGAACTTAGAATATTTTATGTCAACTCAAGTTCTTAACCGCCGCCAAGCTTGATGGAACATGTCACTATCTTAATTTAATTTTGTTATCACTTATTGCTTGGAGAGGCAATAAGAATTGTTTAATATTCTATCAAAGAGATCATATCTTGCACCAAGGTTAGGGGATATAGTATTTGATGAACAATATACAACCTTCTTGAAACAAGAATAATTTTGCTTCTATGCTACTATTACATAGACACCTATTGATCCTAATTTTCTAAATAAGGTGTGTGCTACAACCACTAATGATGCTTTGGCCCTTGATGTCAAGCATCGCATAAGAAAAAATGTTGATAAGTTTAAATTTGTGGAAGATCTTCTATACTTTGAAGAATATTTATATATTCCAGAAGGACCAACACAACTGCGCATTCTTCAATCTTGCTATGACTTTCTAGCTGTGGATCACTTTGGATTTAATAAGACCTTGGAACTTATTTTTTGAGATTTTTGGTAGTCTCAAATATGGAAGGCAGTGAAAGACTTTGTGCTCTCTTGTGACATTTTTTCAAGGTCTAAAAATCCTCGACATCACGCTTATGAACTCTTGTAACCCTTACCTATTCTAAAACAAGCATGGTCCTCTATGTGGATGGATTTCATCATGGATCTACCGCCATCCAATTCATTAGATAACATCTTTGTAGTGGTTGATTGACTTACAAAAATGACTCATTTCATCTTTTGCAAAAAGACTACGTTTAGTGAAGAAACAACAAGACTTTTTCTTGACAATATATTTATATTGATATCATGGCCTACTAGATGATATTATATCTGATTGAGGATCCTAGTTCATATCTAAGTTTTCGAAATATCTTTTTAAAATATTAAAGATAGATATTAAACTTTCTTCAATTTTTTATCCTTGAATTGACAGCCAAACAGAACAAATTAATTAAATATTGGAGCAATATTTATGATACATCATTAACTATCAACAAGATAATTGGATCTTGTATCTACCATTAGCAAAGTTTTTATATAATAATATTGTTTATGCTTCAATCCAACAAACACCGTTTTATTCCAATTATGAATATCATCCAAAACTTGATCTGTAGAGTACGCCAAAGAATAACAATCCAATAGCTGAAGGATTTACAAAGCAACATTCATAATACCAAACAACCTTGAAGCTTCAATTTTAAGCAGCTCAAGATACTTACATGGCATCTGCAGATAAATTTAGGAATCAAGTGGCTACTTTTCATATTAAAAATAATATATGGCTTCTTTAATAGAATATCAAGACCAAGCGGCTATGCAATAAGTTGGACTATTGAAGGTTGGGACCATTTTCTATCTAAAAATAAATTAATTTGATAGCATATCACTTAGAATTACCATCTATTATAAAGGTACATCTAATTTTTTATGTCTTTCTTTTAGAACCTTACAGAGAGTAGCATATCTTAGAAAGAATACAACAATTGCCACCGAATATTGAAATTAAAGACCATGAAGAATACGAGGTGGAAAAGATATTTGATTCATAGCAAAGATGGGGCAAATTAGAATATCTTGTTCATTGATGGAGCTATAGCATTAATGAGTGCATATGAGAATCAGCCACAAATCTCGCTAATGTGTCTCAAAAGGTATAAGAATTTCATTGACTCTATCTCTACAAATCCAAACGTATTTGATGATAACTTCTTAGTAAAGATTGGTTTCAAAGAATACTTATAAAGACGGGGAGAATTAAACTAAAGTTTTCATCAGGATGTAGTCATCTATTCCAAGATAGAATAGAATAATAGAAGCAAGTTAGTCACCATGCCAAACCTCCAAATATCAAGAAAAGAAGACCCAAGAGATTCGTTTGGCACGTAAGCTTCAAATGAACTAGTGCAGTTTTCACAACCTTCAATTGAGCAAAGTGAGGACAACACATTTCAGTACCAAGTACAACCTCAGTTGGAGCCATTAGGAGTAAGATCCAACCATGCAAGTCTTGATTCTAATGCTAGAGCTATAGTGATATTGCTTGAACTTGGAAAGATAAATCCTTTTAGTCTTAAGATCTTGTTTGGACAATATTTTAAAGGCCGTAATAAAGATGAGATCCTTAGATGGGATATTTCAACAGTGGAGGTACTAGCTTAAGGTCATAGATAATTTCTTTTAGGACTAGCAGAACCTATTGCCCAAGAACAAAGAACAAAATATATAGCCTCAATAATACATCATATTCTTGATTTTTTACGTATGTAATAAGATTAAGCTCCTTTTGGAACTCATCACTAGAAAAGGGGGTGATATTAGGAACATACACTTTAGAGGTTTAGAGAACCTTCTAAAACTTTCTAGAAGCTTTTTGAGTTAGTGAAAGTTGGTTGAAAAGCTTTTTAATTGGTGAAAGTTGATTAAAAAGTTTTCTAATTAGTGGAAGGAGCTCAAGAGGCTTCTCAATTAGTAGAAGGAGCTCAAGAAGCTTTCCAATTGATAGAAGTTGCTTGAGAAGCTTCTTAGTTTGATGGTAGCCATTCAAAAAGCATCTTAGACAAGAGTATATATAGGGGTCGAGGCTGAAGAGTTCTTCAGTCTTGACAATGCATCTCTTAGAGTTCTAACTTATGTTTCTTGGTGTTGTTTGTATACTCATCTGTTTAATTCAAGTTCTTATTGATTTTCTTCTGAAAACCTTGTCCTAATTCAAGATTCTTATTTTATATTCTTATGTCTTTGACACTATCAACCTGGTAAGGCCATCAATTATTAATATTCCATTGATAAACACTATCCCTTCTACTCTTGCAAGAGAGATCCTTGAGATTAAAAGAAATAAGACCAAGTTAAATATAAAATTCTCTATTTTATACTATAATATAAATGATATTTAGAATAGACAATCTATTACACTAGATGAAAATTTTGCCTATATGATTGTAAAAGCTCTTTCTTGTAAGGAAAAAGATCTCAAACATAAAACCATCAAAGAAGCAATGCATTGCCTTAATTAATTAAAATGGAAAGTTGTCATTGAAGAAGAATATACGTCTTTGCATAAGAAGAAAGTTTTTGGTCTATTTGTAGATACTCTTACTTCTCACCTTTTAGAATATAAGATGGTATTGGTGTACAAGTCTGATATTTAAGGTCTCGTAATCTGCTACAAAGTTTGCCTTGTTGCACAAGGCTTTATCAAACAATTCAAGATTGACTATGAATCCATATACTCTCTAGTTATGGATTCAATCACTTTTCAATATATTATCAAAATGATAGTACATACTGACCTTCAGATGCATCTGATGGATGTAATAATTGCTTATTTATATGGTTCTCTTGATGTAAATATTTACATGTAGGTACCACTTGAAATAGATACAAGAAACTTATATAGCCTTGTTCTAAAATGACACTATGGTGTCAAATTACAAAAGGCCTTATATGGTCTGAAAAAATCTAGATACATGTAGTATCAACACTTAAAGGACTACTTGATTGCAAATAATTTTGTATATGATCCATTAATTCCTTATTTTTTATCAAACGAGACAAAAGTAAATTTGTCATTATTTCAATATATATTAATGATCTTAATCTTGTAGGTACTAAATATGTATGTGTTGTAACTATTAACCTCTTTATTTATGAATTTAAAATAAAAATATTAAAAAAAAAAAAAAAAAAAAAAAAAAATTGCATTGATCTTCAAGTTGTATATTTAAAAGATGATATCATTTTTCTTTACCAATTACTCTATATTAGATAAATATTGTGGAGATTCAATATAATTAATGCCTATCTACTTTCAACACCAATGGTTGATCATGGCTATGATAGGATGATTCCTACCATCCTTGTAAGGAGGAAGCATCACTTGGTGAATAATATCCATATCTTGCAGCGGTGTCTTATTACATGTTGTTGGTTTGGGAATGCACCAGGCACTTGGTTGTGGAAGGTAAGGTTGTGTTTATAAAAATGTAAGAAATCCTAATAGATTTCACCTCATATAAGAAGAATACAATCCAAATTTCGATGCAAAATTGTTTAAATCCAATATAAAGTGCTCAAAAATACTCTTTTTAGTAATCTCAACTACACATAAACTCAAATTGCCTTGTTACCTTCACAATAAGGCAACTTAGATTTTCTTCATAAGTTTTAATCTTAGTCAGTGAGCTTTAGCAAGTTATAACTCTTAATTTGAGTATCCGCTTGATACAAGATTTTTTATAAAAATACCATTATAAGTCATCTGTATGCATAGAAAATTTCAGCCCAATCTGACTGACAAATTATAAGATAATGCCAAAATTTTGTACTAGTGTCTCTTGGCCTCTTACTCAAAGTTTGATGTAGATATATCAGTAGTAATTTCTCCTTCTCCAACCATTAATTCTAGCTCAAACTTGATGTATAGCTTGGTCTAAGCATCTTTTAATATTATGCCAATTTTTATCTTGTTTTGATTAATAGATCTTTAGATATTACAAAACCCCTAAACAACTTCAAACTACCAACTTCTAATATCTCCTTGCACTAATGAGCAAATATCTCTTGGCTGCACTGTTAGATTGTTACAAAATTTCTTGTACTCTTAGCTCATCTAATCAACCAAATATTGTCAACTTTACAACTATAGATATTGTACCAATTGCACAAAGTGATCAAAAGTACTAGCCCCAACTTTATTACATAAAATCCAAATTGTTAATACAATCCCTAACTTTGAATAACCATTTCTCCCTTCTCACAAATCCTATGAAAGCAAACTCTTTGCATCTAGAATGAGCCTAAAACCTTCTACCAAATCCTACTTGCCGATCTCCAAATGTCCCCTCCTCTTGCCTTTGGTGGTTATTTTTGTGGCTGGAGGTTTGATTTCAATCCTATCTCATACCCGATTGTCCCTCGGGTATTAATCCAACTTATTTTAAGGCTTTTTAAACTTAATCCTATCCTTAACTTAACCTTGGTGTCTACCATACTAACTTTTTACTTCCCTTATCTTATTTTTATTAATTTGTGGTTTTTTTAAAAGCCATGAAACGATTTTTACAACCTAGAAGAAAATTTTAATAACTAACTTTTATCTATTAGCTATTAAAACAAGAATTAATCTAAGAGGCTTTCATAAATCCTTTCTTAAGTACCTTAAGTTTCTAATAACCAAGATAATTAAGTATTAAGTAAAATTTATCCTTATTCTTACTTTTCACTATATAAACGTATTACAACATGACAGCGATTGAAGCACTTTTATATTTGGCTACATCTATAAGATTAGACATTGCATTTGTAATTAGTGGTCTTATAAGATACAACATTCATCCAACACTACAATATTACAGTAGCATTAAGTACCTCTTATGTTACCTGATAGGCACTGAGGACTTGGGATTACATTATTTAAGATTTGTAGATCCCAAATTGGTTGGACATGCTAATATTTGCTATAAATCTGATCCTGCAATAGCTAAATCTCAATCAAGATATGTTTTTTTGTAATATGAAGCTACAATCTCTTGGAAGTCACTAAAACAAACTATAACTGCAACATCATCTAACCATGTAAAAATTATTGCCTTACATGAAGCATCTTCAAAATGTGTTTGCTTGCAATCAATTGACAAGCTCATCCAAACAACCTATGGACTTTTGTATGATAATTCTCCAGCTATCTTATATAAAGACAATAGCACTTGTACTGCATAGATGCAAGTTGGCTTCATTAAAGGCGATAGGACAAAGCATATAGATCCAAAATATTTTAATTAAAGCCATTACTTGGTAACCAAACGAATGCTTGAAATCAAGAAAATAGCATCTATGGATAATCTTGTTGATCTCTTCACTAGAGCTCTTCCATTATACATCCATTGCTGCCTTGTCTATAGCATTGGTATGCAATGACTTGTTTTCCTTGAGCAAAAGAGCCAATGAGTGCATTAAGGAAGAGATTGCTCAAAATAATTGAGCAAATCTTTTTCATCCATTCAATAGATTTTTTATCCATTGGATTTTTACTATGAATATGGTTAGAAAAGGACATTGCATTCTTTTTCCTTCATCTGAGGTTTTATCCTCGACTATGATCAAGTTTTCTCAAATAAGGTTTTAATAAGGTAGTAATTATAGATCTTGCAAGATTATAGAATAGTATAGATTATAATTCTATGCATAAAAGTATAATTTTATATTATGTCAAGCGAGGAGAAATGTTGAAAGCATTTAATACAACCGCGCTCTCCATATAACTTAATTGTATTGCACATTAAAGATCCCTTGACTTGCAATGCCTACCTCACGCATCTAATTTGAAGAATCAAAGAAAAAACAAAGAAGTCATGATGGTGTTCTATAGATAGTTCCACCTTGTCCACTACATATATTCCTATATATAGGAAGTTGCAACTGAGTCACACCCATTTTCAACACGAGGCTCACAATGGTTCAACAGAAACCTAGTGCACAAAGATTACAACAATATCATTTGTTCTATTGGATTCACTTTGCTTCTTGAAAGTGATTTTGTATAAGGATGGTCAAAAAAGTTGAGCTACAGTTGTGTAGAATCACACAGAATATGGATGCGAACATCAGCTGATTGCATATTCCAAAAACAAAGTCACAATATGCAGTTATATTCTGTGATAAGGGAAGAACAATCAGTATTTGGAGGTGATCGTTTCCATGCGTTTCAATCATTGTTTCCGATAAGGATTCCAAACAAGACGATGATTTCTTGTTGATTAAGTGTACAATGCTATTCTCAAAAAAAAAAAAAAAAAACAAAAACAAAAACAAGCATCCTACAAGCAAGGAACCTTTGCAGCAGTTCGAAATAAGAACTTCGTTTGAATACCAAGACGCAAGATTCCGTGTCTTCGTATTGAAAGGTGCATAGATACAGTAGATGCCCTCAAATTGGTCAATATCAGACAAGTGAATTCTTCCTAAGCCTCAAAGGAATCTCAGGACTTTTAGACCTAGGAACAACGTCAACTTCAATATGTTTAATTTTGACATTGAAGAATATCCTTGATACTTAGATGGATGACTCTAACCATTATATGGTACAGTCCTATAGCCTGCAGGTGGCTCTTTGCTCCCTCGCAACTGCTTCGATTGTGACTTTGAAATCCAGTTGAACCATTGATTTAGCTGATCCTCGAATGGCTTGCTAACTTTCCTATTGTCACCGACCCCATACTTGGCGCGAATAACTGCTTCTTTAAAGTCGTCCAATGTAACAGCTGGGCGACCTGTTTGCACCATGAAATTCAAAAGTAGTCAAGAAAATGCTATTCAACTCTTCAAAAGATTGTGAGGATATCTAAACAGCTTTGAGACTTCGTAATCGGATTTTAAAATTTGGTTCCCAATATAGATATAAATGCAAGAACTGTATACCTTCTCGTGCAGCAAGAAGAGCGGCTTCATTGACCACGTTTGCAAGATCAGCACCCACGAATCCTGGTGTAAGGTTTGCTATCACTGCACGAACTGTGGCTGCATCTCCCTCAACTGGTGTGGAGCGCATGTGCACAGCTAGCACTTGCTGCCTCCCTTCAAAATCAGGTGCATCCACATTCACTCTCCTTGATATCCTACCGGGTCGGGTGAGGGCAGCGTCCAGTACTTCAGGCCGATTTGTAGCTGCAATTACCATCACTCCTGTCTCGGAATCAAATCCGTCCATTTCTGTCAACAACTAGAAGCCACAACGCAAACTCAATCTCATGTGATACTTGTAACTTAGTAATTTAAATTCGTATAAAAGCATGCCGTTCTGTTGTGCCTTAGCGCCTAATTTATAGGCGTGAAGGTAGACATGGGTTGATGATCAGGGACTACAGTCATAGTTGCATTTGACATAGTGAGTCTAAAATCATGTAGTGTTTTATTTTTTGTTTTTGTGCTTATTTTTCGATGTTGAGAGGGTCCTGAAAGAATAAAATAAAATATTTCTTTACAATGGTCTCAAGCTTAGGAAGCCGGTGCTCCTACATAGAGTGGCTTATCAACTTAAAGAAGAGTAAGACAGGTTCTGAAGCTGGAAAGTGACAGCGAAAGTAACAAGCTGCACTTTTACATTCTAATTATCAAGATTGATGCAGCAGAACCAATGCAACATTACTATTAGAAACTCAGCTTGCAATGAACGATGTCATTCTGCAAAACCGGGTGTGGCATAAAGATCTTTTGCTAAAGCTCCCCATGCTTGACAATCTACATCTAAGGAGAGAAGAATACCTGATTAAGTGTTTGATCCCTCTCATCGTTAAAGCTACGACCTCGTTTGCCACCCACAGCATCTAATTCATCAATGAACACAATTGAAGGTGTATTCTTCTTAGCCTCTGCAAACAACTCACGAATTCGTGCTGCTCCCCTGTTTAATAGTGACAAACAACCAAAAAAAGGTTCACTCTCGTTGTGGTGCCACAACAAACAAAAGTACAGTCTAAAATACCATTAAATAAAGAAAGGTTCACAATGAGCAAGTTGAACAAGACGCAGTAATATCCTATGACTAGAAGGCAACATGAAGGTGTCATGGCACAAACCTGCCGACAAACATCTCAACGAATTCACTCGCAGAGGCTGCGAAAAACGGAACACCAGCTTCTCCAGCTACAGCACGAGCAAGCAGAGTTTTGCCTGTTCCAGGAGGTCCTACCAATAAGACTCCTTTTGGGAGTTTAGCTCCCAGGCTAGAATAATTGGACGTGCCTCTTAGACATGCCACGATCTACACACAAACATTGGATAAGCACAAAAAGTTGTTCATCTATGAAGAAACCAGAGCATATGCCATGAGGCTACTACATGTGATGTACAGTTGAAATTCTTTGGAAAGAAAGGAAAATAAATAGAGTTTTTCTAAAATCAAAGTGTACCCAATGTACCTCAGCGAGCTCTGCTTTGGCTGTGTCTATTCCTGCAACATCAGTAAAATTGACGAGATTCTTTTTTGAACGTCGCTTCTGAGACGTCGAGTTATTTCCTGAAATTTGTCGATGAAGTAGCCAAACTAGAGGACTAAGAGGAATCCAGAGAGAAATAATTGTAATAAGTAATGATCGTATCGACGAGGTGACAGACTGTGGGGCAGAGCTGTACCGGACCCCCTTCTCCCTCATGAGCCCCAGCAAATATGCCTCGTCGTTTCGTACTCGGCGCGTCACATATTGCCATTCAACCTTCTGTTGCACCTTTGGAACATGAATTTTTCCACGCAGACCTGCCTTGGGTTTTATTACTTCATCTGAGCTAAGACTCTCTTCTACTGATAAACTTGGAGGTTCGACAAAATCGGGTTCTTTAACGACAGGTTGCACGTTGAACAAAAGCCGTTGGGACCCTTCTTCGAAGAGAGCCGAAGTAACAGTGCGCCCATGAATATGATCTATAAGATCTGAATATGGAATATTTTGAGGAGCTGGCCCAGCTGAAACCCGTAAGATAAGTGCAACAAGAGTACATGTGCACGTCACCAAGGCACCAAGTAATAAAGGTTTCCATGAGAAGACTGCTGGCGGTCCTAACCCACGACGAACATAACGCATCAGAAGCCTCAAACGACCACGTAACCGCAGCCTCCGCCTGGGTTTCGAGCCCTTGCCTGGCCGATCCTTTTCAGCCAGGACTGGTTTGCTACTGCAGATTCTTCCTGTGTTTCTCTTACTGTACTGCTGAAACTGAATTGATGACATAAAAATGTGACAGTAGGGCGTCGATCTAACCGATTCCCCGACCATAAACCTCCCGACCTGCAATCCTTTGCACACTTTTCATCAATTTTGTGATTCCAAAGAAATGTTTAGGGCCATGATAATCAGTGATTTATCATACTCCGAATCACACATGAAGCATTGTCCTGAGCAGAAGCATCGCTGAGCTTAATATAACAAGCTTTGAATATCCTACTTCATTAACTGATAGAGAATATAGTTGCTCTGAAAAGTCACGGAAGGGTACATCATATCTGTGAGATATATCTTCAGCGGCAACACATGAAGGATATCAACTAAATAGCAAAAGTTCCTCCCTGAAAAGATCAGGAAATTGCTGAGGGTTCAGGGTTTAAGAAAGTTCGACACACTTGTAAAGCGACAATCCCATGGCAAGGCAAACAATCCCTGACTTGGCATTGAATTCTTGTAGGTAAATATTTAAATGAAAACTGTCGAACTTTCTTAATCCCTGCTGGAGTGAATCGCATGCAACGATCGAACATCACATGTTATTCAAACCCTAAATCCAGGCCAAACATTTCAAAGTAGAAAAATCTTTCCGTCAAAATTAATTCTTTCGCTATTCAAGGTATAAGGTTTAGAAAACGGTCGTAAGTCTAGTATGATTACTATTAAGACCTGCTGATCATTCCGTAAGATTTTGCCAAGCAGAATAGAATCTCAAATTCTGGTGGCAAGGGCATGAAAAGAGCCAAAAACGTAGTTTCTAGAACAGTTCACGACAGAGGAAGATGACTGTACCCAAGTTGGTACTGAAGGTATCTAAACCGGGAGATAACTACCCAAGGAAATGCCAGGGTTTGAGTATTTTCAAATTCAGTGATGCGCACCCGCTAGAGCATTCATGTCTATAAATCAATCCAATCTAACAAAGGATTTCACTCAAGAACAAAACATCGTTCATATTCTCACCCTAACTTAGAGTCATCAACTACGCACAAGCAATACAAGTGGAGAAACGTAACCTGATTAAAAGAAGCTCTGAAGGCTGCGTTTACAGCAACTACGGAAGATACGCGCCGTCCTTGCCTGGGCTGTAGAGATCTATAACTCAATTTATTGCTACCGTCAATTGAATTAGATGAGGCTAAGTTCAATTTCCTTGTATTTTCTTCTTCACGTGGGGACAAAAAGAGCCGGTGGAGCATACGCGAGCTGACCGTCGCCATGGTCATCTTCAAGCTTCCAAAGCCCAGCACCAGCAGCAGCAGAAGAAGAAAAGTAGTAGTAGAAGGAGAAGAATTACTCACAAAGTTGTGGGTTCTCTAACTGGTCTCTCCGACATCCCTAAGCTATCTCTTCCTCATCTTTCTCACCAATATGCGGCATTTTCCTCCACAATACGGTCCCCTTGATGACCTAACAAAAAGAGTTCTATCCCCTATCATCGCAAAGTGTCAAAACTCACGATTGGGATAGCCGTACAATTGGCAAGCCATATGCGGTGTTCGATGAGCCACCGAGGAAAGTCATACCAGAGTCATGTGAGATCCCCAACTGCATGCAGACCGACATATGATTCCTCTCCTGCAATGGCGAGAAGAATCGCGAGGCGGTCTCGGTCCGAAGAGCACGATGCAGAAAAGCAAGAATCGCTCCGTGCCGCCAGAGACCTGTACTGAGGCAGTGATTTAGCGAATATTAATAGACATAGTTAGCTACTCCGTCTCGAGATTAGTGAAACAATTAGGAAATAGGATCCGATTAAATAAAGGCTTATCTGAAAAGCGTCTTTGAGTGGGTTCGAAATCGTTCTCGGCGTTCTCACTTCGGTTCCCATTCTTTCGTTAGCTAGCCGTGGGAGGAGAGTTTGGTGGACTGCCTTATCTCTCATATAATATTTTGTGGATTTCGTTGTGTCACCCACTCATGTGAGTCGTACATCGCCATAGCTTGCAGGTGCAGCTGAGAATTTGGTTTTTTTGGAGTTGGGTTGTCAAGCTGTGATCGAGGTTGGGCAGCGCTATGGCGTGTGCAAGTGCAGCAGTGGTGGCGGCAGCTTCATCTGGCTTGCAGGTTTGCGAAGCAAGCTCCAGGACGGGCAGCAGCGTCGTGTCGCTCAAAGCCTCTCTTGGGCAAGTGAGATGCCTCCCGCGCACCCTTTCTCTCAAAGACCCCATCAAGAAGGTGCGTGCTGTAATGCCTCAATCGGTTGCTGCTCTGTAATGTCTGCTCTGGGCGTTTCTCCTTTCATCAAGACTATACCCACGTGCTGAGAAAAATGTGTTTGGCCTCCGGGTTTGCTGCATTTCGCAAATGCGGTTTCAAGTTGTGAGAGCCTGTGAAGAGGAATTAGAGTGCTGGGTAAACGTTGTAATAAGGTCTGCGACGATGGTCAATCATAGAGATTGACTCGTCAATTTAATACTTGGTTGCTCCTTCAGTTTTGGAGGCTCTTTAGGGGCTACGATCAAGTATTACCTGTAGGATAGTCACTCAATAAGCAAAACCCTTGTGCTGCAGGTTCAGATGTTTGGAGGTAGGCAGGGCACATATGACGTGGTGAAGAGGTCCCATCCGATTCGGGCTCAAGCCGTGGACAACGAGCTTGCCTCGTACGTGCTCACTCCCGCATTTCATTTTTCGACCTTCTCCGTTTTTTGATAACTCGGCGTCGAATTTCTCCGTATGTGATATACCAAGCTATGTATGATCTTGTATACTTCTTCGCAATTAAGTACCTTAAATGGTTTTAAGTCTCTGGGAGCATGAACTTGCAAATATTACACCTGGCTTGGGTTTTAGGTTTAGGAGGGATCCGGCTCTTGACAGATATTAGTATAGTTCGCAATCGCATGTCTTTCTATAGAAAACTTCGGAATGTTGAGATGTACAAAGGTATGCAATTTGTTTCTAGTTTAGAATTTTAGATGAGTTTGACCTCAAAGGAGGTTTGTTGTTACTCTGAAACCAATTCTCTCTTTGGCTGTTGCAGTGCGGAGCCTTCAGGTTCTGGTGCTTCCCAGGTTGGTTAACCTTGTGGATTATACCCTCACTTGGTTTATCGGAGAAATAGAAATGCTTGAAATACGAGACGTTTTCGTCTGTACCTAGTCTAAGCTTTTCTTAGAGGATAGCAACGAAGTGCAGAGCAACGGTGATTCTACTGAGAGCACTTCAAGAATACGTGATTTTCGAAGGGATCTCCTAGTTTGACATATATTTCTGACTGATTTGTTGCAGAAAACGACTTATTATTATATAATTGCGAATGCCAAGTTTATGTTGGATGATGAAGAGCACTTCCAAGAGCAGATGAACGAGAAGTTGCGTATGTACGGAGAGCGCAACAAGGAACAGGACTTCTGGATGGTTATAGAACCCGAATGGCTTGACAAGCACCCGGAGGTTGCCCAGCGAGTAGGCAGACCAGCTGCTGCCCTTGTATCAACTGACAAAATCTGGATCACGTGGGTTTTTTACTTCACTACTAAATCCTTGTTAATGTTGATATTTAGTTTCGTATATATCTCTTTTGGAATCCTCGTGAATAATGTTCAGATGAAGCAAGGTTACTTGGGTTTGTCCTCGTCACCAATTCTATGTCGAGTATTGTGAATTGAACCACTCTTGCATGTTGAACGTCGGTGATGGAATGGTCTCAGGTTCATGAAGCTGAGGCTGGACAGAGTACTGAAAGGCGAACTCACCGTGGACAGGCCGAAGGAGGCGTTGACAGGCAAGCTTACCACTGTGAAGTTTGCGAGACCAGCTAAGTGGATTGCCCCTTACCCGAAATATGAGGGCGAATGGTGGACCCCTTTCTTGTACAAGGAGAATTAAATTAGTCCTTGTATTTGGTGAAGTGGATTTTGCACTTAGGGTTGGAATCATAAATGTAGACTTGAAGGATAGGTCGCTCTGGACGTTGCCAGATCAGTATGTTTTTTTTGGGGCCAGTAATTTGTGAACAAGGCAGAAATAGCAACTGCGGGTACCAATGATACATGGCAAAGGTGGTATTGAAGCATTGTTGAGAGGTTTATGTTGTGTCGGGGATCATGAGGATTTGGCTTGTGTAGTTCTCCTTAATTAGATCAGTTGAGTGCTCCTGGCTCTAAATTGAGGACATTAGGTTTACCCCTAAAAGCTGTAGCTGGGTTTCCCAGGGCCGATTAGTTCAGCTATCAGACAAGAGAACCAAAGCAGGGTCTGTGACGGGGCCCTTCCACGTCGATGTTGTAAATAATTTGATTGCATGCAAGAGGAGATTTTGCTGGATCACTATCAGTTGTCTGTTCTCTTCGCTTGGTTCTCAAATTCGGCAAAGCATCGTATGTACACGCAATCAACACGTAACTTGTAGCACATTGTCTACTCCTGTAAGTTTTTTCAATGCATGTCACAGTACAACTCAAGTGCTATGCATCCATAAAACAAGTGATATGATGATCATGTTTACAAATCTTCAGGTATCAGTCGTGCCAGTTTATGGCGAAGTTACCGCATCGCCACTTTTGTGTCAATTTCTATTTCTGTCTCTTCGCAGCATTTTGCAACGTACCTGATGATAGTGATACCCTTCACTTGGAATATGTGAATGGACCTTAAGAACATAAACAAATTAATGTACATTAAGAACATTAGGCTTACAACCCAAGATGTGCAAAGGCAGAGCAGTTCCTGTTATCTCGTTAATCAATTAAACCCGCTATCAAAAAGATATTTCCAATTCTGCTGAGTAGCAACCAGACCGGTGGTTTTTTTTTCCAGCTAGTAGCAGCCAGTTTGCTTGCCGCAACAGTTCATTTTAAAGCTTTTTTTGATAAATATCGCATTTCACTGGTCAAATCTATTGCTTGAAAAACCAACATTACTGTACTCTTAACTTCGACTATGTGCCTGTCAGGCCCTGTCTGCAAGTATGTTGCACAGGAACAAAGTTTGCAAATGGGACTGTTTCGTAAAATGCTTAAACCATTCTACCATTTGCGATACTCTTGTTTATAATAACTTCCACTTATCAATATTGTAGTGATGTTTTACAAAAGTTTACCACTCTACTAGAAAAAAACTGGTTCTTAGAATAGTTAGACTACAAAGTAGCAGTATTTTTCCACAACTTTATACATAGAGATTATTTTTATCATTAAACTAGTCAAGAATATTAATAAACAAAGAAAAGTGGAAATTAAAATAGGGCTCTATCTAACATGTATTCCATCTGTAGGTTGCAAGGTGGTCTTGATTTGGTTTTAGAGGTTTCAAAGCAAGAATCACATATTTTTATTAGAGAAGACATCCAGCTTTTTTTTTGTAATAAGACATTGACAAGATAAAAGTAGTCTTGGAGAGAACCAAGTCCTTGTTTTACAAACAACCTCACAGATAGAAAAATAAAACTGCTATTGATAATGCCTTTTTATTAAATTTGGTAGAGTATGTACAATAAATACACCAAAATGAAAAAATGTTTGGATCCATAAAAAATTTAATTAAAATAATTATGTTTTAATTTATGTCTAGACAAGATTCAAAAGAAGTTGAAAGACCAATGAATTGAACAAAAGCTTTTAAATTAAGATGATTGAGTTCATGAATTTATCAAATTGAAATATTAAATTGAGGAAAGTAAGAATAAATTTCCAATACCTTATAAATTAGATATTTCATTAAAAAAAAAAAAAAAAAAAAAAAAAAAAAAAAAATCTTTATTAATAATAATCATTAAAAGAAGTATATATTATATTTTTATAATTTTTAAAAATTAATAGTATTATTACTCCAATAATTTAGTTATTTTAATAAAAACTAATCCTAGAAAAATTAAAAGATCTAAATGAAAATTATCTTTTTAAAAGATTGTGTCCTTTATAGTTAGATTTAACAAAAGCAAAAAAAATAAAACAAAACTAAAGCAGGTGGCAAGTTGATATTAGGTACAATTTAAAAGATTTATTTCTAATGAGTTTACACTTAATTATTTGAGAATTAAAAAAAAGGATAAAGTTTACAAGCTTAACGCATAAAAATGAAATTTTGATATACATCAAGAAACTTAAAATGTAAATGAATATAACATGTAAATTGTATGACCAAAACAATAAATGAACTTTTTTAACCATGTTGTATGAATAGAAATTAAAAATATTATTTAGATCTTTGAATCTTTTGATAAATGTGATGCAACTAATACTATAGTGTAAAAAGAAGGATCAAAAAAATACTTGCATGTTACCATATTACAATAAAATTTGTATGAAAATTTCAAAAGTTTTATAAGTTAAAAAATAAATAAGTAAATAAATAAAACTTTACTAAATTTTAGCAATAGATCTTGGATATGTTATAAAATAATAATTCTAAATATAAATAATTTTATAAAAATAAATAAATATAATTATATTTTAGTAAAGTATTACAAAAATAAATTATTATAAATATTATAAGGTTTTATTTATTTTTATAAAATATTTTGAATTAATAATTAGTAATTAATTTTTATAGGTTTTAAATAAATAATAAATATTTAAAATAATATATATATTAAAATAAATATTTAAAAGATTAAGCTTAAGATTTTGTATCTTATTATATATATAGATAGAATTGTAATGGTTTTTGGTTTTAATAAAAAAAAAAAATAGAGTTTTAAATTTATAAATAATTAAATTTAACTTACATATAGTTTTAATATGTTTAATAGTATAGTAATTTTAGCTTTTTATTAATACTTTATATGATTTTAATATGGTTATTTAGAAAAAAAAGAAATTTTTAAAAAATCCTTTTTTATGTAACATGTTGGTTTTGATTTTTTTATTACTATATAGTTACTTTATAGTTGTGTCTCTATAGCTTTTAATTATAATAAAAAAATATCATTTCTAAGATAAATAAATTTATATAAATTACTCTTAAATTATTATTTAAATCTATTTAATTTATAATATATATTTTGGATTATTTCTAAATTTACATTTCAAATAGGATAATTTTTTTAATTAATAATAAATATTTTAATATATAAATTATATAATTATATGATTTTTTTATTTTTTTAATCACCTATTCTTTCAAAAATTATTGATTTGTAGTCTCTAATTATATATTTAGTTTTAATATTAAAAATTTAATATTTTTATCTTATCTTTTTATATATACTATTTTATTAAATATAATTTTATATAAAATGTATATGTTAAAAAAGTTCTTAAATTTGTCTCATAAAATTTATCTTGTGTGATGTTTGAACAACCAAAATTAAGAGACTTACAATAACTTTTGTAGCAATTAATCTCATTGCAAAATTATATATCACTCACCATAGTTTGTAATTTTGCTATAATGAAAAGAGTATTATTATCTTATATATTTAAACATAAAAATAAAATCTATAAAGTTTAAAAATATGATTTACATCAAATTTTTAGAATATTTTAAAATTTATAATGATATATTTTTTTTATTATTATTATTTTTTTATTTGTTTGAATATGTGATTTATTTATTTATTTACTAATAATATTATAATCTTTAAAGAAAATTAAGATTAAGATATTCTTAATTTTTTTATTATAATAATTATAAAAATATAAGAATATTTAATTTTTTAATCAAATAAATCTAAATTCATTGATTATTTTGATATAATAAAAATATTTATTAGATAACTTAATATAAAATTATATATTATACATTGATTGTCTTTCTCTTTATATAATTATTGTACACCAATATGTTGTGTGCATATCACATCATGATGTTTAGAATCAATATAAACTCCACTTGTGCCAATATATTCATCGTAATGAATTTATATTTTTAGAGTGTAAGTAGTAGTATTAATAAGCATGCCTTATGACACAAATTTAAATTTAAATTAAGTTGTAGCTTAGTATCTATCACAATTAAAAAATAGGTAGAACAATCCTACTATTGGCCACAAAAAAATAGATATCCAACTTACATTGTAGTAATTTTTTTATCCATAAATAGATATCAAGTAATTTTAATATATATTTTTTTTTATACATACTCTTACCTATACCTGCTTATTACTATTTTGTTGTAATATGGCTATTAAGTGAAAGAATATATGAAGATCAATAATCTAAAAGGAAATCATTGAAAATATAGTAAAAAATTATTTTAAAAATCATAACTAAAAAATAAGGATGTAGTAGAAATTTTAGTGTTAATATTGCTCTTTTGTTAAAAAAAATTCTATTTACTTAATAAGACTATAAATAAGATAAGACAAGATAGATTAGATATAAAACTATAATAGACATATTTAGGTGAAAGCAAAGGATAATTTTTAGAAAAAATTACCAAAGAAAAGCTTAAGTTGATACTTAAGAAGGATCATTTATGAACCAAGATCAAAACCAGACCTTGAAGCACAAAACAATGTACCCACAACATATGTAGGGTTCTTTGTTTAATCAAAAAAAGAAGTTAGAGAGAACACTTTGAAAAGATTTGAAATGCATTAATTTTGGAAAATTTGGAATTGTAATGATTTTATGAGACCTAAACAAAATTAGAGTTGAATTTGAATGATTTTGTTTTTGAAAAATAAAGTAGGATATACATTTTAAAGAATTTTGTGTATTTTGTAACAAATCTATAGATGAAATTTTGCAGGTTCATGAAAATTCTTATGCTAAGTTTGTGAAATAAATTTTAGCTCAATTGTTTGATCAAATTCAAAGTTATTGGCATTTAAGAAGATTAAGGTGCCAAAAATTAATAATTTATAGATCAATAAAGGTTTCAATAATTTGCAACAATTTGCTAATTGCAATGAAGTGAAATTTTGTAGACTTGTAGTTGATGTGAATGCTAAAATCTATGAAAATTATGAAAGCAATTAAAAAATATAAAAATGAGATCTTGGCATTAGGAGCTTAATATTAAGATTGAAAAAAGAGGCTGCTCAATACCCAAGCAAATTGTGTATCTTTTATCTCAATTTGTAAGTGAGATTCTTTCTAATTTGCTTAAGCATATTTTCAACTAGGAGATTAATGAATATACAAAGTTTTAAATAAAATCAGAAATTAGTTAAAAAATTATAAGGATTTGAATTTTTTGTTGAATCTATTTAGAATTGATTAACAATTGTTAGGATTCAATTAAAATTGATTAAAGTTGGTTAGAATTGATTAAGATTTATTTAAAATTTTGATTAGAATTGATTAGGATTTATTTAAAATTTAGTTAGGATTTGGTTAACCTTTAATTAGAGATCTTTAAGATTTGAATAGGATTGTTTAAAATGAAGAAATGGTTACTTAGGATTAGCTAGGATTGATTGAAATTTGATTAGGATTTGATTTAGGATTTGAATATAATATATTAGGATTTAATTAGAATTTATTTAGGATTTTGTTAGGATTTGATAAATTTATTTAAGGATTTCATAAGGATTGTTTAAAGTTTCTTAAAATTTGATAAGGTATATCTACAAAAAATTTAGGATTGATAGGGTGTATCTAAGATATTTTAAGACTAACTTAAGATCTTATTTATATTATTTATGATTACGTAAAATATATTTTAAAATTAATAGAAATAAAAATTGATTGACTTGAGGATTCTAAGAAGGTCATAATTGCCAAGTCAATTGTTTATAAACATCTCATGTATTTTTTTGATTATAATAAGATCTTCAACATAAATTGAAATCCTTTTACAATCAAATGCTTAGTGCATTCTCAGACTAAGCTTTATATAATACAATATTATGAAAGATGAAGGTGGTGAAGATGGGCACTGAGAGCAAAGATGAAGGTGCCTTAACTAGAGGAGGGCTAAGGCAAAGAAATAGGGAGGAATTCAAACAAGAATACAATGTATATAATCTTTTGTGAGGAGCTAGATTCAAACTTGTAACCAATTTGTTATTGCCAAGAGTACAAGCCATCAACTAGCCTTTTGAATTGTTAATCTTAGTTTGAAATTTATCATTTTTTATTTTACTCACTAATTCTATCCAATTTATTATTTATTTATTGTCGAGTTGTAATACAAGTATAAGGTGAAAAAGTAAAAGAAGACCTATAATATAGAGGAAATCAACACTTAATAACAAAATTATTTTAAAAAATATAAGTAAATAATAAAGAAATAATAAAAAATATTAATATTAATATTAATATTATTTTTTTATAAAAAAAGGCTACTACTTACTTTGTAGGACCATAAATAAGACAAAACAAAGTAAGTTAGCAAAAATAATATTATAGGTATCTTTAAGTGAAAATAAAAAGTAACTTTTAGCAAAAATTATTTAAAAAATCTTTAGAATGATATTCAAAGAATAATTGTGAACCAAGGTTGAAACTAGATTCTAAAGTACAAAACCATGTACTTATAGCTAACAAAGGATTATTTTATCGATCAAAAAGTGGAATTTGTGAACAAACTTGATAAAGTTTCTTTAAGCATTGGTTTTGAGGTTTTTAAGTTTGTAATGACTTTGTGAGAGCTATACAAAATCAAGGTTCTATTTTAATGACTCTAATTTTTTAGAAATAAAGTGGTTTCATATTTTGGAGAATTTTGTGAGCTTAATAATAAACATACAGATGAAATTTTTTAGATTTGTGAATATATTTTTTTTAAATATTTTTATGAATTTTAGCTTAATCAAATAATTAAATCAATGGTTATTATAATTCAAGTGGATTAGATTCTTGGAAATTAGATTTTGAGGATCAATAAGAATTTCTATGATTTTAAAGAATTTGTTGATTAGATTGAAATGGTTGTTTTATGAATTGATATTTAATTTAACTTTTAATAATTATAAAAAAAAATTAGAGCAATCAAATGATGCAAAAAAGAGCTATTGACACTAGAAGATTGACATTGAGATTAGAGAAGAAGTATAGCTAATACTTAAGTGGATTAAGAGCTTTTTCTCCCAATTTGTAAGTTTAATTCTTTTAAATTTTTATATGCTTGTTATCAGCTAGTAGATTGAAAAGTATAAAAATTTTAAATCAAGGTCAAAAATTAATTTAATAATTATTAAAGTTTTAAATCTATTATAGATTTTGATTAGGATTTAATTAAGATTTTATTAAAATTTATTAAATTTTAATTAAGATTGATTAAGATTTATTAAAATTTACTTAGGATTGATTATGATTTAATTATGATTTATTAAAATTTGATTAAGATTTATTTGGATTTATTAAGGTTTTAATTATGATTCAATTTAAATTTATATATGGTTTTATTAAGATTTATTAAGATTTACTTAGAATTTGGTTAGATTCAATTAGAATTTAGTTAGAATTTCTTTAAAATTTCTTTAGAATTTCTTTAAGATTCTTTAAGATCTCTTTATGATTTTTTTAGAATTTCTTTATGATTTTTTTAAGATCACTTTAAGATTTGATTAGAATTTGATTAAGATTTGTTAAAATTCAATTGGAATTTATTTTAGATTTTTGGTTAGTTGCAAAATATAATTTTACCTTCCATAGCTAAGTGCTTAATGCATTTTTAAACAAGACAATACGTAATATAATATCTATAGGTGCAAGTAATCAATAGGTTGGACAAAACTAGTGAGTGGTACCATAGATGGTTAAAACAAAAAAATTGCAAGCTATGTACCTATCCCTTGAAAGTGTCTATTATCTCACTTACACTCATATATGAAATAGGATCTTTATCAAATAATAATTTGTGAAAAAAAATCCTAAAGAGATGCAAAAAATTTATAATAAGCACACAAAATTGAACCACATATAAACACTATAAAAGTGTACTAATCTACAATAAGAGAAGAAAATATTCTAACTCCTCTTCTAAAGGCTCAATTTTTAAAAATTAAGTTTTTTTTGGATTTTAGAGTACTTAAATACTATAAGATTTGAATAGAAAGACAAGGACGTTCAAGACCCCCTTCCAAGACCTCTTACAAAATCTAAGACCCAAATATTACACTTGTAGTGGTACCATGTTCTACAACAAATCTTAACATAAATCACTACATTCTTGATATAATACGAAGATGTATGAAGAGATACTTGAAGCTATTTTTTATATTTGTATATACCAATATATTAATTTATTCTTATTAATATTATTATTATTATTATTTTTATAATATATATGCATATATATATTATTAACAATCTCAAATGATCTATTTTAAAAGTTTTGTAGTGATTTATACTTTTGTTTAAGCAATAAAGTAAAAGTTATTTTTTCTATTTCTCTTATAATAAGAAAAAAAGATTAATCTATTTATATTTTATTATGTTTGTCAAAGTTCTTTAAAAAATTGGCTTTTATAACATCTAAAGAACCAATATATATTATATTATGCAATAATTGGTGTCTTATATTTTTGTAATATTTTTAATTTTTAATTTTTAATTTAGTTGATTAATTTTTTGTTAGCTATATATTAATAATAGACTTTTAAAAATTAAACTATTTTTCAAAAGAAAATTGATTCTAAACATAATAAGTAAGATAATTTTAAATTTTTTTAAAATAATAATATATATATATAAAAAAATGTTATCTTAATTAAGTTATTAATAATATTTTTGGAACTCATACATCATATCTCTAAGTTTAAAAAAAAACAAATCTAGTGGTACATAAAACATACAAATAAATATAAAATAGATGAAATTTAAATATAAAAAATCTACATTATTATAAAAAATTATAAAATTAAACTACAATTTTGAAAAGTTATATTGATAACTTGCAAACAAACTTTTTTAAGATTTTAATTTTTATGTTATGAAGTTATAAGTGCTAGCACCTCTAATAATACAAACTAATATTGCAACATAGACTCAAGTTGAAATATAGATTGTTTAAGCTTAAGTATTGATTCTAACTAACTTTTGACTTAAGATCCACCTAATATTACTAACATAATAACTTTATATTATAATGCTATTTCCAAGTCAAATTTCGTTAAATTTTAATCTTTTAATTATATAATTCTTATTTTGAAGTAATGGTAGAGAGTAGGCCTAATGCATTTTTGCCATTGTCTTAAATAAAACTCTGATAGTAACAAAAAAAATAGAAGCTAGAATCAAAAAAAGTATAATTGAAATAATAAAAAATATAAAAAAAAAATTATAATATAAAAAAATAAAAAAATAAAAATTAAATATATCACTTAAACTAAAATTGATGCATAGACAAATAATTGAAATAAGAAATATTATTAATATTACCAACAATACAAGAAATAATATTGTAAATACATGTAATTGTCATGTGAATACACAAACCTAAAAATATCATGAAAAAAAATAAAAAACAAATTTTAGTTACTTCATTTTCAACTTCCAAATTAATTAGTATTATATATCAATAAAAAGTTCTAATAGATAAAAGTTATGATCTAATATATTAATGAAGTATTAAAAGTGTAAAATTTTAGTAGTGAATTAGTATATATGTTAAAAAATATATGCGTTAGATATGTCTTTTTTTACATATTAAAGAGGAAATAATATTAGAGAGGAAATAACAATGTATTTCTAACATATTATATAATAGAAAAATGCATGTTATCTTACATCTTGATCTAATTCTATGACAGGTATCATAGACTTGAAAATAAAATTAAATATTGAATATTTTACAAATGGAAACAGCAAGTTGTAATATATGATTATGTCTACTATACCAAATTGAAATTAACACTCTATTATTTAAACTATCTGATTAAATATAAGCTCTTCTAGGATCCACTCTATGAATTTTACGCAGTGCCTACATATTCTAAATTTTTTCACACATAAATGAGAATTGTATCTACAATCATGGTTCAATATGTGCAAGTTGGCCCTTCAAAATAAAAGCTAAATAATACATCATAGAACAAAGATGGAGTATGATTGAAGCAGCCTGGGATAGAGATTGAAGTTAAATTGGGTGTAGTGATAAAAAACAAGATTATTGAACAAGGTCTTAGGTGTACATTAAATGTGTAGGCGTGAATCTCATCAATGGATTTTAATTGGTAGATTGGTTAGAAATATAGTCTTAAGCCATTTAATTATATAAATACTATGATTAGAGATTCTTTTTGACTATTTAAGTATTTACTAGAATTTAGAAGTATTTATAAATATAAAAGTCTTATTAGAAGAAAAGTTATAAAAATGAAGTCTTAATAAGTCTTGGAGGCAATTATTTTAGTTGGTTTAGTATTTTTATTTATTATCAAGTATTAAGAGTTAATTATTGATACCAATATCTACATTGGCCTTCTATCTACATGTATTACTCATTAAAAATCTATAAATGTTACATAGTAGGCAGAAGAAGCATGAAAAAGAAATCTCATGTCTTTTTAATTATTTTTGTAGAAAATAGGAATTTGAGTTGATTTTAATTAATTTTATCATTATAAAAAATTTCCAAGGTAGAATAAAATAGCCTTAAATTAATATTATCATCTTAGAAATTTTATAGAGATTTTTAGAATTTATTTAGAATTTATTAAGAATTTTTAGAGCAATTTTGAAGACTTTGGTAAAAATAAGTTTTACCACTTTGGGAGCCATTATGAAGAAATGGAGCAAGATTTGAAGGCCACAAAAGGTTCCTAGGCTAATAAGGTATTTTTAAACACCATGGTAAAGTCAAAAATGAACAATTATTAGTTCTACTAATATAAAATAGGAGGACCAGCAGCTAGTGTAGTCCTTATAAGAAGGAAGGTGCACAAGTCACATATGGGTTGTGGCACTTTGGATGTAGGTAGGAAGATAAGACTAAGGCTTCGTGGCCTCTCTAGGACATCCATATATACTACTTGTGAGCCTTGTTGAGGTTCGAATTCATGATCTTTTAAACAAATTATCTTTGAGGTAAAAAAATTTCTACTTAACTTTTTCATTATTTACCTTTTATCATTGAATTATCATAACTTATTCATAGTAACTTAGATTTCTATGTTTTTTATATCATTAGAAAGGTAAAAAAAATTACCTACTTGAAAATATAATTTTTACTTTTTATTTTTATTTTTTATTAGGTGAAAATCTAGTGAACAGACTGTGACTAATTTTATAGTGTACAATTATTTAATTGCACATATTTTACTTGTTTTGTGTTGTCTTCTCCTTCATTGTTGTTTATTTCTCCTTATATTTCACACCACAATTTATAAGCAATTCTTAATTGAGGCCACTTTATAATTTGGATTGAAAAGTGAATTTTATCCTCATATGAATGGTGCATTTGGCGAGAGGTGGTGCTTCTAATTGTGTGTGTGAATGTGAAATTAGTATGTTGTAATTCACATTTTTCTCGGTCTTTTGAGTGAGAAATTCATAGTTAATCTTCATCATTGGTAAATTTTCTACAGTTCTTCTTTATTAGTGTATACAAAGCTTTTCAAGTTATCAATTCATAAGATAGTCAAAAAATTTCATTATTGAGTTGAATGTTGATTTGTTCTCGGATTTTCATCAATCAATTTTTATGTATTGCATATTTTAAGTTAAAACTTTTTGAGCTAGTGTATCTTGATGTTGGCTTTTTAATAAGCTATTGTATGTTCAATTTAGACTTGATTTGAATTTTTACTAAATTTTAGACTAGAAAGTGGTTCACTGCCTTGGCAGTTTCATGTACTTCATGTTTGGAAGGGCATTTCTTAGTGTGTGGTGACAATTAAATAGTGGAATTTTTTGTGTATAAGCACTTTGAAGTTAAAGTTGTAGTGGTATAAGTTTCAATGCTATTGAACCAGAATTGAATTTGTGGCGATTTTTGGAGTGGAGAGAGATTTCTGCCTTAAGTAGAATACAATTGAGGTTAGTGATTTCTATCTCTTCAATCATTTACATTGTTGATTTTATGTTATACTTTTTATTGTTGTATTTTAAGTCTTATTTTAATTATATTAAATTATAATAAAAATAAATTTAAAAAATAAATAAATAATAAAAAATAAAAATAAAAATAAAAATAAAATAAAAACTTAAAAAATAAATAATATTATTATTATTATTATTATTATTATTATTTAATTAAAATAATTATTTTATTAATATTTTAATATCCTATTATCTTTTATTTTAACTTTTATTTTAATTATTATTTTATTGAATCTTATTTTATTTTATTTTCTATTTTCTATTTTCTATTTTATTTTATTTTATTTTTATTTATCTTTTTATCTTTATCTTTCTTGTTTAATGATTATTTTTATTTATTAATATTATTTATCTTTTATTTTATTTTATTTTACATACATAATAAATTTTATATATTGATATAAATTTAATATATTTTTATTTATTTATTTATTTATTTTTATGTAATATTTTTATTTCTAATTTGAATTAATATTTGATTAGTTTAGTATTAGTGTAGTATTATTTGGTGGTTCTCTTTAGATTAATTGTCACTTTGAAAGCATAAAGAGTAGAGTTCAAATATAACTTCAAATCTAAGACTAATCTTGATAAGTTTTAAACCTTAGCTTTTTAATTTATTTAAAATTTTAGACAAAAGTAAGGAAGGAGCATGGCTAGGAGAAACTTGGTGGATTTTAAACCTTAGCTTTTTAATTATTTAAGATTTTAGACAAAAACAAGAAAAGAGCACAGTTAGGAAAAACTTGGTGGATTTCAAACCTTAGCTATTTAATTTATTTGAAATTTTGGACAAAAGCAAGAAAAAAGTATGACTAGGAGAAACTTAGTGGATTCCAAATCTTAACTTTTTCTTTTATTTGAATTTTAGATATATTTAGAAAAGAATATAGTGGGACTTGCTATTCTACAGATAACATCTTAATTCTTCTATCACCTTGTAATATAATTAAATATTAAAATATTCAATTATACTCACTAGAAATTTTTCCAATCTACCTCTTTTGTTAAGAGAATGTGATTGTATTTATGATAGGCGCTTCAATTTTTAGACTTTTTATAAAGAAGTGAAGTTGGATTGATGGCCGGCATGATTTCTTTTTGGCGTTGAACTTGTACTTGTGGGAAGTGATGATCTCCATAAGGCATAGTTAATTATTGCATGTTGCCCTATAGGTTGTCTTTTATTCAATCCATCTGATTTTTGTGGTATCCACGTATTAAAATTTTTAAATTACTTGTATTAACTTTGGTCTTGTTTTTTAATCTCTAAATTGTGAATTAAGTTCAATTAATGGGTGACTCCATCATATTAAGATTGCCACGAGATCTTAACTTGGTATTTAGTTGGACCTCATGCATCACTTATGAGAGAAGTTTAATTATTGGATAATATCACTAATTTGGGATCGGCACAAGATTTCATTTTGGTATTTAATTAAATCACGTGCCTCACAAATAAATAAGAAGAGAAAGGATTTTATGTTAATTCACAAAATAAAAATAAAAATAATTTAAATTCTATTTATTTTGCTTTAAACCACCTATTAGGTCTTTTATCATAAGGTAGTTATTTAGTAATCATATACTTAGTTGTATGCCACCTAAGATTAAATCTAAGGTAGTTCATTCTTTTACTAGCTTTGTTTTGCGATCTGGACGTGTTTTATAATTCAAAATATATATTGAGCCTATAATTTTAGAAAACCACATATTAGAAGAAATTTGTGATAATAGTCACAAGCTTCTATTGGTATGGATCACAAAAGAAGACAACCTTTAGAGCCTCAAGTAGAGCCTTTACCAATTCCAACTCCAAGGGCTAGTATAGTTAATAAAAAAAGCTACAACTTCCAAACTAATATCCAAATCGATCCAATGATGTAATCTAGAGGATTACCAATTGTAGTACCTTTAGGATTACAAGGGGCATAAACTCCATCTAACCTTCTAAGATTTAGTGGATCTATCAATGAAGATCCAGCAGCCCACGTAAAAAGGTTTGTAGAGGTATTTATCACCAGTTTAATATCCAATCATGGTTACTATTTAATATAGTTTCTAACAATCTTGATAAATTTTGCATATACTTAGTATAGATCTCATATAGAGGGGTCATTCACCAAATGGGAACAATTCTTAGTATCATTCTTTTGTCAATATAGGTCTATGATTGGCCAATAATAAGTCCTTTCAGGCTTGACAAACATTAGATAAGGTCCTTCAGAAGATATTGCCTCTTATGTGAAGCAATTTCAGATAGTATGTACTCAATATGTTGGTAATCTGTTAAACGAGGATACCATAAGGCACTACTTTATCTAAGGTTTTGCCATGCCTTCTATAATTTGGGATATCTTAAACAAGAGACCTAAAGATTTAGAAGGAGCCATTCAAGCTGCTTTGAAAGTGGAAGTTATTGATAAGAAAAATGATTGTATGCTTAGAAGGGCAAAAGAACCAATATCCGCCTTTATATCTTTGTAACATCAATCTATAGAATTCCATCAATCTTTAGCTTTAAACTATTCACAACTTTCTATATTTCCTCTGCCAATTAGCAATCCAATACCTTTAGTTATACAACCTCTATATGATCAAACTCAATCTAAAACCTTTCATGATAATAGATTGGAAGAATTTAAAAGTAAATATGATAAGCCAATGAAATATTCAAAAATGAGATGATGAATATTATGAAAGCGATTAATAAATAAATGTCTTACCTTGTCAAAAATCAAACTCCAACTATAGAGCCTAGATATCATGAATCAAAAATTCACATCTCTAGATTGTGCTGTACAAATTATAGACAAGTAAATCACACGGCACAATTTTGTCCACAATTCCTACAACAACAATTTAGGAAAAAAAGCCAATGCCAATCATATAAGCTTCTTCATCAATTGAAACAAGTAGGTTCTAATTTTCCTTCAATCCAAAAAAATAATATGACACCTTGTCCTACTTGTGGGAAGCCACATCAAGTAGGTCAATGTTGGATTGAAAATAGAATTGTATGCTCTAATTGTGGAGGTTTTCATCTTATTGATTATTGTAGAAGATTCAACCAAGTTATTCCTTCAACTTCTTTTTTTAAGAAACTATAGTAATAAAGTCAGAGGAAATATGCAAGGAGTTAGATTTACAGATCCTATTGTTACAAAAAATCCATCAAATATATATTATGATCCTTCAAGCAATAGTCAAAATCATCACCTTTCAACAATAGTTCAAATCAATCATGGGATATTGCAAGGATCTATAACATATATCTAAAATCAAAACCAAAACCAACAGCCACAAACATCTTAAGATATTAGATATACAGTAGCTCAACTTGATGTACCTTCTACATCAAATTTACCATCTCCTCAATCCCACTTGGTACAACTAGACAACAAGGAGATCTTCAAGGACAATGCATATTTATCTTCTTTGGTTGTAATTAGAAGTATGAATGCCAAAAAAACCAATAGATTTAGTACAACTTGAAGAAGATGAGGTATCTACAGATACTTCAGAAAAATCATCCAAATTTGTGGAATTATCAAAAACTACTCAAGAAGTAGCTAAAGAATTATAAGACAAACAATCTTCTTCTATAGTTGAACCTGATGAGGAAGAATACCAATTTATAGGCAAAGAAGGACCTTGGACTTCTATGATCTTTTTGAAACAACAAACAACTAATAGAACCTTCAATCCTGCAGAACCTTAAGATGTATGGCAAGATCTTTATAGAACTAGAGCTAACATTTTTTTTGATCAATTGGTTCAAGTAATACCAAATATCAAAAAAGACCTCAAGGAAGGAGTAATATTATGAAGAAAAATTAAGAACATAAAAAAGATAGCTCAAATTGAAGTTGATGATTTAAAAAAAAATATCACCTCAGAAGAAAAAAATGATAATAGAAAATATGGATCTGTTGAGATATATGTAGAAATTATAGATAAAATAATTTTTAAGATCATAGTAGATGATAGAAATAGTATTAATATTATACTTGAATCCACTATGAACAAATTGGAATTAAAAATCACTCACAAGGCAGTTATGAAGGTCAGATTAGCTGATCAAAGACCTTCTCAATCTCTAGGTCAAATTTGTAACCTCCGTATGTAAGCAGGAGGTGTAGATTATGTGGTATCATTTTATGTGATATGTTTATATGAAGAAGCAGATAGTTATCTTCTCTTATTAGAAAGATGATGGTTGAGGCAATCTAAAAGAGAAACAAATTGGAGGGCTTCTAAGCCTTATTTTATTTTTGGACCTTTAGATAATTGTACAACAATCATAGTATCTAGTCACTTTAGATTCCAAATCTTGGTTCCATTAGAAAAAACACCAACATTTAAAGAAACCAAGCAAAGTAATTTTATCCAATCTAATTCAATATCAACTATAGCACCAATAAAATGTATTGGCCTTGAATTATATGAATATGAAGATGAGGGTGATTTTACCAAATAGTTAGAAGAAAATCCTTACAAAGAAGAAGACATCCACATCCAATTTATAGATGTAATTGATTAGTTGGAACTTGAAGATGTTTGCTCCAATCTTACAACCTTAATTGATGATATTTATATGAATGAAGTCTTTAGCTTAGAAATCGATGGAATCCAAATTGAAGACCTTGATGCTATTATAAAAAAAAAAAACCATCATGCTTCTTCTTTTACAATTTAGAAATACATCCCAAGGCATTGAAGTTGGACATGAAGTATCTACTTATCCACTAATATCTAAAGATTGGTATCATAGATCTACCAACCCAATACATGTGATAGAACAAGATTGGATAAAAATTCCAATTAATTGTGATAAAAAAGAACTTAGATATATCAAATTTGGATCCCAATTAGATGAGAAAGAATTAGAAAAATATAAATCCTTGATAATGGGATACTATGTTATATTTGCTTGATCTTATAAAGACTTAAAAGATATTCCTTCTAGCATTTGTCAACATATTATCCTACTTCTTCCAAATACCACACTTGTTAGACAAAAACATAGAAGACTCAATCCTAGGATGGAACTTATTATGAAGGCAAAGTTGGAAAGGCTTCTTCAAGCAGGATTTATAAGGCCTATAGAAATGATAGATTGGTTGTCTCATATTGTCTTGGTAAAGAAAAAGGGAGGAAATAAGCTCAGGGTTTGAGTGGACTATCAAGATTTGAACAAGTACACTTAAAAAGATTATTTTCTATTACTTTTTATTACTTCTATAATAGATGATGTAATAGGATATGACTTATACAATTTTATGGATGGCTACTCTAGTTATAATCAAGTATCAATAGCTCTTGAAGATTGACATAAGATTGCATTTACATCATCTTAGAGAACCTTCGTATATGTAGTGATGCCTTTTGGATTATGCAATGCTCCTTCAGCTTTTCAAAGAGTCATGACCTATGTATTTTCAGGCCTTCTTCAAAAAACCATGTCAATATTTATTGATGATTTTAGTTGTCAATCGTCAAAGGATGATCACCTTAAAAGCCTTCAATTATACTTCCAATGTTGTAGGGAAGTAGGAATTTTTCTTAATCCAGAGAAAGTTTACTTAGTAATTAAAAAAAAAAAAATATTGGATTATGTCATTTCAAAAAAAAAAAAAAAGAATTTGATTCTAAAAAAATAGAAATTATTCCAAATCTACCGGCTCTTACAGGTGTAAAGGATATTCAAAAGATTTTGGGGCACATGGATTGGTATTGCAACTTGATTGAATCATATTCTACTCATGCCTTACCATTGACAAATTTATTAAAAAAATCCATCAAATTTGAATGGACTTCCGAATGCCAAATTGGTTTTGTTGCAATTAAAGCCAAATTGCTATTTTATCCTTGTCTACTACCGGCAAATTGGGATCAATCTTTTAATGTCTATTATGATGCCTCCAAATTTGTAGTAGGTAGTGTCTTATGTCAATCAGATGATAAAAGTGTGATCTATCTTGTTGCCTTTGCTAGTAAACAATTGACAAGTATTAAATGGAATTATACAACCACAAAACAAGAATGCTTAGTTGTGGTTTTTACTGTCAAAAAGTTTTGGCACTACTTTTTGATAAATAAAGTCATCTTCTTTGTAGACCACATGGCTCTTAAATACATCGTAAACAAACTAGACTTAAGTAATAGATTAACAAGATGGATGTTATTTTTAATAAAATTTGATTATATAGTACAGTACAAACTAAAAAAATAACACAAACAACCTAATCATCTTTCATGATTATCTATATATATAAGGATCCATGATATTGATGATGAACTTTTTGATATCTATTTATTCCATGTTATGGTAGCACCTACTTGGTATAAACATATTGCCAAATTTTTGAATACTCAATAATTATCCAATATCTTATCAAAAAATAAATGATAGAAGATTAGAGTAAATAATACTCATTTTGTCCTTATAGCTAAGGGATTGACAGAATTTTAAGACGTTGTCTTACTTATGACAAAATACCACTTGTGTTAGAAGCTTATCAATCAAGTACTTGTGGTGGACTCTTCTTTGGTCAATTAATAGTTCAAAAAATCCTTTAAATACATTATTTTTGGCCTACAATGTTAACTGATTTAAAATCATTTATAAGAACTTGTGATGCTTGTCAAAGATATGCACGCAATGATTTAAATCTTGCAATGCCTTTAAATCCTTCACTTCCACTTATTATATTTGAAAAGTGGAATATAGACTATATTGGACCTATTTATCCTACATCTTCATGTCAAATGCAATATATTATTGTAGCTACAAAATATTTGACCAAGTGGGCAGAAGCAAAAGCTATCAAAAAAGCTAATGCTAAACAAACTATCATATTTTTGTATGAAAATATTATAGCCCGCTATAGCTGTCCAAAAATCCTTGTGAGTGACAATGGTTCTCATTTTTTAAATGAGACTATTAAAGAAATGACCACATTATTTATCATCAACCATAAAAAGACAACTCCTTATCATTCTCAAATAAATGGTCTTACAAAAAAAATCAATCAAATTCTAGTTTGCATATTGAAGAAAACTCTGATGGATTCTAAACGTGATTGGGATCTTAAGCTTACTTCAGCTCTTTGAACTTATCAAACTACTTACAAAGTTTCTACATAGGCTACATTTTTTTTTTTGGTATATGGAATATAAGCCATTTTGCCTATAGAATTTGAAGTTCCATCTTTATGCATTGCGATTGATGAAAGATTAGATATTTCTAAATCTTTGAAAGAACAATTAGAATATTTAGAAAGATTAAGTGAGAATCAAAGATTTACAGTCCAATATATAAAAACTTCTCAAAGAAGAAGGAAGAAGATCTTTGATAAAATAAAATAAAAAGACATCTATTTACTCCAAGAATGTGGATGATATTTTAAGATGCTAGAAAATTAGACTTTCCAGCTAAATTTGATGTACTTTGGATAGGACCATATATTATCAAAGAGGTCTTTGATAATAACTCAATCAAATTTAAAATGTTAGATGGAGAAGACTTTCCTATACAAACTAATGGAAGTCGTTGTAAAGAATATAAGATGTAAACATTGGTTAAAATATCAATGTACTTTATCATTTAGATAGTGATTTTAAGTCCAATCTTAATAGAATATAGGTATTGAGTTAGTAACTAAGCAAGACATTCCTATATGTAAAACCATGTCAAGTTGGAAACAACCAATTGCCTTTCTATTCTAGGTCAAGGTCTTAGTATTTTTTTTTTCTCTTTAATTCTACTTCTTTTGATAGATTAAAATATCCAAGTTATAATTCTTCTAGTATTTTCTTTATAGACTATATCAAAGATAAGAGTTAGATTCTTTCTATTCTTACAAATAGTCCTAGATAGTCGCCATGTATAAATCCCACTAATGGATCTTAATTGGTGGATTGGTTAGAAATATAGTCTTAAGTCATTTAATTATACAAATACTATGGTTAGAGAGTCTTTTTGACTATTTAAATATTTACTAGAATTTAGAAATATTTATAAATATAAAAGTCTTATTAGAAGAAAAATTACAAAAATGAAATCTTAATAAATCTTGGAGGCATTTATTTTAGTTGGTTTAGTATTTTTACTTATTATTAAGTATTAAGAGTTAGTTATTGAGACCAATGTCTACATTGGCCTTCTATCTACATATAAGACTCATTAAAAATCTATAAATGTTACTTAGTAGGTAGAAGAAGCATGAAAAAGAAATCTCATATCTTTTTAATTATTTTTGTAGAAAATAGTTCTTAATTCTACTACTATAAAATAGGAGGACCAACAGCTAGTGTAGTCCTTATAAGAACGGAGGTGCACAAGTCCCATATAGATTGTGGCACCTTGGATGTAGGTAGGAAGATAAGACTAAGGCCTCGTGGCCTGTCTAGGACATCCATATACATTACTTGTGAATCTTGGTGAGGTTCAAACTCATGATCTTTTAAACAAATTATCCTTGAGGTAAAAAAATTTCACTTAATTTTTTCATTATTTACCTTCTATCATTGAATTATCATAACTTATTCATAATAATTTAGATTTATATGCTTTTTATATCATTGGAAAGATAAAAAAAAATTACTTACTTGAAAATATAATTTTTACATTTTACTTTTTATTTTTATTAGATGAAAATCTAGTGAATAGACTGTGACTAGTTTTATAGTGTGCAATTACTTAATTGCACATATTTTACTTGTTTTGTGTTGTCTTCTCCTTCATTGTTGTTTATTGCTCCTTATATTTTACACCACAATTTATAAGCAACTCTTAATTGAGGCCGCCTTATAATTTTGATTGAGGAGTGAATTTTATCCTCACATCAGGTGGTTGGCTATTGAGATGCACTTCTCTTTCCTCTAGATTCTAATTCTATTATATTTTAGTTTGGAGAACTCTTGAAAACGATATTTAATAAAATTACATGACGATTAATGACTATCACTTTCTAGATCTACAATCATGGTTACTTGCTTTGATGTTTGTATTTGTTCTAGAGGTTTAATTATTTTTCATACCTTAGTTGAAGAACCGAAATGTTGAATGTAGCATGCGGAGTAAAAGCTCTACAATTACAACCACAATGTTGATTCATTCTGGGGAGGATTCATTCTGGGGAGGACTGTTGTAAGACTTGGATATGACAAAAGTGGTCTAGCAAACTAAGGTTGAAATAGGAAAGCATCATGCAGTCATTTATTTTTTTCAATCCACATTCCAAATTGTTTAACAAGTTTTTTAGCAAGCCTTGCTCACAAACGTTGATCAGGTCGTTTCACTTGCGTGTATTTGCAGTACTTGAAGCTGGTATAGGTTGGTGATGATCCGTCAATATTCCCTGTTACTTAAATCTGTTAACAAATCTTGTGTGAGACGAGGAGGTTTTGACAGGAATGGTTATCTGTTCAGGACTAAACCTACTGCGCGCGGCACCAGGAATTGTTCAGAGATACACCTCACATCGGGGAGATATCAGTGCGATTAGCAACTTCAGTTGCAAGTTAGACACTGAGAATTGTTTGTTGTTATCCATTGATGCATATTGCGCATTTCGGGGTTCAAGTGCAGGAAACAGCCTGTACCTATATTTAACTGTAATCAGGTAGACCCAAACAACCCGATCTTTGTTAGTTTGGTATCCGCTTCGGCGGCTCCTCATTTGTATCAATTGTCAATTGATTGTATATTCCACTGATATATCACTCCAGTCTTCAAACATCTACAAGTTAACTTCCAGGTGCCATTCGCAATGCTGCAACTGAGTGATCTGCGAATCACTGCAATTAGCTTCAGCCAAATGGACATCCTTCAGCCAAAATTGGAGTGAATGTCTTGCTTCTCTTTGCTACTTTCAACAGGTGGGTAACATTCTGGAGGACAAGGTCTCGTGAGCGCCACATAAGAAAGGGTTCTCTTCAGGGATTCAAGTGAAAGTGGGGCTCTAGTTTGCTTCTACAACAAGGGCACTGCCATCGTCGCCAGTTTCTAAGGCAGATAGTTTCTATAAAAGGGTAGCTGCGGTGATAGGCCCTCCCTTTTCAGTCCAGCTTCTCTCAGTATGCTCTAAGACCGAGATGATGGTTGAAGTTTTTCTCCAGTACTGTATAACGAGAGTATTGGTTGGATCGAGACTGCGGCAGCGCATACCGTATATTTGCACTGTAATTTCCCAATGATTGAACTGAGGTCGGGGAATGATTTGGGCATTCATGTAAAAATTGACTGTTGTGCATGATGCTCGTGGCTAGTGGGAGATTTTTACTGGAAGAACAGAATAAACTGTAAACGGAATAAATATTAAAAAAAAATTAAACCACTTATGTGCGAAGTGCAAAGTTCAAAAGCACCCATATACCACAAGGCAACTTTCTATATCAAACATAAGACCAATATTTTTGTTTGTTTATCATGAGTACAAGAAATTTGGAAATTGACTTTGAACACTAAAAAATGTTATCACTTTCACCTCCCACCCAAGCAGCAATTAATGGTTTACGTGGCCCGATGGCATCCACTAGGGACATGTAGCCATCTTAAAATAGATGTATAGAATATTATAAATTTAGAATATATCTATCTAAGTGGTGATCACCACAGTTCAAAAAAAAGGTTTTTGTCCCTTCGTTCCAAAATCGTCAAGCTAATGAATATTATTGTTGTATATGCAATAATTAAACTTCAGCTTTGTCATGGGGAATTGTGGGACTGTTTCATTTTTCCACATTAACAGCCAAACAAGGGTCCCACTTATTTGGACAGCAGTCACTACGGCGTGGATCTGGATCCCAAAAGAGAGTTCTGTGTTTCCCAGGCTCTCACACACAAGCTTCAGCTCCTCCGGTTTCTGCTGTTCTTTTATCACCTTTCTTGTCGAGAAAGACACTGGGTACTTGGACCCCGTTGAAATCCACGAGAAAAAGGGGAAAAAAAAAATTCGTTAAGGACGTTGAGGTCCGCACAGATTCTCACGAGGTTGATATTTTCTTCAGGGAACGGGTGACAAGGGCTTGGTCTTCTACTATAATTCCCACCTCTGAGTAACGCCAGCCCTTGTGCTTATCTCCCTTGTCCGGCAGCTGTTTACGAAAAATAATGCAACCTCTCATCGTGAAGGTAAAGAAATCAAAGCTATGGACGAGTTCGATCTGTTGATATATATTGGAGAAATGGTCAGAGTACCCAGCTGTGACACAATTTGCATATTACACTTATCTGAAATACTAGTTACGGCTAGGTTGGTTGTTGAGGTCAGTCTTTAAATCTTCTCGATTGTTATTTGCATCATCCAATTTCGGCGCCTGTTCACAATTCTGTCCGGTGCAGATGCGAGTAAAACAGCCTGACAAGGTGGTATCCATTCTGGTGGTCCAATATCTATGATCAGCATATTTCATGGTTTTTCAAGGGTGCTGAAGACGGGTCTGTCCCCTCCTCAGGGAATCGGGTGAATGGGGATCGCAGATTCTGCTACCTGGCTTTGACCTGGAAGAAACAGTGACAGTCTGTTCGGTACAACGCCACGGCACATCTTGACAGCCGCAGAGGATGTGACCTGGCAGTTGGAAGTAGTAAAAAATTGTGATGTGCAAAACTGATGGACTTTTTCAGTTTGACACCAGCCTCAATTTAGGGCACAATGTTCTATAAAAAAAGCATGATCGGAAACATAGACCACATCGTAACGAGCCAACCAAACATACGTCCATCAGAAGAAGATTACATGACGGTTACCCAAGCTTATTTTGAAGTAAGTAAACTAAATAAACTAATAAGAAAATGAAGAAAAGAACAGAGAACCAAGATAATCCTCTCTAAATACCAGGCGATTGCAACTATGACAGGAAAAAAACGAAAGAGCAGCTCCCAGCGCATAGAAACCATTCTTTAATTGTAAACGGCACAGCCAGGACACAAAACTATCCCACTGCCAATCTTATCACAAATAACCGTACATGGGTGTTTAGAAGGCATTCTTCATTTCAATATTGAAATCTTAGCATTTCTCATCCTAGCCAACGAAAAAAAAGGAAAAAGAGGAGAAAAAAGAGGACAAAATAGAAAATCTATGAACAGCCAGTCTCGACGCAGAACAAAATAGGCAAGACATGTCATACACAACCGCCAGCACGCAACTACACTGCGTCTAGCTGCGGCCTAACACCAATTGATTGAGGCTCTTTGTGTATCCGCCCCATCACAAAAGACTTGATTGTCATGATCACTGCATTCACATGATGTTTAATATGTCACTACCGACATTCCTAACAAACACTCATTCACATAAAACCTATCCAAACTAAACTAAACATTGCCTACGTAAAAATACATCAATGCCTATGGGATAGCATTCTGCATCATTACAAATCAACAGTTCGTACCTCCGCATCCTCCGGTCTCATGTCATCTCCCTTTCCCTGGTCGTCACCTACATCATCCTGGAGGTCTGACGTCCACAGGGTCAGATTATCTCTAAGTAGCTGCATGATCAATGTGCTATCCTTGTACGACTCCTCACTCAATGTATCCAATTCGGCAATTGCCTCGTCGAATGCTTGTTTCGCCAAATGGCATGCCCTACCACCACGCCGTCAATCGCACAGTCAGTCACGAACCCTAACTTCTTCAACCCCGCCAAAAGAAAAGCATGTCCCACAAGAATTCAAAACCTCAACTCAAAATCTTACCGCTCAGGGGAGTTCAAAATCTCATAATAAAAGACAGAGAAGTTCAAGGCCAGTCCCAGTCGAATCGGATGAGTCGGCGCCAAGTCCGTCACTGCTGTACCAGAAGCAGCCTGCACACGTATTTACATCACCCTGTCACGTTAGTTCCATTCTACGCCAACTACTCATGCCATGCAGCCCACTTAATTGGACTACACTGCGTCACCACCGCCAGTTACAGAACTACACAACAGTTATCACCATAAGCGGCAGAGCCAACCACCCAAGCTCACTGAATTACACAGCACAACAACATCCAATCAACCCCACGTAGACACACCTGGTAGGCCTTCAAAGATTGGTCAGCGGCTTCTTTTCTCTCAGCCCCAGTTTTGAACTCCGCCAGGTACCGGTAGTAGTCTCCCTTCCTAGAACCCCGCCCATCAAAGACAAACATCAGACTTCTGTCAGCACAAACCAGACACTCCTCTTGAAGACGAATATCGGACCGGTCAAGAATTAACTGAAAATATGATCCACCAATTCCGCTCCTCAGGCCCGAGTAAGCTATTTTATAAATCCCGTCTACCAACTCCATGCACAGATAGAATCATATCACACCAATTGCAACACTTTCAGCACTCCATCCCCCAAGCACACCTTGCAGCAAAACCAGGACGCGTCACAGCCACTCAAATAGACTCGTCATGCACAATCTCTCAGAACATGCTGTACATTTTGTAGTAGAACACGGTGGACTCTCCCGTGCTGGACGATGGAATCAAATGCCCATCAATGATTGACAGTATGTCATTGCAGATCTTCGACAGCTCCTCTTCCACCTTGTGTCTGTAGTCCTTGATACGCTTCACGTTTTGATAGTTTCCCTTGCTATCTTCCTTCTGTTCAATAGAGGACATAATCCGCCACGACGCCCGCCGGGCTCCGATCACATTCTTGTAACCCACGGACAAAAGATTTCGCTCCTCCACTGTAAGTTCCACATCAAGCTTCGCGACTTTCTTCATCGACTCCACCATTTCTGCAGTTGACAACGCAATGCATGAGCCGTGGACATTTACGATGGCTCCAAGAAAAGATCACGTGCAGTTGCACAAATCGTTCTACAAATACTACTTTTAATAATCACGAAAGTGGAGGTATATCCCCAGAAATAAAACAATGGTCGGGCTCTGAACCAAATAGCCGGTCATGTAGTCAGTAATAAGTAGTAATTACAGTAACCAGCAGGAAGAATACATGATATGTGAAACAGATCTCATTGATGATCTCTCTAAACAAACCTAATGATACTTAATTCTTGAGATACACGAGACGTCCGTCACTATCTACAAATCCACTCGCAGAGTCACAAAACTTAGGCACAAAACATGCAATCGAGTTAACTAGTTCACAGACAAAAATTAAACAAAAAATGAAATGTAAATATCCTCCCACTAAAACTTAGCTCAGCCCAGAGGAGCATACGTAAAATGTTCAACAACAGTTTCACGTCGTCCAGGGATCCAAACAACTCATTGACGAGTGTGACAAAGAAAACCCTCGCAGGCGGATAATGGATCACCACACCCTCCAACAAAAACGCATAAATTACAAATTTCTATTACAAAGTCACTCCCGTTTCAACCACGACAACACCACACCAAATTTCCACTACGTAAGACAACATCAACACCGCATCCGAATCCACTCCCCGTTCTCAACCAAAATACGCCACAATGAATCTCCACATATCCATCCGCCTTCCACCATCACCACCGAACTCCAGATTCAAACAACAAACTCGCGATCAGAAAAAACACCAGGACAAAAAATTGAGCATATACCATCGTAACGCTCCGCCTGCTCGGCGAGCTTGGCCATGTACACATAGCTCTCGCGCTCCTTCTCCGTACTCATCCTGGTCGAACTTACGCAAGCAACTCCAAAGAAGAGGAGAGAAGAAGAAAGAAAGAAAGAAAAATAAAAATAAATAAAAATAAAAAAACGATTCGCGCTACACCTCCCGAACACAAACACGCAGCACGGAAACTAAACGTAAGCGGAGTGCACACCGCAAGCGCAATGCGAAGCGACTGAAATATAAAAGCCAAGAGGGCTGTGGGAGAATGTGGACTATCGGACTTCGAAGGCGACGAGCGAGCTGGGCTCCACTACTATCAATCTCGCCTCTTCCCCCTTTTTGGCGTGTAGAGACGGCACATGCTGGACGGGGATGGATTCCGCCGGCAGCAGCCAGAGCGGCTCCCTGGCCCTCCTCCGTGCACCTGCCCGATCTTCTCGGATGTAAAATGTTACGTCCAGTAGCCTCTGCGTCGGATAACATTCATCTCTGTTCACTTTCCGTTTCACTTCCGTGCTCATTTCGTCCGGGATTATAACGATTTATTTCCTCGATTCATGGGACCCTGATTCAGATTCAGAGGAATGTTTGAGGTAAAACGTGGCGGAGAAGGTGACGAGGCTGCTTGAGTTGGTGGCGATGGTGGTGCTAGTGGTAGTTGTGTTGCGCTGTAGGGTTAAATTAGTATGGGCTAACACATCGTGGTTGGAGCCGTTACCTCTGCTTGGGGGAAATACACTGGCTACGATTCAATCCCATCGAATTCTCTGTTTGCGCGACTCTTCTGCGGCGATTAGGTCTCCGATTGAAGGATCAAATTGGATTTCTGCGGGGACACCTCACACGGTTGACAGTTTCAACGAGCGTCCAGCTTGGCAGTGGTGAAGGTGTTTGAGGTCGCATTGAATAGGTCTCCTCCTAAGGTGTTTCCACAGCGTGAGAGAATCACAATCAAACTCACAGGACTTGGTGAGGAATTGTCAGACCTGCGCCTGACATGGCTTGATCTCAAGCTTTCACGCACGGGGACCACACTGGCTTTGGCCCGCTGGTTCCAGCTAGCAACCCTGATGTAAAAAAAAAATTAAAACAAAAAACAAAAAACACAAAAGCTAAAACTAAAACAATATTCGGACGACGAATTGGAGACAAGAGGATCTCGGTGGCAAGCATAAGAAGCTATCCCTTCCCCAAAATGGATCCCACACTCACCGAAATGCGCCAACGATTAACTGGCCAGTTGGACGAGAAGCCAAAGGGCCCATCTGCCATTATCCCATCCAGAGCTATTATTCCTCGTTGTTCAACAAACCCTTATTTTTATTTGTTACTTTTTTGGCATTGCTCTTGAGATGATGGTCCAAGTTGATCTTTACTGGAAACTTTATCAATCTTCATGTACTTAGCAACATGTGTCAATTGTATTTCATCAAGTTTGCCAATTTCAGACTTGGATTTCAGCGAGAACTTTTTTTTTTTTTTTTTTTTTTTTTTTTAAATCAAATTACTTCTTTGCACTTTAATTTCTCAAAATTGGAGGGATTTTTTTTCTTCTTTTTCTTTTTCATTTTTATAACACACAACAATAGTCAATTTTGTCATGCATTTGGTATTTTTAAATCTTCAAAGTATTGGTTTCTAAAAAAACATATTTATTAAATTTTATGCATGCATGTATGTATGTATATAATATAAATATTCACAACATAAATATTTTATGATTTTGCAACTATATATATATATATATATATATATATATATATATCTTATAATTAAAGAAGTCAAAATCATCTTTTTATTATTTGATTATAAAAAAACTCAAAAAAAGAAATAAAATATAACATCAAATACACAATTAAAACATAATGTTTTGGTAGTCAAAGCACATAAATAATATATAAATAAAATAAATATTTTAATATTAATTATATACTATTAAATATGTTTAACTAAATAATATTTATTTTAAAATAAATTAAAGTATAAACTCAATAAAAAGAATAAAAAAGAAGAAAAAAAAAAAGATCGTCAAAAAATGATATAATTAAACACAAACTTGTCTAAACCTCAATAATTTGTTATATATATAGAGAGAGATTGTTTATAAAAAATACAAATTTGCTATTCTAATATTTTTATTAAAATCTTTAATCAGAATTTGGGTATAGAATTGTAAAATTTTATAAAATGGAGTAAAACTAATTAGTTTAATATTAAAATAATTTTTTATTATCCAATTTGATTATCAATACAAAAATAAATTTAAATTTATCTTTTAGATTTTTATTGGATTTTTTTACATTTTAAAAAATATCATAATATACTTTGAATATAAAATTAAAAAATAAGATTTATTTAGTTAATTAAATATCATAAATATAAACTTTAACAACCATAAATATCTTTAAATATTGCTAAAAATTTCTAAAGATTTCTAAAGACACAAAAAATATCAAAAATATTAAATTTACAATAGTTTATACTATGGTTTATAAAATGACAATCTTAATATTTAATAAATTCCATGTTTTAAATTTTAACTTTTTTAGATTAAGTACACTATTGTGTTAAGTTAATTTTGATTGTAAATCACATCATCTAGTTAAAATATTAATTCCAATATTTTAAATAAATATAAAACCTTATTCTTGTAATTATAAGTATAAAATTAATTCTATTATTCACTAAATATTAAAAATTGTTACTAATACCAAATTTGTTTTTAAAATATATATTTTTATTAAAATGTATTTAAATTGGTTTAAATTTTTAAATTTAATACACTGATCAATCAGCTAAATTTATGCTATTTTAAAACATTTATACTATTTATATTTATACTTTATTAAATTTAGGAACAATATGTTAATCAAATTTGGAACTAGGAAATTATGTACATTAAAGTGTGTATATATATTCTTTTATTTTCTTTTTACTTAAATGAAAAAATTCCTACATTTTCAATAGTGGCTATTAAAAATAGAAAATTACTATGTCTTATTCTATTTACAAATAATAAAATCAATGCATAATGTGTATCTCAAAATATTTTTGGGCACCTGAATTAAATTTAGAAATAGTCGTTAACTATTCTCATTTTAATTCAATCATAAATGAAATCAAATATGCAAATTCAGATGAGTTGTTAAAGATTATTACATTTAGGGGGCGGGGACAGGTCAGGGTTGGAATTCGGCTCTCCAGTGGAGAGTCTGGGTTGATATCCGGTTCTGAGATTGTGTCGGATGGATATTATTCAGTCTTGGTCAGCTCCCAACACTCAGTTAAACAGCAAAAAGCGGCACTTCGTTCATGATTGTGACCGTCCGATTGTCCTGGAATCCAATTTTAAATCCATAGCAGTGACGCCAATAATATCTCGCAGAATGGGCCAGTGAGGAAGGAGATATTTCCTATCTAGTTTTGATCTTCGTCGTCCCATCCTCAGCCACATCATCCGGCGATGGCTACACTCCACTTGGTGCACTGTCTTCGCCAGCATCTATCGTCACCTTTTCCAACTTGCACTCGGCAACATTGCGCAACTCGGCGCTCTTGACAATCAATTGCCTGGCTCTTCACTTGCAACTCACTTCGCTGCATTCCGGTCGAGCCTAATTTCGTCGAATTCGGCCTTGTGACGCTCTCGTTCTGACCTTTTTTATGCTGACGAAGAGCTGCTCCTGAATCGGAGGATTTGTTTTACAATTTAAGGTGCCAGTAAGTTGTGCCGACCATATTCTAAGCCGGTGTATGATCCAGATCGTTTTTCATGTTTTGGAATCGGTTGCTGTCGAGAGGATGCTTGATTCAGTTAGGAGGGTGGAGTAGCCGCGGGAAGCTCTTTTGCCAGGATTGCTCATTTTAGATTGCTGTAGGATTTTGGATCTGTTGGTTTCTTCGATTGCATATTTAAGAGTAATGAGTTAGAGTAGGCCACGTATGGGATTTGCAATTCCAATGGGATGTATGTCGAGGGTGTAGTTGGAGTAGTCGCTGTATGGTGGCTCAGCCTTTTGAGTTTGATCTAGACGATCTTTGGTGTTCTGTTATGGTTACTTCTTGAATGATGTATTTGGGAAGTACATCCGTTTCAAATTTCGTTGAAACCTCCGTTTCAAAGGAGAATTGATTTTGTTTGATTATTGAGGAAGAATTTTCACAGAGCTGAAATAAGTCTTTACTTACACAGGTTTGAAATTCGAGCTGTGAATGCAGTGAAGTGTTCAGAGTATTTTGATTGAGGATTAGCAGTTTGAAGTTAGGGATGTGCATGCAATAAATATTTGTTGCTACGTTAGGTATCAGATAGGGAATAGCTGATTGCAGTAGTTGAACTATGGCATTGCAATGTACACAGCTTCTCATACCGACAGGTTTAAAGGCCGATAGAACTCCAAAGGTGGTAGCATCCTCTCGAAACCTAACCCACGACAGATTGTCACAGACAGGTTTACAGAATAGCAACTCTACCTTGCAAGTGCGTTTTTTGCGTCACTGTAAGAGGGGCAGTACTAGGCAACCTAGACAGCTGAGTAGACTCACTGTTTGTGTGCGTGCGGGGGAATCAAAACCTACTTGGATAGAGATGACTCCAATTACAGGTGAAGCTGAATTCGATGAGGTTCTCGAGTCGGGCAATCCTGTCATCATTGACTGGTGCTCTCTCTTTCTCCTCACCCTCTCGTAAAGATTGACTTCATTTTTGTCATTCGATTTATTCAATTTTTTGTTGCTCTCCAGCATGTGATTTCATTGAGTTGTTAATCTGAGAAATTTTGGTTCAGCTTCCAAGTTATCTGCTCGGGTAATCTGCAATTTCGCTATATACGTAGTGAATGGAGATTTAGCGAGATTTTAAGAGTGTATTTATTCTAGTAGAGTGCTGACGAGGTGCAATTGTCGAGTTTCTCTGTCCAGGATGGCAGCCTGGTGTAGAAAATGCATATACCTGAAGCCAAAGCTGGAAAAACTCGCCGCTGAATATCACCCTAAGTACGTGAAAGTTTTTCTTGCACTGGATATGTTTCTTGTTGGATTTACAGTGTCTGCCTTGTAATTGAGCAATTAAGATATTTTGTGGTTTGATGTGTGCATTTATGTCTCGCACATCAATAGGGTAAAGAGGAATGTTGAGTGTACTGATGTGCGAGGGTCTAACTTGATCGCATCACCGACAGACTCCAGAACGATGTCTTTTTCATCCTCGTTGGTAGTTGATATCTTCTTTGATCATCATGAGGTTTCTTGCACTACTGCAGCATTAAGTTTTACTTCGTGGATGTGAATACCGTGCCATCAGCACTTGTGGCTCGCGCTGCGGTAACGGTAAGATTTCTTGTTTGTCATTATTTGTCTATGCTCCTTCTAGATCATCCCAGTACCTCGCTGAAAACCTAGTTTCAAGTTCGTCCGACCATTGTACTTAAATATAAAATCGGATAGCACTCTACTTGAAAATAGTGCGAAATGTTAAACTTTTTACTGGTTCGCACTCCCCGTGGGTCATAATTTGCTGGGCGTAATAATCTGAAAACCCGGTCGATATCTTCCAGAAAATGCCAACAATCCAGTTATGGAAGAACAAGGAGAAGGCAGGGGAGGTTATTGGCGGTGATCAAGCCTGGCTGGTGTTGGACAAAATCCGAGAGATGGTTTCTGCGAAAAAATGATTGTTTCCGGTCGATATTTAATAAGTGTTCGAGGTAGCGAAATGCAAAAAACGGAATGCTTTGAATCTATGCGCGTCATTCTACTTTGTATTGATAGTTGTGAAATGAATTGAGCAGCCTGCTGTGATGTAATGCTAGCTTGGCTGAGCTGCTCTGTATTTTTAGGTGCTTCAGTTGGTCTGAGGAGGCTCCCAAACACTTCTCATTTCGCCATCTGTAGCTTTCTGTATAACAATTATATCTACCTGTACTCACTCAGTGCATGTAGGTAATACATACACGATGTTGAAGAAAAGTCCATACTTGAGACCATTGTACTTTACATTGGAAAAAATGCCATTGATCAAATGGAAAAACAAACAAAACAAAGTATATCAATGTAATTGTTGGTAAGAATTTTCTTTAGAAAGGGACTTTCATACTTGTGGTCTGGATCAGGTCAATGGGTGGAGGCATGGGCAGAAAAGAGGTGATTATTTTGCAAGGGAAGATTGGTTGCCACAAGCAAATGAGTTGGAATGAACTTCTGTTGAGTGGATAGATGAAACAAAAATGTAAGTAAACTTGTACCCATGTCCATGCTGTGTCCATGTCTTGCAAACTTGTCATCTGTAGACTGGAAAAGGCATTGACACGCATACATGGAGGGCAGATCAGAGCTAGGTACATGCCTTGGGATCTCCCTTGCTGAGAAAATCTCATATCTAAACCACTTTTTCCTCTCCTCCCATGGCTAATGAATCTATATTGAAAACTACAAATGTGCACCTTTTCTAAGATTTTGAATTGTGTGAGAAATAAGTACCCATGGTTTCACTGTGTTTACTGCTCCCCAAAAGTACAAAGATCAGCAACTGTCCAATAGTAAGGGAATGGATAAATGAATGAGCAAGTTCTTGGATGTGTGTGTAGGTAGGATTATTTATTTGTTTATACTTTATTTAATTTTGTAAGTTTCTAATTGACAGCTGAGACTTTTCAATCAATATATCAACAAATGCATCTATCTACTAATTGCCTCAGTACAAGTTAGAAGATTTTTATTTATTTACTTATTTGTTTACCCTTTCAATTTTATTTCGGAAATTTTAAAAAAAAAATTGTATCAAATATAGTTTTTAACTTTTAAACATGAATATATATATATATATATATATATATATACACACATGTAGTTTTTTATATATTTTTAGATGAATTCCTTTCAATTATGATTTTAAAATAAATATTAAAAACCCTTATTTCATCAATTAACATATCAAAAACTATCTCTTTTACAAAGTGTAAGCATTTTGAATGTATGAGTTTTTTTTTTTTTTTTTTTTTTTTTTTTTAATTGTTATAGACTTATTTAGGGAATATTAAAGAATAATATGCATAGTACATCAAATGGAACATTACTTGAATGTGTAATGTTTTTTGATGGTATATTTTTATTTGCAAAAAATATAGTAGTATTGTGTTTATGCTTAAAAGATCTATTGGAGATTGTAGAAGTGACACTTCTATTGCAAAAACCAATTGTGTCATATTTGTTTTTATTTTTAGAAATATCTTTTCCTCTTAATATTTCTAAAAATACTTTTACCAAGTAGTGTGGTGCTGATATTTTATATTTTTCGTGATGTAAAGTAAGAAATATTGTATAAAATTAGAGAAGTGGTGATATTTTAAGAATTATGACTAGGAAAATTTTAAAATTTAGATAAATGCATGAAATATATTAAGCAACCTGTTTCCAGCTCAACATAAAATTTCACAATAGAAATTATGGTAAAAATTCCATTGATTTTTTTGATTTTTTTCCCCATGTTATTCCTAATTAAAAATCATTTTTTTCTATAAGATGTTTTTAATATTTATTTTATTCTTAGCTTGTTATATGTATATATAGTTTTTTCCAAACAATGATGTAATTAAGATATCATATCAAATCATCCACATGTAGAGTAGTTTTCGAATGAATAAATGTTCTAAAATGATGCTGCAAAGAACAAATTAATATGGCCATGTTTGTTGTGTTAGAAAGATTTTATTTGGTACAAACAGGGTGTATCTGTTGCATAGATTATTTAAGGTACTTAAGAAACAAAAGTATCCTAAGCTCTAATATTCAGCTTTCAAAGCGGGTTCTGAAGCATCAAAGTTATAGCATGATGTTATGTTGCACATTATCCTATCTTTTCTCATTTAGTGTATGTATGCTAAAATTGTAATAAATGTTTTTGGTACTCTGATACATTCTCATTTCTTCTTTATGATCTAGCATATTTTATTTTTATTTTTATTTTTTTTATAATTTTTTTTAATTCATCCAGGATTTGTTCCAATATCTAAGATATGTCATGCTTTTATCAAATAGTTTTTTAAAATCATATGGCTAATTACTTTCCATAGTGTACAATCATATCCTATAAGGTTGGTTCACACAAGTTGCCTTGTGTTTGTTACCTAATATTATTTTGTCAAAATCTAAACTAATTTTTTTTTATACATATAACCCATAAATATGTCTATATATATAGAGAGAGAGGGTAGAATTGGAATTACTCAAAATATCTTAAATTTAAGAAGAAGATTGATTACAAAGATGGCTTGTTGCGACAATTTTTTTATGGCCCTTAATATTGTGGACCATTCATTTTATTTTTAAAATGACATTGTCTACTTCCATACATGACATGCTTGTGTAAAATTTCAAAAAACTCTCATTCAAATTTTGAAATATATAGCAAGTATAATATGCAATATGAAAGAATTGTTACATTTACTTGTATTTTTCATATATTAACTACTATTTCTTAGTGCCAAATTAACCAAATAAGTAGTCTTTTTTTCTTTTTTTTCTTTTTTAGCACAAAATTTAAATCATAAAAAATTTAAAATAAATTATAAGTAATATATTAAATATTATTTTAATTTTAACTATAATCTTAGATATTTTATATTAGTTATCTTTTAAATTTAGCCATATAAGATATTTAGTCATATCTTATAGCCTAAAGATGAATTTTAGGATCAAATATTAATTCTATAAGGATTTTATAGAATAATTTAAAATCTTTATTGATTTTTTTTGGTATCTAGAAAATATTTGCTAAAATTAATAATCAATTCTTTTTCAAATCTTATAGTACCTAAGATTATAATAATAAAATTTTATTATTATAATACTTTATTTAAGTATTATATTTTAAAATAGATATCAATATGATATGTATATATTATCTTGAATAGAGTAAAATATTTATTTTTTCTATCTCTAAATTATAACTCTTAATTAAAATATAATAAAAGAATAAATATTATTACTTTTATTTTTATTTGCAATTATGTTTAGGCCTTGATTCTACAATTATATAATCTTCTCAATCTATTTTTACTTGTTTTCTTCCAATTCCTTGTCTAAAAATTTCTTCTTTAAACAATTGGTTTAAAATTTTTATATTGGTTAAGATGCATATCTTCAACTATACATATTGGTTAAAGCATTCAAAAATAAGATTTTATTCCTTCTTGAGTTCATTTGATATATCATTGTCATGATGAACATCTAAAATCTATCATAGGTCAACAACCACTTTTGAAATAATTTTAAGGATTGTAAATGGGAGGCCTTTAAATGTGACCCAATTGAGATATTTAATTGATTTTATGACTTTTGTTGTTTTTTACTTTGGGTTGAAATTAAGATTCTTTGCTTAAAACATATATAGCATCCATACTTAAGCAACCATATATATGTTTTAAGCAAAGAATCTTAAAAGCATCAAGATCCTATAGATTGTATCTTCTAATTTTATTTATTTTTACAGAAAAATAAAAAATATATATTTTTATATTTTTTTCTATACCTAATTAAACCTTTTTTCATTCTTGCTTGTTGAGATAATTAAAAAAAATTATTCAATTACAAACTTTCTACCTATAAATCAAGGAATAAAAGCTTTATTTTCCAAATGTTTTAACATGTACAATATTATGATCCACTACCACTTCTTAAGACTCTATTTTCAACAAAAAATTTTTTTTAAAAAAAATACACTACTACCACCACCACCACCACCACCACCCTATCTTTAAGAATATCCACCACAATGATTTTTAGTGAGCAAAATTTTCTATTATTCCAAAGCAAGCTTTTAACTTTTGCAATTACTAATTCACCATGAATAAACAATGACATAGTTTGTTGTCCTTATCTTACTTTGTGTGACATGCAATCATATACACATCTAAATGTGCATACTCTTACTCTTTCTAAGTCACCATATTGAAGAAAAGAGAGAGAAAAAAAAGAAAAAAGAAAAAAGAACCCTATTTCAACCCTAAAATTAAGATTACCAATAGTCAGTGCTTGTTATGACTACAACTAGTTTATTAGACTAGTCTACACTGGTTTTCAGTAACACAAGCTACTCTAGTGTACTCCCACACACTGAGCAACATTTCTCAACTCTACAAATCCCCGGAGAAGTCGGAGCTCATCTAGCAAGGCAGCCTTCCAATGAGAAATATTGGAAAGAATGCGTATGTGTGTGTGTTTGTTAAAAATGCTTCATAAAACTTGTTAAAAATTTTGAAGAGTGTGTGGCGTTGAAAAGAAATTCTGCAAAACTTGCACAGCGTTGGGAAGAATGTGGGGAGTGGTGGGGAAATGGTTTGTGAAGCTTGGTTGTTGTGCCCCACAGTGGTTGCAGGAAAGTGGGCAGTGCAGGTGTTGTTGTCAAAGGGTGTCAGGTTGCAGAGCAGAAGGGGAGGGGTTGATCTCTCTCACCAGCATGGAATCCTCATGCGGATCTCATTGCCTGCCCCTGCACCCACCTGCACCACCCTCTGCCACCGAGCGTCGCCATCTCTGCGCCAAGCATCCACCAGAGTCAACCCTAACTTCCAAAAAAACACCCAGGCTCCCATTCCTGTAACGGCATGATAATTCTACCATGTCGAGTGGTGTGTGGTTGTCCATCTTGCTGTCGCTAACAAGATGCTGGTGCGCTACAGCAACAGCCACGACAAAACATAAGTTCAGAGTGCGGTGAATTATTCTATTGGGGGTCAGTATGCTACTGTGGAAGAAGACTCTATGCTGACTGCAGGACGGAGGTTTGCAACTTATGGTAGAAAGCATGACCCAGTAAGTTACCGTGGTTTGGTGAGCTGGGATTCTGAGCTACATTTCCACAGGAGGTAATGAACAAGAGAGTCGTGGGCTAAGCGAGTACGTTCCGGTTTTTGCTGATACAAGTGACATTAGTTGTGTCAACTTGAAATGTTCTTCAAACCTCTCTTGTTGAGCTGCGAGACTTAATGGTCCGACTCTTCCTACGGATGGAGTGAACAAGCTTTGGAGGGATCCTGTGCTTTTCGGTTAAAGATGATTACCGGCCACTAGCAGCCGCAGTTCTCGTCCGGAAACTTGCATCAATGATTACTAATTCTGTTTTTGTGATTTGTAGACTTTACAACTAATGCGTCCCGAGTTTCCATTTCTTTGAAACCTAAACTATAATCAGACTTGCAAAACTCATCAGCCCAAACAAGACTCACTGTTCACAGTGAGTGGGAGAAATTTGAGTGACAGAAGCAGTAATCTCATCGCCGTATATGCAGTAGAATCGTCTGGCTGAAACAGTCTGAACAGCTACTCGCTGTCCCTGCCCATGTCTTCCATCAACCGCACCTCCAAAATGGTATGGTGAACATCAATACAACAACCAATCTTTACTCGTGAGCTAGACATACGCTAGTTTCGTTTGGGTCTTAAATCTCCTGAAGCGAATGCACCCCTCTGACGAACCGTCCACCACGTTCCGTGAAATGCTCGAATCACAAAGTGCGACACATTCTTCAACTTCGCAAGGAATTAACCACAAGCTTTTGTCCTGTAAGACAAGAATCTGTTGTCTAGTTCAAGCTGAAGAAGGAGCCCCACTAGAATCAGACGCTAGATTCTAACACTGCGACTGACATGAATGATCGACTGATCGAACAGAGCAAACACTGGAGTGATCAAATGCACCCAATGCCGGAAGTCTCGAAGCTGCTCCACATTTCCTGAAGATCCTACGGCTGCCTGAATTCTAGCAATGCAGGCAACATTCTACAAGAGATCAAAAGGATGTTTTGAGAGTAGGTGATCAGGTGACGATCAGTTATTCTAGAATTGGGGTCTCGTGTGCCGATCGCATCATCTCGCATGCAAAGAAATCGCATGTCAGTTTCAAAGTTTTCGGTGTTTCCGGATTCCTAGACAAGTGGATCATGCATGCACCAGATGATATGAATTCCTCCAACAAATTGAATTCTAATAAAGACTTGAGAATTTAAGAAAAAACATATATTTGAGGTATTGAATAAAAGAAGAATACTGACAAATAAAATTACTTTTCTATATAAATATAAAATTTAACTTTACAAGATGTATAAACTTTATATTAGCACAAATTAGCATTTTTAGATTTCAATTTATTTAATGTGTAATGTAAAATCTTAAAACAAACAATTTTTTAAAAACATACCTGTGTTATTAAAAAAAAATGTAATTAAATTAAAACAATTAGTTTTATTAATAAAATTTAAAATAATTCTAATTAAACAAACTTAAAATTACATCTATGTAATTAAGTTATCCTTTGATATTGATTATTTATTTTATCATTTATTTTAATAACATAGACAAGTTTGTTGAATATGGGGTTTTGACCTAGATTATCAGTAAAATCTTAGATAGTATTTATTAGTTTGAAAATATTTTTAAATAAAATAATTTTTAAGAATAGAAAAAATCTAGACTTATGAGAAATTAACAGCAATAAATTGTGTTTTTTTATTATATATATCCAAATTTTTTATTAAAGAATAAAGGCACCAAATTTAACATTTTTACAATCACAAAAGTAATTTAACATTTTAACATCCAACCCAGTGTGCAAGTGTGAACGAAGCCATAATCACACTCCGATGAAGACGAACAGAACGCGTTCACACTTACGGAGGGGGAGTCAACCAAGGTGCCATGTGTCCAGCCCTGACGGCCCTGCCCCACTGCAACCATGCTCCCTTGCTTATCCTCCCCTTGGATGATATGTCAACTCTACTTGTCCACGTGGCACTCCTTTACTATGCACCCAGTTTTGTATTTCCACAGTTTCGGATATTATATGGTAATATAGACACTTGGCTCACAGAAACAAGTAAATAATGAGTAAATAAAGTTTGTGGTGCTCACAGAAAAAAGTAAATAATGAGTAAATAAAGTTTTGATGTGTGTCAGGTGTGGGAATTTGGGTTTGGGGAAAATATAGTTTTGGGTCAATTTTTTGTATTATATTATTGTAAAACATGACCCCTTTTCTATACAAATTATGTGTTGGTGAATAGATTTGAGAAGGAAAATTAAATGAAACTATTGTAACCTTTTCATTCCAAAAAGAAAATAATGATTATTGAAAATTTATGCAACTTGTGAGTTACAAAAGATGAAAAAATGGTGATGTGTAGAACTAAACTAAATATTATAGATGCAAATGGCTGAATAAAACATCAATAACTTTTTTAATATTGCATTTTAACAATCACAAAAGTAATGCAAGTTAATACAACATGCACATAGTTTGACATTTTGTAATAAATACAATACTGTCAAAAATAAATAAGTAACAGTTGATAGTAAATTTTAAAACATCTACATTTTTATAATTTGGTCCTGAATTATTAATTTGCATGTCAATATGCAGCCGCTTAAAATACATAATTGTTCAGTAATTGATTTGAAATAATGTGTGTACAACCAAAGTACTTTTAAATACCTGACACTAATCAATTATTAGTAAGTTAATAGTTAAATCATTTGAGTTTAGAATTGTATGCAATGAAATACTCAGTGTTATATTTTAGAATAATATTACCAAAATTAATGCTCATTTTGATTCATGCTAATATTCTCTCTCATTATTAAAATTATTTGCAATCAAAAGTCAATTTTTATGTTGAAATGTTTTTTACTGAAAGGTTATTCCTTGGTGATCGATAAATTGTATTGTAGGCAATGCTTGTATCAAAACAAAACAAATACATACATACATACATACATACATCAACCCAATACAACCATAAACATATGCAATAATATTACAAAAGTAACAAGAAACCCTGTTTTTTAAAGAATTTATATTAAAATACAACTTTTTAGTCAAATTAATTGATATAAATTACATGTGAGAAATTTGTATGCAAAAGTAGGCACAAGGCTATTATATTACATTTTTTTAACTATATTTTAAAGAAAAATATAAATCCCTTAGTTTTAAAAAAATAATTATGTGCTGAAAAAAAAATTATAGTTCAGAATATAAATAACACAATTTTTTGTAATTTTTTTGAATTTACTACTACAGAAATTAGTGTCACTCAGATGAGATTCAAGCATTTCATGGTCAGGCATATTTCATAGTGTCCTAACAATATTTATATATTCATATATATATATATATATATATATATTTGGTTTCATATTCAACAAAGTAAAATACTCCAGAGTGTAGTTAAAACCACAAATCGTAAATGTAAAATTTATATTTATGCAAAATCGTTCAAGATTTGACAACTCGGTATAAATCTCCACAAGTACAGAAATTATAGATTCACACAACAACTTACAAAAGCTAACTTCTAGTGCAATGACAAATTTTTCACACTAGAAGTTTACTCTTGAACCAAGTAGCAAAAACTACTCATCCACCTGCTAGTGGATGATAAACGTGGCCATTAACAAAGCACTCTTGGCATGAGAATCCAAGAAATAGTTGAGAGAGAACAACCCAGTTTTATTCATTTATTTTATTACATCCAAAACTGGGTTTTGTGCACCGTCATCTAACCTGGTGACTGAGGCATTTTGCCCAAAATGCTCATAATACCCAGACACTGTAAGGATGAGTTGTGGGTAGTTTTTTTTTGGTTTTGTTTTGTTTTCTTTACACAATGGCGAGACGGCGGCCTTAGGTTAGCAAAGATCTGAGCGATCCAGGTCCACCTTGCAGTCATGAATGATGCGATCGGTACCTGGTAATCCACCGAAGCAATTGACTCGGCACCGAATATATTCCATGTCTGCCCAGCTCGTGCATCATTGCATTGCATTGCAGTTGCAGCTGCTGCTGCTGCTCAAGCTTCACCCACTGTCGTCCCCCGCTCTCTCTCCACTGGTGCTGGCTCGTGTCTTGTCGCGCTCGTTTCGCTCAGACTCCATAGACCCAATGCCGTCAAGGACTGACATGTAGCGATATCGGTATCGGCACCAGAAGAAGTGATCGTAGTCGATGCTTCTAGTGTGTGTGACCAGTGTCTAGTTTTGGTTAGTGAAGAATGAGAAGTTGAGAGAGAGAGATCGATGAGCTGATGGAGTGACTGTTGTGGACTTGTGTTGCTTGCACGTTTAGATAAGGACTGCGTGCGCCATGATCAGCTCAGGGTAGGGAATTAAACGTTGGGATGCGAGGAGTGGAGGTGGTTTAGTGCCGGCGATGGTTTGTGAGGTTTGTGAGGTGGAGGAGTTTTGAGAGGAGATGGTGAGAGGGTGGTTTTTGTGAGGTGGGTGGTCGCAGGTGGTGATAGAAGTCGACGTAATGGACCAGGTAGCGGTGCCGCCGTTTTTCCTATGTCCGATATCGTTGGAGTTGATGCGAGATCCTGTAACGTTGAGCACGGGAATGACATATGATCGTGCGAGCATCGAGAAGTGGCTGGGTTTGGGGCATAATACGTGCCCTACCACGAACCAAATCCTCGATAGCCAGGAGATGATTCCCAATCTCACCCTCCGCCGGCTGCTTCACAATTGGTGCGTCGAGAACGAAGTCCACGACGTTGGGAGAATCCCCACGTTGAAGGAGTTGGAAACCGACATGGTGACGCAGTTACTGCAAAGTATCGCTCGATGCCGGGAGATGGAGTGGTTGGATTCGTTGAGGAAGCTGCGGGTGTTGGCGATAGAGTGTGAACACAACCGGAAGCGCATTGCCGATGCCGGGGGAGTTGGTACTCTAGCTGCAGCCATGGGGAGGGGAGAGATGGATTTGTCTGTGGAAGCGTGCGAGGACGCTGTGGCCTTAATTGTGCACTTGCAGCTTGGCGATGGCGATAAGAGGGCTTTGTCCGAGCCGAAGACGCTGTCGCATTTGGGGTTTGTTCTCGCATCGGGTAGCTTGGAGGGAAAGGTGAACGCAGCTGACGTAATTCATGCTCTCTGCAAGGAGGATCCCCGCTTGAAAGCAGCAGTTGGAGATCTCCCAGGGGCTATCAAAGCAATCGTGAATCTCCTCCGTGAGGATCTTTACCCTAGAGCAGTGCAATCAGGTTTACGCTGCTTACAATCCGTGTGCCTGTCGCGCCGGAATCGCGTCACTGCCATCAATTGTCGCACAATCACCACTCTTGTGGCATTGCTTCCCAACACGGACAAGCGAAACAAGGAGCGAGTGTTCGCGCTTCTGGAGATTCTCGCAAACTGCGCCGAGGGGCGGGAAGCGATCTCCAACCACGAGCTGGCCATCCCCGTGATGGTGAAATCAATGCTGAGTGTGTCCCACCGCGCCACGGAGCATGCTGTGGCCGCACTGTGGCTGGTCCTCTCTTACGCCTCCAACCGCAATGTCATCAACACGGCGCTGCAAGCTGGTGCTTTCACGAACTTGCTCATGTTACTGCCGAGTGAGTGCAGCCAACTGGCGAAGAAAAGAGCGCAGGATAGCGTTAAGCTCCTAAATGAGGTCTGGGATACCTACACATGCAGGCATGTCGACTATCCAGGAATAACTCATCACAGAAACACACTTTCCACCACCGAGCCAGTGTAGTGTAGGAGCGATTAACTTATTTTGGTTCGAAGTGCCAGTGACGGCACAATTTATTTGCTCTAAGAGGAATAAATTTAACCGCAGCGACCTCGAACACCGACCTATCTTTTTTTTTTTTAAGGGTATTGCGATTATCAGGTCCTTGGAAAATTTGTTCAACACATGCAGGAGGAAAGAAATGTAGTTTTTGATGTATTATAAGCACGAGGTTGGCTATTACTATCCACCATTGCAATGTCTGTCAAACAATCTCGAAGCTCGAACTGTCAACTAGTCTGCGAGAATATTTGAATTATTACAATTCGCCGTTTTCCCACCCACCAATTTTTTTTTGGAGAATTGGATTGTTGTTTCCGCATGTGCAAAAGTTTGAACTGCAGTTATCAATTTCAATGGTTCGACTGTCCACTTCCCTCATCATTGAATAGATTAAGCCCTCGTAGCGGGCGGAGATTATCCTTGCACCACTGACACTGATTCCTACAACTCTCCTGCAAGTCGGGGTGCCTTTATTAATGTAATGATCAAATTTAGAGAATACCACCTAATGCATTGACTGTTCTTGAACATAATCCCCCCCAATTAATCAATCTGGTACCAGTACGTTAGATACCAAAGAATGATTTCAGCGACTAATGTGGTGCTCATGTTGCCTTCTCTTGTATGAGTTGTAATGTAACCAAGACAAAGCACGACTTTGGAAATGACCCAACTGATTGTAGAGTCGTTCATTGTTAAAGAAAAGGTTCATGGCTTAGAGGAAGCGGATTGTAAACTCTCTCTCAGCGTTGAAAAGTTCACAGCGCTCTTGCGCCGGCATCTACTTGTTCACCCAACTCCCAGGCAGAACCCCCCATTCAGTTAATCAGCACATTCTCTAAGACTCACAGGAAGTGATCAGAACATGATGAGGTTTAGGGACCACTTGCCAAATAAAGTCATCAACCAATGAGCAACTCCTTTGACCAAGGGGCCTGGCAAGCTGTGAAGGTAGATCATTACCACTTGGGGGTGTGGTACGTTTGTACAACACGACGACGTTAAAACATCAAACAAACTATTAAATTAGACCCCGGGAGTGGGCTTCGCTGTCCTGTCCTCAATTACGCTCAGGTCAGCCATCAAATCAGGGTAGGGTGCTGCGCCAGGACAAAAAAGTTGAATGCTTTGTGTTGTTGGTGCACTAATAAAGTTTAAACCAACAAGTCAGGCTATATGTTTACTATTAGCACTTCTGAGCAGATCTGTGAGAATGTTGAGCTCTGTAATTTGGTGAGTACTGGTGTGTGCGTATAATGTACCACATGATGCTTTTCCACTTGTCCCAAGCTTTATAGCTGTTAACCTTCCACATTTCGTGTCAGTGGGTCTCCTGCGGACTGTGAGAAAGGATGTGAGACGGGATTTCGTTGATATGGCTGCAGATTCTCAAGATCATGTTAATTCTTGTGTATTCGGTGGACAAACATGAGCATATATTAATAGTAGAATTACGTCAATTACCGTTTACCTATCTTTACACCTGTGGGTGGTGGTTGTGTATGCAACAGCGTTACATTATCAGTTGACTTCCAGAATTGAAAAACTTATGCCAGTTGAGTGATTAATTACCAACCAGAGGAATACATTCATGGACACAAACAAGAAAAGTGTGTTTGAGGTCCTCAAAGTAGTGCAAATGCTGAGAATCATCCAGATTCAACTGACACAGCAGGGCTCTGCTTATGATCTCTTTGTACTCGAGTCACATGTCTAGGGGTGGCACTAAGTCTCTTGTGTGCAATGGTATTTGAGCCAGTGGTTACGGTTCATGTAATAGTTTCTGCACAAGGAGTGGACTTTCTAAAATTAGACATATACAATTTGAAGTATTCAATGTTGGTGGTATTCATCAAGCTAGTGCAGAATCTAGTAATACCTTCGAATGTGAGAGAAAGAAGTGAAGTCTTGTTACAACACAAAAATCTTAGTGTCTCATTACTGTGTGTCCTGTAATCGTGATGTTTCAATACCAGAGAAATTAACCTTGAGGTGTGACATAACATTTCTCTAGCTCTACTCATTCATATATATATACATATAAGAAATTCGACTAGTGTGACAGAGTAGGGAGGACAAGTAGTACATCCTACCAAGATGTTTCACATTTATGTTTTATTTGATACAAATCACAATTGTTTGCATTCTACAAAGATTGCCGCATGCTTCTCTAACTATTGCAATGACCATCACCATTGTTTACAGTACATGCCGTAGTTGCTTTATTAGAGACCTATATGTTCAACAGCCTAATCATGTGCAATGTTGGACAGTACACATCGCTCCAAGGCATTTGTCTTGCCATATCTATGCCCTTGCAGACTTGGGCTCAATGTCACACTTTGATGGAAGCTCACTAATTCCATCGAGGACGTCCTCGAATCGAGGTAGGCGACCTTTCTGAAATCACCCCACAAACCAACGTTACCTCCCATTCCCAAAATGATTAAACCCCTGAAATTTAGTGATTAAGAGGTAGGGATTGAATGCAATAGCAACAAAAACGTTAGCGGCATCAGCAGTAAGGAGCTAAGTACTGGAACTTGAGCATATGAATTCAGGTAAAAATATTGGATAAAAATGGAACAAGCTTGCCCACCTTCAGCTTCGACCAAATGACATGCCCATCACAGATTATTTCGAATGATCCCTTCCTGTCACAGGAGAGGCTCTGCATGTCAGTGTATAGAGTACATCCTACATTGCAGTCACCAACAAAACCGATATCCTAGCGACGAAGTAATCAATAACATGATTTCGTTGAAAAAATAGATCCAAGACGATAGTCTTTGAAATTAAAACCGCCACTGCAGTTATTCTGTGCGTCAGACATTCAAGCACTTCTAACGAATCTAATTTTTACACATCGAACGACAATCAATACGCACAAATGAACGGGATTGTGATGTGTTTGTGTGGCATAAGGTGGTGCAATGAAAGTGCTTACTGGGCTTCCATGTTGTTTGGACTCACAAGGACTGCCAACTCTGGGTGTGCCGCCTCTGCACGCATAATGAAACCCGGACAACTCATTACACATGACTATCAAAAGAAGCGATTTACAAATGCAATTTGGAAAAGCACAGGCGGGTTCATGAAACAAGAAACTATTCAACTACAGTTGGCAGTTGCAAATCGATTGTAGAAATAATAATCTAGTATAGATAAAAGATTCCAATAAGAGACTTGATGATAAAAATCCAATAACCAACGAAATTATATTAACAAACTTGAAAGACAGCTATCAAGGATATGCACATACCAACTTTGTCAGCAATTTCAATGAAGTAGTCTGTGTATTCGCTATCTTCGCAGTATTCCACAATAATCTGCAATCAACAATAGGCTTCAATAAAAAAATAAAAAATAAAAATCTTAAAATGAAAGAAAAGGTAGTGACTCAATGCAATACGTAAGAACGGGCACTCTGCTAGTATTCCTCACACTAAGCTACAGAAGGGATCAATATTGTGGTGCATGATGACCAGTGGGTGGCTCCGAAAGACACTAGACTTCCTTTGCTCAAATTTGGCACTTTCTGTCAACATCTTCTAGATATTTAAGGGACCGAAGATCATTCGTGCAGGAATTAACTAGTAGGTGCACATACAGTCATGAAAGCCAACGAAGCCCAAAATTGAAGTTTAAATTACAGAAAACCCCTTTCTGAGAAAATTCTACTTGGCACCTCAAGTTCCAGTACCCCTGTCTGGAATCAAGGTTTTTATTCGGAGTAAACGAAGACTTACCTCAACAAATTTACAATTCCTCCTAAGCATTTAAACGCTCACAATTTCTCAGAAACTAAATACTTCCTACCTTCACATCAATCGAAGTTTTTATCTATTGACACAGCACGTGGAAATCCTCCAAACATTCACCCAATCGATCACCAAACAGTCCACAGAAAGCAACTCCCCACATTTCATCTGCTTTCCTACATCCATAAATCTACACACTACTCAAGAATGCGAGAAGAGAGTCCCAACATACCTCCCGAGGAGGAGGATTTCCCAAATTAGCACAGCACGACATGTGGTGAGCTTGAATCATCTTCCGCCAGTGGAACCCGGGCTCAAACGTGGAATTGGTCGACCTCCGAACATGCCCGACTCCTTGCACAACCCGCTCACCCGTGGCTACTCTCGGCGCTTCTAACGCAGCAGAGCAAATAACCCTAGCAACGTTTTTCGCAAATCCTGAGCGCCGCATTACACCCACCACCATCGCCATCCCTCCCAAACACTACTACCAGCTCCAATTGTGACAAGATTCCTCTCTTCTCAACCAACTCTCGCAATGAAACTATACTTCATCAAGACACAAGCCTGATCAAGCGAGCTTTCGAAAGAATATGGCTAGTTAGTGGCCATCTGAGTAGGACCGATATCACACAGCACCCAACCCCAAATCCGATGGCAAGGAACAGCGCTGCTGCCCCACAAGCCGCAAGCCGCAAGCAGAACGCAAGGTTGGGAATTCACATGAACCTGGATGGTGAAGAATCGGCACTGTGGCTAATTCCCCCATTTTGCTTTTTCCGTCGCAACGCGAATTGGTTTCCGGAAAGCGCAAAAGCCGTGGCCGAGATTGTTCTTCCGCACGGCCATAGGCCTCGGTGTGCTTCGACCGTGGACGGTATTAGACATTCTAGTTTTGCGACCGTGGCTCGGTTCCGTTCTATCACCGCGATACGCGGGTTCCGTTCTGGGACGGTCATGGGGTGCTCTGTGTTGTGGAACTTCCACGTCTTGGTTGGATATTTTGCATAGAGAAAGATGGTCATTTGTTGGTTCTGAATGTATGCTGTAATGAAATTATTGCTGGAATTAGTTGGTGTTTCTGAGTAGGTAATCATTTTTTATTCTACAAGACAATAGAAAAAGTTGTAATCTTAATGAAAATTTCCTCAAAAATTTAACATAATTGATGTTTTCGAGATGTTTACTAAATATATTAATTTGAAAGAGCTATTGAATGTAGATTTTTACGAAAAATACTAATTAAGTATTTCAATAAAATAGTAGTGCATGTAGAATCTGAATTGTATATAGCATAATATGGTGCTTTGAAGCATTATATGCTATGCTCACTTTGATGTGAGTCAAATATTGTTTAAAAAGAAATAAAAATAATACGGTTACTTGGATTTATTTTCAAGAAAATCTATATACTTGTGTGTAAATCTTAGCTTTTTATATTCGAAATGTAAGAAGTTTGAAACTTTCAAAAATTTTGATGGATACTAAATTCTTTGAATATAATAAAAACATGTATTATAAACTTTATTCAAAAGTCATTTATTCAAGCCCACGATGGTGACTATCAAAATCAACAAAAGTTAGAATGATGTTAAAGAAAAGTCGCAAAAGTAAACTATCAAGATCAAACTTGTGTGAGGCTTTTAGTAAATGATCAAGGGACAATAGTCAAAAACTTACAGTGTCTTCAAAATGAAATATAATAACAACAATCGTAATAGTACTTTTAAAAACCTACCAACAAAAATAAAAAAAAACAATCCCCCACCATGCCTTGTAATCCCATAATATGTGAATCAACAAGCACTGCAACTAAATCCTGAATAACATTATATATATATATATATATATATATATATATAAATGTGTGTGTGTGTGTGTGTTTATACACACACACATGCAAATAACAACATTGAATCAAGAGAAAGTAAAACACAACATTGCTTACATTACAGTATCAATTCAGTGTACAGGACCTCTGCTCCAAGCTCAGTCAAGCCACAGAACAAAGTCAGGCATCCGCAACAGGATTTCTCCTTCATGATGAGAGCGAAGAACCAACAATGGCGTCAGGATGAGACCACAGAACCCACAGCACAGTTGGAAGTCTCGGCAGCAGGACAAGAGCTCTGACACTCTCACGGCTCTTGTGCAAATCTGACCACACAAAACTCCTGATCTGACCCGACTCTCTCCTGCACAGGTAGTTGATCAGGTTCGCAGACGAAGGCATCGTGCATTCCGATTCCGACAATTCCTTGTGTTTCGCGTGAGCAAATGTTGTCAGGATGCGTTAAACGAGGTGAATACTTCCAGTGTGGCGTTGAGCGTGTGATTTTGTTGGAGGTGATCTGAACCTGATCGAAGGTACCTACGGTGTGCATCAATGAGGTGAGAGCAACGGTCCGTGGATGAGTCCAAGTTGGTTGCTAGCTCTGGTCCGTTGGGCTTCCTCTATCCTTGCGGCAGGACTGAGAAGTCAGCGATAGCTGCAAGAGGTATCAGAGGGTGCCTTGCATCGTCCCAAGAGATGCCTTCGAAGCCTACCCTGGTGGTCACACTACGTAAGGCTCGCATTAAAATGGCTTTCAGAAGTCATGAGTTGACACACAAATGCGCACTGCTCTGTCGATTCTTCGAAACCTGTGCCGATCAGGAGAATTGCAGCGATAAGGTCAGAAAGATGTGACCATGGCTGGAATCACTAGCGTGAGCGCGGGTGGTTGTTCTGTAGAAGATCTAGCTGTTTTCTTGTCAACTGCTGCTCTTCGTGGTTTAACTGAATGGCTTCACTGAAATGTCGACGCTATATTAGAGTTGTACGGGTCCATCTTCCTATTATATGACAGTTCGACACAATAAAATTTCCTCGCTAGGGGTGGGTACCGCAACCTAGAGCTGAGCGAAGCAGCGAAGAAATGGAGAGAAGATGTAAGCATCTGCACTGGAAGGCTTTTCTGATGACCATGCCAGCCTTGTTGTGGGTTGCGATGCTTCTGGTCGCAATAGGTGTGTCCTCGGCAGAAGCGTTGCGAGTGGGATACTACGAACTAAGCTGTCCTAGAGCGGAGAGGATTATCAGACAGGCCATGGAGCGAGGGATGCAGCAGGACCAGGGAATAGCAGCTGGCGTACTCCGGCTTCACTTCCACGACTGCTTCGTAGAAGTAATCACTTGATCATCGTCTAGAAAAAGTTCCTAATATTATTTCAAGTATTGGACAACGTTGAGCAGCTTGTGGTACATGATAATGGTTTTGTGTAGGGATGTGATGGATCAGTGCTCCTTGACTACCCAAACTCGGAAAAAACATCCCCGCCCAATTTCAGTCTGCGAGGATTTGAGGTCATGGACGCAGTCAAGGCAGACTTAGAGGCGCAGTGCCCTGGAGTCGTCTCATGCGCTGATATTCTAGCCTTCGGCGCTCGCGATGCCGTCGAATTGGTAAGTCTTAAGGAAAATGTTAAGCTTTCAAAACCAAATCATGCGTTCTTTATATCGATTTTGTCTTCAATCAACCCTTCTGTCCGGGTGTCGAAAGTAGCTAACGCAGTAGAATCTATGGATAACCTCCAAGACGGGAGGGCTAGGATGGCGAGTTCGCGCAGGCAGGTATGACGGCAGAGTTTCCAGCGCTGCTCGAGCACTTGCAGAGATTCCGGACCCGGGCTACACCGTGGAAGAGATTACGGCATTGTTTGCTCGCAAGGGCTTGTCGAAGAGCGACATGATCGTACTCTCTGGTAACACTCCGCAATCCATCTGAACTCTTCTCCAACTTCAATCATACCCTAGTCATTCAAAATTCATGACTCAATGGCTTTTCCAGGAGCACACACCATCGGCCGCGCACACTGCGCTTCGATGACGCCAAGGCTGTACCCCGTGCAAGACCCTCAGATGAGCAAAGCAATGGCGGCGTTTCTTAGGACCGCCTGCCCACCTCAAGGCGGCAGTGCGGCAACATTCAGCTTGGATTCCACCACACCCTACCGCTTCGACAACATGTACTACATCAATCTGTTCGCAAACCGGGGGCTGCTGCACTCCGACCAGGCGCTCATCAACGACCTGTCCACGCGGGGGGAAACCATCTTCAATTCCTTCGCGGCTGGCCCCTGGGCATTCCAGTTCTCCCGGGTCATGATCAAAATGGGCAACATCCAGGTCAAGTCTGGGCCTGACGGCGAGATTCGCCGCCACTGCAGATTCATAAACTGACGCATTCTCACACTTTCAAGTTGCCCCTCTCCCCCTGATTGTTTAATTCATGCTACTCACCGCTTGTCAATCTATCAAACATCCGCACACGAAGACTCCAAGTCTCAGTATGGTTTCCGATTAGAGCCTTCAGAATGATGGATCACTAACCCACATAACTCCTCAACGCCGGAAGACTTCATCAACATATCTACAAGTCATTTAAGACTCCGGTTGGCCGAATTCATGCAGCTCTAGATCCCTTTCATATCAATTCACATGCCGAATGGTTGACGTGTATGCTGGAGCTTGGAAAAGGGTATTCTGGTTCAAAGAGATTTAAAGCTTGTGTCTCCAACTTATATCTTGAATGATTGACGCCCTTTGTGATTTGCAACGGACAGGGAAGAAAGAGATGAAATCGTTTCTGGTTTACAATTTTGGATGCAGGTGAGGTCTTGCCAAAATTAGTGTTGTAATTAGTAATATAAGGAACTGAATGTAGTCTATGACTAGGTGATTCTTAAGCATGTGTTGTTATTACAAACAAAATAAAAAATACAAAAATAAAATCATATATATTTGTTGGACAAACAAATGTATATATATATCTATATATATATATATATATATATATGGAAGGAATTTTAAGTTGAATACTATAAATTCTATGTATGTATGTGTGTAATTTTGATTTTGATTCATTAAAACTTGCTTATTGTAAAGTAAAAAAAACTCAAAGAGACTTATTGTCTTAAATTCCAAACTTTGATTTTTGATTTTTTGATTTTTTACAATTTTTTGTGTAACCAAGTTGTCCAAATTATTTGAAGTTCCTAAATTTCTTAGATTAGGTTTTAAGAAAAATAAGATATTTTATATAAATATTAAAAAATTATAATATAGAATATTTTAGAAATATAAAGTTAAAATTTTAATTTAAATATATGTATTTTTTTACATATAAGACTTTATTATTTTCAATCTTAAAATAAATTACAATATGTTTTAAATAACAAATTAAGTTTTTAGAAGTGTTTAAATAAATATGCTTGCTACCGTTTGCTTATTTAAAAAATAATAAAGATGTACATCTTTAATTGCTTGATCTAGTAACCATGAGATACTTTAAAAAGCTACATGCTTTTTCTGTAATAACATGTAAATATTGTATATATATATTTTTAGCTTTATGATATAATTCAGTTTCTTAATTTTAAGTAATCATATTTTTCTAGATAGTAACAAAATTATAAAGTAATATCTTTTATTATTATTTTTATAATACAAGATTAAATGTAAAGACTTAAATATACAAAAAATGTGAAAAGTCTCAAACTTGAGATTTAAAATATCATTATTCTCTCTCTATATACATGTATACAAAAAGATCTGTGGTTTTAAATTTGTTAAAATATTAAAATTTTAGATTTTAAAAATCAATTTTCATAATTATTATCATCATTTTTGCACATGTGTCATGTAATAATATGAATATTTGAATGATATTTTAATAAATAAATAATATAATCCTAAACTTGGTATAACTTACTTCTTAATTGTTTTTTTATAATTTTATAATCATATATATTATTTTAGAAATTAATTTAATTGAAAAAAATACTCAAGCTTTAAGATAATCAAGTATTGTTGATTGTAGGCTATTTTTATTCTTCTTTTATTATATTTTTGGAACCAAATATGCATGCAGTTAATAGTCTTTGTCTTTTAAGCTTTTGTGTGATACTAAACTGAAAATTAAATAGTAACATATTTGAACAGCCTCAAAACAAATTCAAAACATCAATTTCATAAGAAATGTTTGAGGTTTTGTGATTTGCACCTACTGCAATTGGATTTTTCAGTTATGTTTGATTATTTGTACATACTACTTACATCACATTTAAAAAAATACTAAGACAACTTTAATCTTACATAGAAACGTCTTTTAATAATGTAATGCCTTAATATGTTGAAAACATATTATACAAACTTTGTATACATTAATGCATACAAGTGCCAATGTCAAAATTAGGAAATAATATAACATTCAGTTAAACCGAAAAACATGCAAGTTGTTAATTTAAATTCAAACTAATATGTGTTCCAATTTACAATTATACCTTATTTGCTGGCCCAGACACTGCCAACGTGGCACATCTCCACCAGTGAACGCGTCCCCAACTGGTAAACAGTGAGAAGCGGGCTCCGAACCGAGTGGTTCGTGCGAGGCTAGACAGAGACGTGGTAGGTTCGGAGGGAGTCACGAGCCGTGAACCCGTTCCCATGCACCGGGCACGTGCTCCACTTTTTACGCCGCCCCCACATTCGCACCTGGATCCAACAACTCATCGCCCATCCCACATCCCTATTTTGATCTCGACATTTGGATTGGGTCCTAATACCGCGTGGACCTTTGGTCCGCCCGGCCCGGTCCGACCCGACCCGGAACAAGGGTGCGACCGCTGGACGGCGCCGGGGCGGGGCTCCTGAAACAGAAGGGCTAAGCATTCAAGGGAGAGGTCACCAACCTCGCAGAGCCTTCGAGTTCGGCGCCGGGGAGAGCCAATTGTTGCCCCTCTTTTTGTTGTTGGGGTGCGCGGGGGATGGCTTGATTCTGTGCCTTCACGCTGAGCTCCTTTTGGTGCCTGCATACCAGATCCGTCGAAGGCTCGTTGTCGTCCCCGCGGGGTTGCTGCCGCCATGGGGCTCACGTTCACTAAGCTGTTTTCCAAGCTGTTTTCGAAACGGGAAATGCGTATTCTGATGGTGGGTCTCGACGCAGCTGGTAAGACCACGATTTTGTACAAGCTGAAGCTGGGCGAGATCGTCACCACCATCCCGACCATCGGTATGTTACGTTTTTTTTTTTTTTTTTTTTTTTTTTTCGGTGTTCTCTCAGGCGGAGTTTCGGGAGCTGAGTGGTTTTGGAGTCAAAGGTGAGTGTTGGGTCTGCGTGAGTAAACATGATTCGGGGTGAATCGCAGACACGCATCATCGGGTGGTGTGGTTGGAATGATTTGAAGTCCCGATCCCGATTTGAGTCGTTGTGAGGGCTGTAGTTTGTGACTTATTGGGGGTTTCTTGGTGTTGTGGTCCTTCTGTCTTTTCAGTGGTCGTTTCTGATTGATTCTTTGTCTTGTCAATCGAGTGTAGAATCAGAGTGTGGTCGGCTGTGCGAGAAGCTAGTGCTGTAGTGAACAAATCTGATCTTGTGTGTTGCACCTTTTAGGCGAACTTTGCCTTTCTTCCATGTACCCTTTCGACATGTGATGAGCTTCGGCATTCTTGTGGTTTGCTTGGTCATAGTTAGTGGTTATCTGCTGGTCTTATTTGGTTGAAATAGGTGGATCCCGCCTTCGACGTGGTCCTCAGCATAATGCAATCCTACACTTTTCATCCTGTGGCTATTTAGGGGTTTGATTCAAGTTTAATGCCTTCTTCCAAATTTTCTTTTTGAGACGCATCATCCGTGCCTACAATTTTCTGAGATGGGCTTGATGAGACTAACGTTGTGTGCTTGTGTGATATGCAGGGTTTAATGTGGAGACTGTAGAATACAGGAACATCAGTTTTACCGTTTGGGATGTTGGAGGTCAGGACAAGGTACGTGTATATGTCATTTTCTTTCTGGTATAAGCACCGATCGATTCAGGATAGTGACACCCAAGTCGAGAAGATTGCTGAATTTATATTCTGACCTGTGGAGGCTTGGCCTCGTGGTGTGATATTGGTTTGGTTGTGACAGATCCGACCATTGTGGAGACATTACTTCCAGAATACTCAAGGATTGATTTTTGTGGTAGACAGTAATGATAGAGATCGTGTTGTAGAAGCACGGGACGAGCTGCATCGCATGTTGAATGAGGTATTTTCTCTTGAATTACGGACGTCCTTGAGCTTTTCGAATGACAGCTTCTTCAATAAGTTGCTTAAGCTCATGAAAAATAATCGTGAGGAATCCGCAGTGATTGGTTTTGCTTTGGTTGCAGGACGAGCTGCGTGATGCGGTACTGCTGGTGTTTGCCAACAAGCAAGATCTTCCAAATGCCATGAATGCTGCTGAGATCACTGATAAGCTTGGGCTCCACTCACTACGCCAGCGCCATTGGTAAGTGACTGTCTAGAACATTTGCAAAATTTCCATTGCAACATTGCTTAGATTGTTTCGGAGTTAATTAGTAGAGCAGACACGAGCATGACTAACATTAAGCCGGTGTTTGATCAGGTATATCCAGAGCACATGCGCAACTTCTGGAGAGGGTTTGTACGAGGGTTTGGATTGGCTTTCAATCAACATAGCCAACAAGGTCCTGCCTTCACACTGAGTAGCCCAGGACCGCATTTAAAGTTGTAGGGCTAGCTGAATGCATTAAGGTGATTGTAGAGCCTTGTACTTCGTTAACGTTGGTTTTCTGCATTTAGCTGACCTTGATTTGAATTGTTTTTGCAGTCTTGATCGGTTGAGCGTGTGTATACGGCAATATATGGAGCTTTGTGGACCTCAATGACACTCCATTTACTTAGGTTTTAGAGGGTGTGGCGGGCCCGCATTGTAGACTGGTTAGGTGTTGTAGGTTAGGACTTACTATTTTTGAATGACGCTGTCACTAGTGCTTAGGTACGCACAATGCTTGAGGTATGTTTAAGCAAAAATGCTATTTAGGTCCTTGATGGATCACTCTACCTTTCATTTATGTTTTCGGATGCATGAGAATGACCGACCCGGAAACATGTTTTTAGTTTGCGCTTCTGTGTTTAATTGTGTGTTGGGATTGAATGCGTGGATTCTGTTGAATTGTGGTGTACTGGTGATGTTTTCAGGTTATGTTTGAGTTTTGTGATGCATTCATACTGTTGCCTTAAAGATTTCTTGTGGAAGGCAATTGACATTACTCAGCCTTTTTGAGTAAGGGCCACTTCATATCAAGCCAGTTTTCTTACTAAGGGAAATCCAGTTACTGGTGGAGATCTTGGGGGCTGGAGTGAGGGTCTTTACACCAGGATTCTAAGACTTTCTTTTGAGATTATGAGTTGATGTATCATTTACAAATTTGAATGTGGAAAAGAGAGCTGACATGTTGAAAAGGTGAACTAACGTCTCGCCAACCAGTCTTGTGTCATTGCTTGTTGTCATCAAGCTTGAAGTTTGCAGTGGGTCTTAAATAAGCTCGACTTTGTCACCTAGCGTAAAGTGTTGATAGGCTTTCAGTGCCAGGTCTGCTTGGCCATGTGCTGTATTCAAGTGACGCTGCATGCCTGATGGTGCGTTAGCCAATAAATTATGCTAGAGCTTGAGATATGGGTTTGTTAGAACTGAGGTGCACTGAATGACTTATCAAGTTATTTGTTACTTTAAGAAACAGATGAATTGCCGAAGTAGTATTTTTACTAGCAGATCCAACGCACATTGAAGGATCTCATCGAAGTCGAAGGCAATTATCGTGATGTCCAAGTAACCACCAATTTTAGACCTACAGTGGTTTGGAAAATATTCACCGGATTTATCAGAATGAAGCGTCACATGTTAAAATGGCTCCTTCATCATTTCATTGTATCACAGTATTTCCATGGATTAGAGTACAACAGTTAAATGTCCGATATGCCAGTCTGTCTCGAAGATTTCGAATAAATCAGAAAGACCTTCGTCGCGGAGTGTTAATTTGTCGGAGGAGCTATTCTTGTGCTGGGGGTACTAATATTCTTTTCGCGATGGTTTGTCAGTGACGTCAGTGCATGCCATTACAGCAATTGATGCTCATGAAGCTGCGATGTTTGGATCAAGGAGAAGGAATTGGGATAAGCGATTTGGGTTGAGAGAGGAGGGAAAGCCAATTCCGCGATTGACGAGTTTGGGAGTTTGGTGGAAGAGATTTTGGCGAGATGGATCATCACGGAGTAGCAGTGATCGTTCTGGTCTGCGTTTTCGGGCTTTTGATGGCGAGCAAAGTGCCTTCTGTGGAAGGAAATGGCGCCCGGCGGGAACGATTGACTTCAATCCTAGATGCGAACGGTGATTGGCATGTGGGTGCAAGGGGTGAAAGTGGATATTATTCGATGGAGGATGGAGGGAAAAAGAAGGAAAAGGATGATGTGAAAATCTGGCCAATGCCTGTCGAAGTCGTGCACGGCGACGGGAAGCTCTCGCTGGAGAGAAACACCTTCAAATTTGATGTCGCAGACAACGCATCTGTGCCGGACACGCTTGCAAAAGCCTTCGCACGATACTGTGATGTCATCTTCACGCAGCATGCACAGCAGTCGAGGTCTTCGTCCCCTGCGCTTACGAAGCTCGTCGTCACCCTTAGTTCGCAAGATGAAGAGGTATCCATTTCGTCGAAATTTAGCACACTGTCTGGAAGCGTTTAGTTTAGTACTTGCGATCAATGAACCTTGAAGCAATCGTGTTATTTATAAAAGCATGTGATTCATAAAATCAATGACATCAGCGAAATTATTTTAGTTTCTTTCACTCTAATTTTAGACCTATGCTCAATTTTTTTGTATTTCGGAATTGGGTACAGCTGCAATACGGAGTAGACGAGTCCTATGCGCTGTACATTCCTGATTCATCAGATTTTAATATTGCAAACTTGAAGTAAGTGACCTTCACAGATGGTTTGCATTCTGTTGAAATGACTTTTTTTTAAAGCTTAAGACTATGACATCTCCGCAACACTCTGCAGCTAAGTAATAAAATATTTCTCTAAACCTATAATTTGTTTCTAAAGGTTGTAGCAGACATGGAGATAGCTTGCAAATCCTATGGATCTGTTGACAATTGGTACATTTTTGGCAGGCACCGACTATTTACGGAGCTCTTCGTGGACTTGAGGTCTCTTCCTTTCCAACGTTTTTGCGAAGAATTTATATATTGCAACATTCTTAACATTCCCCACTGGAATATAAATTTGTTCCCTGCCAGCATGCTGGATATTGATTTGTACTTTTTTGGGTCTTCGTTTGGCAGCGTTAAGATTGATTGTAGTGCTTGTTTTTGACGAATATATACTCTTGAACAATCTAATTATACAACTGTATGGGTTGATCGATGTGTAGACTTTTAGTCAGCTGACATCGTTCAATTTCAAGTCGAAATCAGTACACATACTAAAGACTCCTTATGTCATCAAAGACTACCCAAGATTCCCATACCGTGGACTACTTATAGGTATATATGCGTCTCTGTTACTTTTGAGTCTTCATTATAATATTGCCTACTACTTGAGTTATTAACCTCAGAAAGGCGTACTTAACTTGACATTACTTTGTAGAATATCTTGCTAATTTATTTCTTGTATTCATCGTTTTATCGAACAGATTCTTCCCGCCACTATCTACCGGTTGCGTCCATCAAACATGTCCTTGACTCGATGGCATACTCCAAACTCGTAAGTCAATTTCTGATGCTATCCTTTGTTTGGAATAGGAAAACCCGACCTTTCATTAGCTGAAATAGAAGGCTTCAATATTCCAAGCTGGTTGTTTGACGTGCTCCTTCTTCATCTTCTGAAGATCTTGAACTACTCACAAGTTGCGGAAAGCGATCCTGACATCGGTAGTATTATGATATGCAGAATGTTCTGCATTGGCACATTGTAGACGAGCAATCATTCCCAATCGAAATCCCTTCATACCCTTTACTTTGGAAGGGCGCTTATTCGAGTACTGAACGCTACACCATGGATGACGCTCGTGAGATTGTAGAGTATGTATTTAACGCTTTGTTCTCTACTTTCATGATTGAAGATATCAAATATTCAACACCCTTGTTTTTCTATGAAGAAATAAAGAACCTCATAGTGATCGCTTCCTTATCTACCTGGCAGTATTTATGGATGATTTTAATATTTCCTGTACTATCCTGGCCTTATCTTTTTACATGGTTGTCTTATATACACTGGGCAGCAGTTGTTGACATGTGGTTTTGTCCAGATATGCGCGTTTAAGAGGCATCAATGTTATGCCAGAGTTGGACGTACCCGGTCACGCAGCGTCTTGGTAGTCTTGGCTTATCAACTTTATCGTTGGGTGTTCAATTTGGAGATCATTCTTTTTATTCAAACACCAGTAGCCCCATAATAATATTGCTGAATACACATTTCAATTCAAAGGAATGGACATATTGGTCAAAAGATAATGCTGCTGATGCGTCAAGTTGCTTCATTGGGTATCTAGAAGTTGTGTAGTGTTGGATAGTATTCTTGCAAGTTTTCATGAAGTTATCAGTATCGTAGATTGGTAGATAATACTATGTTTGTGTTGTGAATACAGCTCCATCTTAATCGTTGATCATTACACACGATTGGTATTTTAAACCTGATTAATCAAATTTAGTTAAAAGATTATTGGCTCATTCTGTCATTTGACTTTACTGCTGTGTGCTTGGCAGGGGTGTGGGTTACCCACTTCTCTGGCCCTCAACAGAGTGCATTGAACCGTTGGACGTAAGCAAGAATTTTACATTTGATGTAATCGATGGCATAGTCAAAGGTCAAAATTGTTTCCCTTCTCATTGCTGTAACACTGTTTGCTGAAGTATTGTCAAAGTCGTGCGTGGAATTGACAGCACGTGAATGTGGGCTCTTTTCTTTATGATGAATTTTCATTATTTCTTCTGTCTTACAAAGCCTACTCTGGTATGTGTAAAGATTTCAGAAGTGTCTTTCCTTATAAATTCGCTCACTTGGGTGGTGACGAGGTTAATACAAGTAAGTCACATTTCCTACAATTTCCTTAAACAAGGAGTAGAAGTACTCTTCATATGCTGTTCTTGTTTCTGAGTGCTAATCAATCTTCCAGGGGTTTTTTCCTTGGGAAGGGGTAATTACAGTCTTTGATGTAGTTCTTTATGATGCTGTAGTTTAGGTTGCCATGCATGAGCATTTTTTATGAGTCTGACATTGCTCTGCTAACACATCAGGTAGTCTTTTTTATTTTTTATTTTTTTATTTCTTTGTTGTCTCTGAATAATGTTGCCAATTTTGATGTTATCAAGCTGATTGAACAGAAAATATTGCAATTTTGTTTGCATAATAATTAGTAGATGAGGCTGACGTTTATCGTGATCTCATCCACATCATGTATGTATGTTTCTAGGTTGCTGGGAGCAGACTTCTCACATTCAGAACTGGTGCGTATAACTCATAATTCGAAACCTACATCTATATTTATAACATGAAAGTATCTCCATCTGTGTTAAAAAATCAATTCCAAAAACTCTATTTGTGCAGGTTGAACGGCAGACATTTCTCCACCAAAGACGCATACGCGGATTTTGTAGTCCGTGCTCAGGATATTGCAATGAAGCATGGCTATGTGCCTGTGAACTGGTAATTGTACATTTTCTTATTTCCTTATTCCTACCCCACGGCATTTAATAATTTAGACCTTGCAATACCAGACGACTTGAACATGTTTGTCTTCTCGATTACATCCGTTGGAGGGCTCGGGCATGTACATATGAACGTATTCTGGAAATATAGATCATAATATGGAGTTGACAATCTTACACTTCCTGTATTGATTTTGATAGGGAGGAAACCTTTTATTCTTTCTCATCACGTCTGAAGAAGGAAACAGTTGTCCACAATTGGTACAATTACCTACCCTTGATCTTGCAAAGTTCATTTCCCTTTTGCCCTCTAGACTTCTCATAAGATGCCATTATCAGCTATGTGTCAATAGAAGTGGTTACAGGTCTTGCTGGATTTGAAAAATTTCCATCCTCGCTTTCATTTTAAAAGGTGCAATGATAGTGCGATGATAGTAAGCGCAGACGTCAGCCTCATGTTCGCGAGTTCTGCCTATCAATCGAAAATCCATCAGAAATTCGTTGTAGGATTCAATACACTGCGGAAGATGTGACCAGGATTAAGACTTTCTAGTTAGAATGATCACTTCCTTTCATGAACTGCAAACTTGGAAATCAGGTTACAGGGTGGAACGTGTGCACAAGCCGTGAAAAAGGGATTCAGGTGCATACTAAGCGATCAAGGGACTTGGTACTTGGACCATTTGGACGCCACCTGGGACAAATTCTACGATACTGAACCTTTCACGAATATAACAGACACTGATGAGCAGAATCTTATGATTGGAGGGGAGGTATGCATGTGGGGAGAAACAGTTGACGGATCAGATATCTTGCAAACTATATGGCCTCGCGCTGCAGCAGCTGCAGGTACATCTGATCTTGACAGAGTTTGTAAGCAGTGTATATCAGGTACTCGTAAATTGCGTTAGGAGGATGTGTATCGTCTTTCCTCTTCACCCTCTGTTGTTATCATAATCCTTAGCGCTGCCCACGAAGAAATCAGAAGATTATTATTATTACCGGCACAGAGCCTTATAAATATTCTAAAGTAAGACCTCTCATTTGATAACGTTCAGAGCGTCTATGGAGTGCGCTTGATTTCACGAAGCAAGGCCACACCCGAGCTCTGTTAAGGTTTCAAGACTTCCGGTGTCTGTTGAACAGACGTGGTATTGCAGCCGCTCCTGTACTGTACGCTAATAATTCTGCTTTTGGTCGAGGTTCACCGCGTGATCCAGGTTCCTGCTACAAACAGTGATAATATCCAGGTGCCAATGATACTTCCTAGATTAGCCGATAAATCCGTTCGATTAAATCAGTAGAAGAGACTGTATGCTACAATCAAATCTACATCATTATTATGATTGTTTATTTGGGAACACAGGGATTCTGATTCTTAGATCTTAGTTGGTATTAAAAGAACAGCGAAAAGTGAAATGAATCAAATGGTTTAAAAACAAAACTGATTGATTCAATGCACTTTGGGATAATGGTCACTTGGAAAGAACTTTCCTGCAAATTCCGAGAACGAGTAGCTCAACAAGGTGGTACATTACCCTTAAGTGCACTGCAAGATGTGTGATGAAATTTGTGACTTTGAGATTATTGATAAATCATTGATAAATTATTGATAGTTGCAAGGATAAAGAAAAATTTAATCCAACAGATAGTTGCAGAAACTATAATGCAAATCCAAAGCCATGGGAGTAAAAAGAGCTAATTTGTATACTTGCTTACTGAATTCATCTTGTTTACTAAACAACACAGAGATGGAATCATTCTAACGACGCCTATTTCACGCTACACCACCTTAACAGATCTACTATACGTATAATACACCTTTTCCCCTTTCAGCTAATGAAACCTCACTTGGTGTACGAACTTTCACTTATCGCTATCTCCACACGCATAACCAATCAAGACTGCAAGAACAATTCACAGTAAAGTCAGGTATATCCAATGAAACAACATCAACTAATTGCGGAAATGGAAAGTCGAGACATTCAACTGGACCCCAAATTCAAAGAGAGTTCACGCTTCCTGTGCGGAGGGCACCTTGTTAGCAATGTTACTTGAGAGCCAATCCAGACCCTCGTACAGCCCCTCTCCAGAAGTCGCACAGGTACTCTGGATGTACCTGATTACATAACAAGGAAAAACAACAACGTCAATACAGTACATGCCTGCTCCTCAATGCAGTTCCTAGTCATCAAAGCACTGTCGATTTAGTAGTGCTCCGTAACTCCGAACAAGACGCTTACCAATGGCGCTGGCGCAAAGAGTGAAGTCCCAGCTTGTCAGTGATCTCAGCAGCATTCATGGCGTTTGGAAGATCCTGTTTGTTGGCAAACACAAGCAGGACCGCATCACGCAGCTCGTCCTGTGAATCACCAAAAGATTTAGTAACCAGTTTGAATAGAGAATGCCACTTTCCAACAAATCATTCCGTCTTGACCATACTCTCGGCTATTTGAAAGAACCTCTCTATAGAACATCAATTCGGAAAGTCCACAAGGTAGCCTCAAATACCTCGTTCAACATACGAAGAAGCTCATCCCTAGCTTCCACAACGCGATCTCTATCGTTACTGTCCACGACGAAGATCAACCCCTGAGTGTTCTGGAAGTAATGCCTCCACAGTGGTCGGATCTGTCCACCAGGAAGATCCACATTAGACTATCATTGAAATATTCATCCATTCAGGCAATTCGCACTCATTCATACACAAATGCTTCCATAGTCTCAACCCTAATATCGCTTAAATCATACCATTACATGCACAATTACAAATCGCTAGTGATCTCACACTCTTACCTTATCCTGACCTCCGACATCCCACACGGTAAAACTAATGTTCTTGTATTCTACGGTCTCCACGTTGAATCCTGTTTCACCCAACAGGGAACCCGTAAGCTTCAAACATCTAGCATTAGACCATAACCAAAGAAAATTCATGCGGAGAAGCATATCTGAACTAAGACAGTATCACCCCGCTGCACAAAAAACCGCTAACACCAAAGCCGTTTACATTTCAATGTGAATAGTCAACATTGCACAGCTGCGATCTTGACGAGAGATAATGTCCAGGAAATTCTAACCAAAAAATATCCTTACAAACTGAGATCACACAAGCGACATTAATGAAAAAGATAGTCCCGTAACCAGGGCATTAATGCCAGACAACATAGATCCGGAAACATGTGGAACACACATTATCAGATCTGATCTTTGTAGTACTCTCTTCCTGATAGAACCGGTCAAACTCGCCATTTCCTCTCAATCTGGCGGGGATACTACAGAACTACACAAGTGCCTAGAAAAGATACTCCGTGGCCTAGAGAGAACCATAGAGTATAACAGGTATATTCCACACATCTCCCTCGACCGAAATCAGAACAGCATTTCACACCACAGTGAAGTGCGACCCACGTCGACAGATAGAGAACCTAAAGCAAATCCTATATCACGGACTAATGACAAACATCGTTTCAATCCAATGTACTGTTGACCCTCCGCTAGAGAGATCACCCAAATAGCAGAAGAGCACATACCGATGGTAGGAATGGTGGTGACGATCTCGCCCAACTTCAGCTTGTACAGAATAGTCGTCTTACCAGCGGCGTCAAGGCCCACCATTAAAATGCGCATCTCCTGCTTGGAGAACAGTCGCGTGAACAGCTTCGTAAACGTGAGCCCCATGTTGGCAGCGCCCCTTGGGGGGAACAGCAACCAACTACGACGACGGATCTGGAGACGAGAGACCGCTCCTCACTTTGCGAGGAGGAGTGAAATGCAAAGCGAATGCTAGGCAATGGAGGGAGAGAAGGGGAGTAATGAGATCTGCCACGGACCGGCTTTGCTGTCGACAGCTCCGCATCCGCACCTCTCCATGGCGCGGCGTCGAGAGTGCCGGTCGTCAGCCCGGTTCTCGGACCCAGTCCTGATACAGAATCCGTCATTGGGATGTGAGTGGAGGCCGTCAGTGGTGACATCCAAGTGCGGAGACGGGCCAAGTGTGTGGTTCGAGGCAGCGTGAAGCGCTCGTCGTGACTCCCCAGCCGACTTATGCTCGCTACCATCTCTCGCATGGGATTCGGTATCAACGGTTTCCTGAAGAATTCCTAGAAGTTGCAAAGTGGTTGTTTTGTTTTTTTTGCAAACAATACAAAAAAGCACTCAAAAGCAATAACTAGCCATCATTGCGAGACATTGGCAGATGTGTCACGTCTTTTTGGTATGTGAACGTAGTGTGAGTTGTTAATTCCATTCCAATTACAAAAAAGAAAAAAGAAAAACAGAAGAGTTCAAGATGAAAAGGGATTTGATATTAAAACACTTTAAATTATTGCGTTATGATTCAATGTACTTCTAACAACTGATTCAATGTACTTCTTTGAAACTACCATGTCGAGCTTTTATGTACTAAAAGTGTTAGATGTTCGTGTATACATTGACGTGTGCACCATGAAGAGATGTAGTACTCTGCAGGGACTGATGTCAGAGACTGGAGTCGTAACTTCCTGAAGTTTACTGTCTACAGTGACGACAAAGTTTAAAGTTATATAGAGAAATATGTCGTCTGAATGTTCGTCGTTGATTTACAAAAGATTGGAAGTACCTGGAGGCAACATGTCCGGGTGCGAGACGGTTGGCTCAATGAAAGAATTCCATAAAATAGTGTCCAGAATTGTAAGTGAATCAATGCGTAGCACGGTCGTCAGATTCAACCAGTATCTTCATCGACAATCTATTCATAAAGGTTTTTTAGCAGGCTAGGAGGCCTATGTGGACTACGAAAAGATTCCAAGAGACTATATCTGCATGTGGAGAGTTACAGAACTCACAATGAATGGCCCTAATGGACATAGTAATGCAATCAATAATGAGAAACGTAAACAAGGCACGCAGATTTCATTAAGACAGCGTTCTGCTCTTCTACAGCACTAAGAAGACATAGTGGCAACCTATATGCACGTAGATAATTCAAGTAAAATGACGCCAACTTTGCGCAGGTTGCATAGAAGCTTCTGGATGGGAAAAGGCAGGACTCGCACCAATCGCAATTATGCCTGCAATGAGTCAACAAAAACCAGTCAGGTACTCCGCGAGACGGACGCAGAATAATCATAGGTAGAATCCAAAACATCCGATTACAACGATATGCTCGACAGGGCAGAAGGCTACACAAAAAAGGAATGAAGGGTACCTTATTAGCGATATTGCTGGACAGCCAATCAAGACCTTCATAGAGACCCTCTCCAGAAGTCGCACAGGTACTCTGAATGTACCTGCACAGAAGAACAAGTAACAAAACAAACAATTCATTTAACAACGAACGAGTTAAGGATCACAAGGACAAAGTACAAGAGCAACCATTTCCAGTGTATAAAAACATCCACAGCTTAATAACCAAAATGACCTTAAGTGACAGTGTTTACCAGTGGCGTTGGCGAAGTGAGTGCAGACCAAGCTTATCGGTAATCTCTGCAGCATTCATTGCATTCGGTAAATCTTGCTTGTTGGCAAACACAAGAAGAACAGCATCGCGCAGCTCATCCTGTACACACATAAGTGATCAAAATTAGTCATCAGATGTGCACTTCTCAGTGCCCGAAACGAATATCTTTATATTAAATCCAAAACTTTAAGAAAAGAAAGAGAGTTTTTTAATGAACACCTCATTCAACATCCGATGCAGCTCATCTCTAGCTTCTACGACACGGTCTCTATCATTGCTGTCCACCACAAAAATGAGTCCCTGAGTGTTTTGGAAGTAATGCCTCCACAATGGTCGAATCTGCAACTCAAAAAAGTCATCAACAATCATGATTACTACGACATAAATTACGCTTCCTAAGTATAATATTAAAAAGTATCGTGCTCGTAGCCTAAAGCATGCAAACATCAACTTGACCATCAAAATCAGGTTTCAGTAGAGATGAAAAACAGTGAGAACACCGAAGTTACCATTTACCTTATCCTGACCTCCGACATCCCACACAGTGAAACTTATGTTCTTGTATTCAACGGTCTCCACATTAAAACCTGCAACAAAACTAAGCACGTCAAATACTATTCAGGCATGTAAAACAATGGCGCAATGTTTCATCAATCAGCCAGTTGCTTTGATGACAAGAAAGCCCACATGACGTCCGATAGACACGTGTTTTAACATTGCCTGCAATAGGGCAAGGGCTAGAATATACACTCTGATCATTGCATTCCCAATTATCGATATCTTTCATCAGCGAGTATGGAAAATTTTCCTACCTTACTACGCTCGCAATACATACAAGTAAGCAACTCCACTCAGAACCATAGGTATCATTATTAATTAATACGTTAAAACGGGGACTTATTACAGTTCATAATGTGGACTGCACTTCTTCAGACTTCTAATCAATTAGAAACATCGCAGATGCATATAAAACTAAATGGATTGTCAAACTAGGTATAAAACAATGAGTATAAATAGAATCTCAACATCAATTTCCATGAGCAGATACCAACGTCTCCAGGATGACTTAATGAGGATACAGAAAATCGAAATGTTTTAAATCTCAGTTGCAGATGGAGTTGAAATCAGGAACCGGGAAACGAGAAAAAAAAACCTCTACAAAGCACACGCATAATAACATTAAGTGACAAAAGAGTCACATGAACTAAATCAAGGTCAACCAATATGAGGATCAACCTACCACGACGGCCACGTTCGATCAGAGTCAAACCGTAACAAAAACAAAAACAAAAACAGAGAGAGAGCGAGAGAGAGAGAGAGAGAGAGAGAGAGAGAGAGAGAGAGAGAGAGAAGAAAAAGCACATCACCAATCGTATTCGCAATCCCGTCATTGATCACTCATCTCCACGAACATTCAACCCCGCTAACGACGTGCGCGACAGAAAAATACAAACCGAGAAGTGATAGGGTAGCAAAACGTACCGATGGTGGGAATAGTGGTGACGATCTCGCCGAGCTTGAGCTTGTACAGGATGGTGGTCTTACCAGCTGCGTCGAGACCAACCATCAGAATACGCATCTCCCGCTTAGAGAACAGCTTCTGGAAGAGCTTAGTAAAAGTGAGCCCCATGGTGGCAGCGCCCGGCGGCTGCAGTAGACGGGGAGCAAGCGCAGGCTACCGCAACGAGAAGCAGCGTCAAACCAAAACAACAAAAAAGAAAAATATAGATAGAAAAACGCTTACTCCGCAACAGCAGCTCTAACCCTGGGGCTCAATAATGAGCCACGCACACGAAAACAGCGCAACAATAGCACCTCTCACACTCACACAGAAAAAATAGGGTGCGGACTCGAAGCTTGTCTGCAACACTAGAACGCGCTTCCTGGCCCATTCCTGGCCTAATCCTGGGTCCCGATACATCACACCTCGAAGGATACCCCATTTTGGGACCCAATCGAGGTGACGATAGGAGCCGCGACTCAACCACGGACACGTTGCATTTGTTTTTTAGTATTGTTTTATGAGTTTACGCTTTGAACTGAGATCTTCATCTCTTCCGAGACCGATTCATTGGATTCCTGCATCTAATTGGTTCTTCAGCAAAATTGGGGTTAACGAGATGTGGTCTCTTGATCGCAAAGTGGACACAGGATGTGAGGATTCGCACTTTCGAGTGATTATTCAAAGAGTTCCTTGAGTTGTAAGCGAAGTCCGCCTGTAGAATCTCGACACGAGTGCGACCCCTACTGCGGCTTTCCAACGCTGACATGTTCAGCTTCGGGGAAGACGGGGTGTGGATCGTTTGTCTTGCTCCGTCTGGGCTTAATTTCCACGCGGTCCAATTTTAGGTAGTCTATCATTCTCACTGTCTGGTGACGTTTTGTGGGCGTCTCGTCTTGGGATTTAAACAAATCCCTACCCTCTCCTATCAAGCAGCAAAGAAAAAAATTATAAAAAAATCCCAATCTCTGGCACGCTCGTCGTGCCGCAGTTTGGTCACCACCACACTCACCATTTCCCAGATCTTAGACAAAACGTATGTCTCTTCAAATAGTTGTATACAGACTTTCCCGTAGTGCTGTCGATGGGGAGAACTGGGGTCCTTCATTCTTACTCTGGATTCCTCCTCAGACGTGATAACTTGCATGCTTGTGGATCGATTCACGTTTTTTTGGTTTCGTCCTCAAGAGAAACAATAGCACATCAGTTCGGAGAAGTTTCCGACGCGGGGACCTCCAGCCTCATAAATGCTAAACTTATCAAACAATCAATATTATTCTTTCGCCACAATTATTATGTAATGTCAGTACCTTTTTTCTTCAGTTGCTGCCCAGTAGCTGGTTGGCTACCGCACATCGAAGTCCCAAGCTACCGTCCACGTCCACATCAACGTGACGGAGTCATTATTGAGGAGGCCCTTCTTGTGATGCAGTTCGCCGAGATGAAGCAAGAGGAGGATATTGATACCTGGCCTCGACCAAATCATTGTACCCAGGCAAGGCCCATGCGACGCACTCATCCCCTACTCTTGTTCATGCGTGTCGCATTCTCATCGCTCTTACGTCTACTTATACACATTGACAAATGTGTTGTGGCAAGTCTTTGGTTTGTCCTCTCAAAATCAGTTCTTGACCAATCATGCTACCCATTTCTCTTTTCTTCTTATTCCTTACAAGCTATATCTGAAGTATTACATCATAAATAACCGGATTCAAAGTTGCAGAATTTGTGGGAAAAATGACTGTAGTTTAATAAGCTTCTGAATGACCACTTTTTTGTCCAGTCGATCTGGAATGGAACGAATAATTCGATCTTTGCGATAAGGACTCCAGAATTCCTTCGAGTGGTGACTTATTCATTGGGAGCTTGCATCAATGAAGGTAAGATTACTGAAGGACTTCCAGGTCTGAAGATGCTACTTGATTAATGAAGACTTCATTATCAGGGGAGTCTTTGGTACAACAAACCTGGGTATAAGCAGAAAATTATTTAAAAGGGTTTAGACTGGTCTGCAGAGCCGACAGGATGTGAAAAATAGCGCAATAATGAGATCTCACGTCACCGTCAACCACTAACTGTGAAGGATGCAACAAGACTGCACAGTCTAGGAACTATCTGTCAAACTTTAGCGTTGTATCCGGGGTGGTTCTCTGTTTGGAGATGAACCAAAACACCCAAGATACATTTGCAACATGTTGAGATGAGCTGCAAGTAAAGCATTATTCAACACCATGATGAATCAGAGATTAATGACAACGATAATACGAACGCTTACATTACGGAGAGGTTCTAGAATCCCTGTAGACAATCTCCTCCTCTATCCTAAACATAAAATTCTTTCACAATATTGTACAAGCTACATGCAACCAACCACCAAATATTGGCTCATGTGCATGGGATTCAAGTGTGACGGTCGGGAGGAATTCCTCGAAAGTCGAAGAAGACGAATGGTACAGAGACAGCTCCTCGGTAGCAGCAGCAGCCTGTCACCAACGACCAGTGATTATGGTCAGCCCCATCTAAAGAATAGACTTTAGAGCAGCAATAAAACATGTTAATATTCAACGATAGCCAAATCATGGTCAATCATGCATTAAAAGCTAATTCACCTCAGTATGGATGAACATGTCTTAATATTTGACGTCATAGAGAAATAAATGCAAATAAATATGACGATTTAACACTTCCAAAGACAATAGTCAGGATACGACTGTGAATAGCAGCGAATATTAATCACTAAACCTTGCAGAGTCAAGATAGTGGTATACTTCTAACATAAAATGCAACAGAGCAGAGTACAAAAAGGAAGGAGGCTGCATACCTTGTTGCAGAAGGTGGCCGTTGCCGGCTGCAAGCCCACGAGAATCCGTGAGTGCTGCTGCCTCCACTACAGCGGGCAATAGTTGTGGGCGTGAAAAGGAGCTCTTCCAATTCGCCATCCATACCCGCGCTTCAAGCTACTCGCTGCCATGTCGAAGAACTATGGTACGACCCAAGCGGGCAGCAATAACCAACAAAAAAAGAGAAACCACAACCACGAGAATAAAACTCAAAATTCGAGGAAAATTTCCGATCCTCGGAAAGTTGCTGCTGCGAGACTGTCACTGTGGAACATCGAACCCAGGCATTTCAAATGCAGTGGCGAATTCCTCGACTTTGGACCTCAGCTCCAGAATTTCGCCATTACTGAAAACCTCGTTCTTTGACTGGGCCTTGAAGTTTCCTTTGTTTAGATTTGCAGCGATTTGCATGGTCTTAAAAAGAAATTCTGCTATAGTGTCAAAGTCTCCTTCGTTGCAGCCACGGGACGTCATAGCTGGGGTTCCAATACGTAGACCGCCAGGCTGCCAGGAGCTACTGTCTCCAAAAACGGCATTCTTGTTCACTGTGATGTGGCATGCTTCACAAACTTCTTCGAGAAGATTACCAGTGATACCAAAGGGGCGAAGGTCCCAAAGTATTAGATGGTTATCAGTTCCATCCGTGACCAGCTTGCACCCTCGCCTCTTCAGGCCTTCTGCAAGAGCTTGAGCGTTCTTCTTCACTTGCTGAATGTACTCCTTGTACTCTTTCGAGCATGCCTGTTTGAGGGACACCGCGAGAGCTGCAATATGGTTGTTGTGCGGACCTCCTTGTAAAGTCGGATGAATTGCGAAATTAATATCCCGCTCAAGGTTGCCAGGTGCGCCATCCCCTGGCTTGCCACCAACCTTCAAGCCTTTCCGAAAGAAGACTATGCCGCCCCGAGGTCCACGAAGTGACTTGTGAGTGGTGGACGTGACCACATCACAGTAATTAAAAGGGCTGTCACATTCCTGTGCGGCCACAAGTCCGCTTATATGAGCCATGTCACACATTAAGATAGCATGAATTTTATCAGCCACTTGGCGAAAGCGAGAATAATTCCATTCTCGTGGGTAAGAGCTTCCACCACAAATCAGAATCTTGGGTCGGTAGAGGAGTGCTATTTCCTCCATTTTCTCGTAATCGATAAGGCCTGTTTCAGGATGCACCTTGAATGGTAAAGTCTGAAAATATATGGAAGCTGCGGATATCTTCTTTCCGCCCTGCGTTTGATACCCGTGACTAAGGTGACCTCCGGACAGAACGTCCAAGCCCATAATGCGGTCATTCGGTTGCAGAAGTGCGGTGAAAACAGCTAAGTTTGCGGATGAACATGAGTAGGGTTGTACATTTACACCCCACTTCCCAGGATCAAGATGGAAGGCTGCTAAAGCCCTTGAACAACAGAGAGACTCGATCTGATCGATGTTTTCGTTCCCCTTGTAATATCTACTTCCGGGTAATCCTTCCGAGTACTTGTTGGTGAGATGACTGCCCAGTGCTTCAAAGACGGCTAGCGAAGTAAAGTTCTCTGAAGCAATCAACTCAATGCCTCTCCATTGTCTATGCTTCTCTCTCTCCATAATGTCCCACAAATCTGGATCCACCTCAGAAAGAGGTTTATTGCCCCAATCACGTACTCCTCGTCTCCGTTCTTTAAGATCGTGGTACTGAAATGGGGTGTGGTTCTTGGCTCCTCTCTGTCCAAAAGAAGATAGATGGTTTGGCAAAGGCCTAGGAATCCCATTCTGAAGAAGATGATCGGATGCTACGACTGCGTGAAACGCGCCAGAAGACGGGCCCTGCATTAAAGGTTGAGAAGTGCGAGGGGAAGTCTGGTAAATTACAGGGGACTGCTGCCCGGAGGAAGGAGAAGGGCTTCGTACTCCTCCCATCATCTGAGTTAAAGGAGCTGGAGGAGTCCGAAACTGACGGCCCTGTAGCGCTCCTGTGGCCTTCCGTTTCACGCACTGGGAATTATTCGCAGAAGAAAATCCTAAAGAACCACCAGTGCCCTGAAGAAGAATCTGAGATCCATCTCTCGTAGTAACTTGCATGACCGTCTCTCCCTGTCCAATTTCAGCAGATCGTAAGAGCAGACAAATATGAAACCCTGAGCGACTTCACTTGTGCAAAACCTAAGGACATCCTCACCCTAAAATTCTATATCGTCTACGTCCTGTAATCCTCAAATGCCAACACAATGATAAAGATGATCTCTACCTAGGTTATTCTACAATGACATAATGTCGTAAAGGAAACATAGGATCTATCGACGAATCAAAGGAGAAAAAAATGAGGCAGAAACGTCCAGATACAGCACCTAAATTCCAAACGCCTTCTGGAAATAAATCAGTAGGATGAATCCTGCAATCCTTCCAAATCCTCAGAACTATACTGTCTAGCTTAGAACTTATTGAAATAGACGTTGTCTTTTCTAAGTTTCCTGCGATGACGGAATCTCTTTCAAGAAATAAGACCTAGATATGTTAAAGCGGCAATCTGCTATACTGCGTTTTGAATACAGTTTTCATTTCTCCCCCTCCGCATAGTGCAGTACCGCAAAGGGTGACGAGAAATCTGCAGAGAATTGAGTGCTGAATGTTATACATGGTGGCACAGACAAGTATTCATACCTGGCTAAGATCACTCATGTGACTCCCGCTAGACAAAATAGGTTGAACGTTGTTGACTTGCTCCATTGTAGAACTCATCTGGAGTTGGTGCTGTGCAGTTTGCTGCATCATTTGCGCCAGCCCCAGCGATAGGCTGGGCTTCATTTCCCTAACGTCCATCTATCTTGCTTTACAGCAGCGGCTTAAAAAGTTCAGGAGAAAAGAAGACAAGAAAAATAGCTGACACCAAAAGAATTCCAGCTCTATGCAACGCAGCATGGGAATGATGACGAACACGACAACGACAACGACGACAAGAGGAACAGCACTTCCCCCATGCTGCAAGACTAAGATATTTCTCTGTCTCAGACACAACTTGCAACCAACCACACGTCTGCCAACAATCCACCACTCAAGTCCCGCAAACTGCAATTACAATCCACACGCCTACGAATTTCCCGTGCTCTCCTAATATCAACCAGAATTGTTCCGCCTTGCTCTGTCGTATTCCCACCCTGCCATGAGATCAAAACCGTAACCCCCAGGCAGGTTTCTGCTCAAGATCAAACAGCCATTCGGTTGTCGTGAGGGCGTATCACATAGAAAGGTCGTTCCTGACTCACAACACTCCTGCAATATTTGCTACAGTTCCCACCACTTCAGATACATTGCCACAAGTGTACCGGGACGGAAAAGTTCACGACAGAATGAACCTACAATTGCAGAGATTATATCTATCCATTCAATGCTGTCTGCCACGGAAGCCCTTTACTAAACTCGCTAACAACTTCCACGATTTCCTGCCCAATTCTTTAACCACTGAGGAGAAAGTCCGCCAGATAAAAGTAGGCCATAGGCATTGCCAGGTACTTGGAACCTTCGTCACCTCGGAAAAGATTAACCCAAATTTGGTTCCGCAGTTCACAGAATTAGTTCATCTCCAAACACAAACTTCTGTGCAAAAATAGGGTCAATTTTATTTATCCCTTCCACGACGAGTTCAGGGGTGTCCTGCCAAATGAATATGAGTGACACAACACTCGTGCTAAAAGTTAACTCATAACTCGTTTTTGAAAGTCGAAAACAAATATATCGTTTTATTCCCTCCAGTGTTTTCTGGGCGATGACATTCATGCATCTACCATTCTTTTCTTGAAAATTCGGCACCAAAGCATAACGGTGCCCAGTCTTGCCGTCATAGTAGCAAGAGAATTTATGTAGAATTTGGATTGGGAAGGAAAAACGATGGAATTCAAAGAAAAGTCTACACGAGAAAGAAAATTCTGGGTGGGAAAGAAAAAGGTGGATCTAGTTAGCCCTAATTGGAGGGAGAAGGCTTCAGTGCCAGGACGAGGTCGGAGGATGTTTGAGTCTTGTCTGTGCGTCGACGACTAGGGGTGGCGGAAGCCTCTGTGAGACAATCGGCGTTGAAACGAGTCCAATGTTGTGTTTTTTTGGGAAATTGATGTTAGGAGCAACTGGCGTGCAGTGAGCAGCTATCAAGAAGACTGGAGCAGTAGGTGGATTTGGATTCTCGGTCAAAAGGATCAGTTGTAATGGGGGGTCCTGCGTTGCCACCGAAGGAGAACAACCTCTTCAAGCTCATAGTGGTATGTTGGTTTCTCGAGTTCGTATTCGATATCAGATAAGATTCGATATTAGTGGTAGTGTCGATTTTTTTGCTGCCTGCTCGAGAAATTATTAGCTTGCGACGAGGAGTTTAGTTTTCTACAACATGGAAGAGATTCTCTTCGTCGTGTGTGAATGAGTGATGTATGAAGCAAGTTCGTTCTGGAGTTTTTGGTTTTCGGTTGGAAATTGCGGTTGCGAATTTCAAATTGGCAACAGCTGATATGCTAATAGGTCGGATGTTTATTGGATTAGTATTGTTACTGCAGTACCGGCAATGGTTTTAGAATTGCAGTTGTGTGTTATCCGATGGCATTACTATTTAGGTTGTTTAAGAGGGCAAATTGTCTTGTTCTGTATTCAATTGCACATTTTTCAGTACATCGTCGGGTGTGGCAACCTTGGATCCAGTATACGTTAAAAAATCTCTGTTTCAAAATTTGACCTAATTTACGTGACATTTTGATCAAGGTGGGAAAGGATGTTTTCAATATCAGCACTTGTAAACTACGGGAGCTGGTCCTTTGTTACCAGGAATACACCTTCTCGCTGTCTGTTCAACCAAATTCCGAGTAGTGTATAGTCTTCAGATAAAATGAAAGAGTCTTACAAGGCATTCCTTTCTTGTCACTTTTCTGAGGTCACTCTGGTTCGCTACAAGGCGTTCTCAGGAATTGCCTGTCTGCATTTATATGGAAATAACTGTTTGGATATGTCGTGCGGTGATCTGAGTTACTTAGCAATTTCTTACAATTAGTGTTCATGAGCTTGTGAAGTAGATGTGGAGTCGTCATGTCTGCAGTGAAGATGTTAAGTCTTGACTTTGAAAAGATTTTGGGTTCAAGGACCACTGGGGTAGTGGGATGCGAGGTGATAGCTCATCACCTCAGCAGTGAACTTGTCTCTGATGAAGTCGATCATACACGTCTGCTCCTCACCATTACGGTAGCTGTGGTGGAAATCTCATGTTTGAGGTACTGCCTGATTGTGCAACCCTTGAGATGTTGACCGTTGATGTGACGTGTCCAGAAATCCTATGAGACGAAGCAGTACAAAAAAGGGTTGAAGGCTTCGGACCAAATACTTCGAAAGTTTCCTGAGCATGGAGGTAATCTGTTCTGTGTTTGGAGAACTCAATATCTGCATTTTAGAGAGTCACGTACACAAATTGTGCTTGACGTACATAATAGCACACTTTCTTTGTAATTTTTTTGGTCTTGTGATTTGTTTGTTAGGTGTACTTCGTCTTCGGTGAGCTCGAGTGCTGATAGTTTCAGTGTGTGATGTTTACAGAAACTTTGGCGATGAAGGGTTTGATCCTCAATTGCATGGACAGGAAAGCAGAAGCTTTTGAGCTTGTCCGTAAAGGTCTGAAGGTATGTACGTGTAATATTTGAAAGTCTCTATACTGATTCAAGTGAAAGACGTAATTATAAACAGAAAAGAAAAATGCATTTTATATTATTTATCTTTAGTCATCATGTTTCTTTGGAATTGTTTATGATAATCTCTTTGCTGCTGTGCCTTGTGCAGAACGATCTAAAGAGTCATGTTTGTTGGCATGTCTACGGACTTTTGTACCGTTCTGATCGTGATTACCGGGAGGCCATCAAATGTTATCGATGTGCTCTTCGGATTGATCCAGAGAATATTCAAATCCTTAGAGATTTGTCATTGCTTCAGGTAGGAGGATCTATGCGCACCATGTCGTTGATTCTTGGTTGGATTGAAATAGTCCGTAATTACAAGGGTCATTAGCCTATAGAATCTAGATCATCAAAAGACAGATGTCCTTGCTTATTCTGTAATTCGTTGAGGATCACCCGGTTATGTAGTATACAGACGCGCTTAAGGTGAAAGTCTTCTTTAGTACGCTATCTATATGGTTGGATAGATTGTCACATCTATGATGTGAACATCAAGCGTAATTCTACTTGTGTTCTATTCAGTGGACAAAGAATAATGTTTATATCATTCATCTATTCATACAGTTTGTGGCCTTGATTTTTTATGGAATGGCCTTATACTATGCACAGGCACAAATGCGGGAGCTAGTCGGGTTTGTTGAAACTAGAAGACAGCTACTAACACTGAAGCCTAGCCATCGCAACAATTGGATTGGCTTCGCTATTGCGCATCATATAAATCATGAGTAATTCTCCTTGATGTGTGCCTGTCTGAATCCATTCAAATATCCACATGAATGCGTTCGGAACGTTTGCATGTATTCTTGGATTCTTTGTATTTTAGGCATGACTAGCATACCGTTTTAGTAACATCTGACATGTTAAGACGAAGTTGAATTAATTAGTGACGTCGTCATTTGTGCTAGGCCTGCGATGGCTGTAAATATATTGGATGCATATGAAGGAACTTTGGAAGAGGATTTTCCTCCTGAAAGTGAGCGGTATGAGCACAGTGAAATGCTCCTTTATAAGGTAATGAGGTTTACGGACGTCCCAGTGGTTTAGATGTTACAATATTGATGTTGGAAAAACATCCAAGCATTTCAGGTGTCTTAGACAGCTTGCTTTCAATGTCCATGATGTCATTTGTTCTACTCCTGTTACTAGTTGCTTATCGATGGGCCTCTCATTTCTCTTCCTTTATAAACCTATAATGTTTTAGAAGGGTGAGATAGTTGTCCTTGATTTGTTTACTGTTAACAGTGCGAATTCCACCTGGAAAACAGGCTACTGTGTTGGAAGAAGCAGGACAACCAGAGAAGGCATTAGAAGAGCTTGCAAAGAAAGAAGGGAAGATTGTAAGTCAGTTTTCCTGTTAACTGTGAATCCTTTTTGAGATTTCCAGATTTTGGTACATTTCTTTTCACTAAAGCATCTGGAATTTTTGAGATTTGGTTTTGTAGAGATATGACTATTCTGTAGAGGAAAAGTTGACCAGGGGGATCTGCTTATTTTTGTGAACTCTATCATTGTATTGACTTGTCGTATAAATTGTTTGAATTAAAGATATGAAAAGCGGTTTCTTAACATGACTGAATCATCATCATATGTTTTCTTAAAACAGGTGGACAAGCTGGGACTTAGGGAACACCGGGTGTCGTTGTATTTGCAAACAAATCATCTAGCTGAAGCTGAGGAAATTTATCGAAAACTTCTTGACGTTAACCCTGACAATTACCTGTATGTTACCTAGTTGAACTCAGAATTCTACTCCGTTGATTTCCAATTTTTACATGGATACAGCATGTTGAGATGCTACAAAATAGTACCTGGAGAAAGCATCAAACTTTGTATGATCAATTATGTTATATGGTCATTCTTTTTCATGTTACTCTTCTTTCTGAATGCAGCTACTACGAGGGTCTGCAAAAATGTCTTGGATTGGCACCAAATGGAGGAATTTACACCTCCGAGCAGGTGCAGAAGCTAGAGCAGGTGTATAATGACCTTCTCAAAAAATATCCTCGCTCTGCGGCTGCCAAGGTTAGACTCCAAAACCCTACATATTTAGAACACTTTTGCCTCAAATTTTTCCATGGAGGACACAGTAATGGTTCAGTAGCATCTGATATCTATCTATAACCTCTTGGTTGTAGATGTGCCCTCGACCCTCTACACTGTTGGTACACACAGCGAAACTTATTTTGTGGCATGTTGAGTGTCCAAATTGATATCTCAACACGCACATATGCTGTTCTTTGATTTGCAGACTGACCTGAAAAAGAGTTGGGTTTTGAGTGCAGCGTATCCCATTGGACTTCTTGGAAGAGGATGGATTCAAAGCAGCAGTTGATCAGTATGTTCGCCCGGTTTTGAAGAAGGTTTTTTTATTTTTTATTTTTATTTTTTTAATACCTCATATTGTTCTGTAATCATCAGCATATTGAAGAATGCATGAGTGCACGAATTTGCTTCATTTCTGATGTCATGATTGTATTGTCTTCTGTATTCCCTTTTTGTGAATGCTTGTTGTTATAATCTCGTTTTGCTCCCACTCCAATTCTCTAAATTTATTATCTTTGCTTTAATTTGTAGCAAACTTAATAAAATTCCCTTCAAAACGAATGTACTTTATGTTAGTTTTGAAACTGTGTCTGAGTAAGTCTTGATGCTAATTCAGATTTTATATCTATTTTCAGGGTGTGCCGTCACTTTTTTCGGACCTTCGCCCATTGTACAGTCATCCTGGAAAGGTACAGGTTTGGCGTACCTCTTTTACTAATTTGAATAAATCCCGCTAGGGTTTTCTGATACTATCCTGCTAATGCATGGCTTCTTTTAAGAACGGTTTACCTTTTCTTCTTTTACAGGTTGAAATGATGGAGAAAGTCTTTCTTAAAATCGTGTCTTCCCTTGAGACTTCAAAATCTTTTCCTAGCAGGTATTTTGCATAATTTTTTTCCTCTTAAGTTCAGGTTTATGAAGATCGTAACTCACTGGATCACTGAAGCTAAGATCCATATTGTGTTCCCCGGTATACTGCTCATATGCGAACCCTAAGTGTGTCAGATTATGAGCCAAAACAAAAGTCGATTATGAAATGAGAATCCATTCGAGTTAGCAATTTTTCTTACATTTCGAAAATTCCCAATATTGTTTTTTGTGTGTGTGGGTGTGTGCGCCCGCGTTTTTTTTCGAAGTAGTTGCCCTTTGATGTAGGGCTTGTGCTAGAATCGTGGAAAACAAAAACGCCTTTGTTGGAGATAATTGATTGTGTATCTATGTCTTACAGTAGCGATGTTGAGTCACCATCAACCTACTTGTGGACTCTTTATCTTCTTGCGCAGGTATGTGAATTTGAAGCTTTTAGATCTGGATTAAACCACTGTAGCTTTGCCTGATAGCTTCGTTTTTTTCATTGACATCTTACATTTTTTAAATTTTAATGTTGAAATCTGGTGCAGCACTTTGATCAAAGACGGCAATATGAGAAGGCACTTTCCTATATTGATCAAGCAATTGCTCACACACCCACTGTTATCGACTTGTATCTTGTTAAGGTACTGATATTGTTGTGCATCACTCTTGTTATCTACAAGTTTTTAGTACAACTTCCACTTGTAGATGGCTTACTCGTGAATAGTTGTCCTTCGAATCTGCACAAAATTTAATGCTGTTGACTCGCGAGTTACATTCAGCACAGTACTCGAGTTGTTCCTTTAAAGTTATTCAGCTCTCACCTGCTGATTCCTGTCGTATTCTTAAACTCTGCAATCGGGCTGTCTGGTTCCTTGTCAGATAATGTAGTGCTGGAAGCAATAACTATATCTGCTCTTTCACAGGGAAGAATTAAGAAGCATGCTGGAGATCCTGTGGCCGCTGCAGCTTTAGCTGATGAAGCTCGGACCATGGACCTTGCTGATCGATTTTTGAATAGTGAGTGTGTGAAACGCATGCTGCAAGCAGACCAGGTATTTGTGGTTGACTCTGATGTCTTCTTCACTTGTTTGTTTGTAATCTAATTTTATATTCTTGTTGTTGGAAAAATTGGATTTTCTGTGGCTTTCTTTGGATTTCCACCTTGAACTGCATCTACTACCACATAACTCTGTGAATCCTTTGTCACGCTAGTAATAATAGAAAACTGAGCCAATTGCAGCTGTATTTTCACTAGGTCGAACTTGCAGAAAAGACTGCTGTACTCTTTACCAAGGATGGTGATCAGCACAATAACTTATTTGACATGCAGTGTATGTGGTAAGTGGTAACTTTTCCCTTTTGACAGGTAGATGAGATGCTAAGGTCCTGTCAGATTTTTCATTCTTCTCATGGTTTTAGTCAAGATGTCTCTTTGATCCACCTCTTTTCCTGTAGGTATGAGCTAGCATCTGGTGACAGCCATTTCAGACAAGGTAATATGGGTAAGGCTTTGAAGAAGTACTTGTCGGTGGAGAAACATTACAATGACATGGTTGAAGACCAGTTTGATTTCCACACTTACTGCTTACGCAAAATGACGTTGCGGGCATATATCCGGATGCTGCGCTTCCAGGATCATCTTCATTCTCATCGTTTCTTTTTCAGGGCTGCTACTTCGGCCATCAGGTATCATTTCTAATTTTGAGGCTGAAACTGTTACTTTCTCCCGCTTTTCTCACTTTGGTTTCTTAATTCTGTTTATGGATTGTAATACCTTCAATGATTTGGGTTTAATTGGGTCTTTCGTGACTTGTTAATTTTGTTAAATTTGTCTCTTAGGTGCTATATTAAATTGCATGATTCTCCTCCTAAGGCAGCAGCAGAAGAACAGGAAGCAGTCGTAGCAGGTTTGCCTGCGGCAGAACGAAAGAAAATGCGCCAGAAACTTCGCAAAGCAGAAGCGAAAGCTAAGAAGGTATGTGACGATTTTGATAGTGATGATGGGTGTTTGACGGAGTTACACTTGAGGTTTTCTACAACTGGAGTTTAAAAACCGGACAATTGTTTTAAACCTCGGATGCTTACATATCAAAAACAACTTTCTTAAGTGCTATCCTGCCTACTTCATTTGATGCGAGCATTCAGGCAGTGCAAATTACCTTTCATCAGTTTTGTTGATGAGGAAGAGTTAGCTTGCAGTATGTTGTCACGTTAAGAATGTTTTTGTCTTTTAAAAGGAGGCGGAGGAAAAGGCAAAGGAGGAAATTGCTGCTGCCGTGACAAGCAAAGGAGGGAAGAAGGTTGCACATATATCTCGACCTGTGGATACAGATCCCGATGGTGACAAGCTAATGCATGTATGCACATTGTTCTATATTGCTATGTTTGATTGAATAAGGATTATACGTATATATTCTTATCATCTGTATTCACGTTCTGCTCTCAGATTATATTGTTGATGCTTACCGTAGGTGCTCTAGATGATTCCTGAAAACTGTTATGACGTCGTCTATATCCTTTATCCAGGTTGAGGATCCTTTGAGTGAAGCCCTGAAGTATTTAAGACTTTTGCAAGAACATTCTGCAGATGCTCTTGAAACCCATCTCCTTGCCTTCGAAGTGTACTTCCGCAAAGGCAAGAAATTACTCGCTCTTCAGGTACGCCAGCTGTCTCCCAGCATTTTTACGTGTAAGTGTGCAAGATTAATGGCAAATCATGGCGCTACATGATACTTTCTTGTATCGCTTCTTTTAGTGTTTTTAAATACTCCAAACGATCCCTTTCTTGAAGTCGAGTGTGGTGTGGGTACTCAGGCCGTGAAGAAGCAGTTGGTATTGGATCCAAGCAACCCTGATGTTCACCGTTGTTTGGTGGGTTACTTCGGCCATCTTTTATGCTCATCAGATATACGATTGTGATTGTTTATCTTTTTGTGTGTCCCAAGCGCGTATTTGATATATGTTGAGTACAAGCAAGTATTTTAATTTGTTCCATCACAATGTTTCATTCTGTTGTTAATCATTTTAGTCACTATTTCTTAAGAAAACTTGTCCTTGAGCTTACTGTTGTGTACTGTCAACTTCAGATTCGCTTGTTTGAATCCTTGGACAAGCTACCGAAACCAGATTCTCATGCTGACGAGATCATCCACAATGTGATTGCTATGGAAAGAGCATCGTTGAAGTAAGAATTTAAGCTGTTTGATGAGTCTGCTGCTGAGACACCTGTTGAGTCATATGCGTTAGTTGTCCTTGACTGGTTTGTGGTTAGTTTTGGTAATATAATGATTTCGTACTTTTAAACTTCGAAATATGGCATCCTCAAAAACGCTTTATCTTGGTTTTGAGATGTATCTTCTTATTCTACAGAGAACTCGGCAGCAAATCACTTTTGGATGTCAACAGAGATTTTCTTGAGGCCCATGGTGGTTAGTTCCATTGGCTTTGAGCATCTTCTGTGTGGAGCTTCTGTGTTGATGTGTTGTTTGTGTTTGCTATCATTTTCAAACATTTGGATCTTTGCATATACTTGGTAGTTTTCCTTTGGATTTGATTGTTGAAAATCCTGCTGGAAGTTGCGGCCCTATTCTTTGGCTGGCATACAATTAATTCTTTATGCAGATTCCTTGAAGCATAGAGCTGCTGCAGCAGAAATCAGTCTTCTTCTTAGCCCGGAAGCAAAGTCAGAGGCAATCAAGATTATTGAAGATTCCTCTGAGGACCATGCTTCTAGGTAAGTAAATGAAACGTACAGTGCTACAGTACTGTCCATGTCATCCTAAAGGGCTGTTGTCTTTCTGCAGCTCGAGGGATACGAGTTCTTACGGTGATATGGGTTCAATTCACTCGTGTGTTACAGGTGCACAATATTTAGGTGTTTCTCTTGCCTGTAATCTAATCTTGCCATGCTGTGTGGGGACTTTGAAAAGCAGTGGCGTGTCACCAGCAAAAAGTGGATGGCTTCTCAAGGATTGTGTAGCTATACATCAGTTGTTGGAGATTTCTTTCAAAGATGCAGCTGCTGCATCAAGTAAGCCAATTCGATACTGTGGTCATATCCTTCTCTTTTTTCAAGCTGTATTTAGTTCTTTGACGGCACAATATTCTTGACTAGCATGGATAACATTTTTCTTTTTGATTTTAAATGACTCGGATTTCACATTCGCTTCGACGGTTCGTTTCTTTAGCTGTCTTCAATATTCTGCTTTCTAACTGATTCCCATGTATTGAACGTTTCCTCATAGTCATGACTTCGTAGTTTAGAACGTGTAAAATTGTAATTTTATAGTGTGTGACTTCTTTTTTTGTCTTGTACATTTGGTTTTGCAGGGTGGTCAGCACGTTGTGCGGAATTGTTTCCTTATTCAATATATTTTAAGGGTGCGAAAAGCTCTACAGTAGTAGGAGTGGCTAACACAGTAGGTTTAAATCATTCTGACAAGGCAGAGGTTGAATTTGGTAGAGTAGGGGAGAAAGACCTCTCGGTATCAGTAAATGGTAGCCTCAGGGACCTGGTTTTGAACTAAGAAAAGGTGTTTTGGGTTTTTAATCTTTGGTCTTTTGAGGTTATCTGGTTGCTGTCGACGTTACCCTAGCGAGGAATCCAGCTAGGTCCTTTCAGGAGCTCAGATGAGTCTCAGTTTTTGTGGATAACCTGTTACTTGTTTAGAGTTACTAAATGAGTTAGCATCAAGTCTTTTAGTTTTTAATTGGATCGTTTACTTCTGGAATTGTAGTTGAACGAAGATATAGATAGAAATAGGACAAGGTGTGAGTTCAAGTATTATTGGAGGTTACAGAATCAGGTATCATCTTATGCTTTTCGCCAGAGTGAAATTGTTCCGACGGGTGCATGAGAAGGATTGCATCCAACGACTAAATTTCTCTTCAGATATTGGTGCAATTCATGGTTAATGGTATGTTCATTTGTCACAAATGTATCAGGAATGAGCACTTAGTAATTCAGGATATACGACTGCTCGTACTTGACAGATGTGATAACATTAATCGTGTATAAATGGATTGTTCATGATTTGTGAGCAACCTTTCAGGAGGATGTCAGTGAGAGTTTCCTGCACAATCAGTCGAATGACAGTAACCAGGTGATAAAGGAATCAGGCAAGTAAGCACGTGATGACCAGGTAGATCAGGTAGGTACAGAGAATACATCTCGAAGGTTTTATGATATCAATGTCGAGTTTGTCGAGTCACATGCCTGAAGACTTGGTCCATCAACATTATAGGGTCTATGTGCGAACAGATTAATTGTGGCTAGCAGTTGACTCGTTTATTCCCCAATCTCTCTCGATATCCCTGCACAAAGTATATTGACATGGATAATACACGAGTGTTTTTAGGAATTGACTGAGTAAGATATGATTTCGGACAGGATAAAGCGGGAATTGTGACATGCGTAGACGCATGCCAACATCCACGAATTTTTTTAAAAATTATTTATTTATTTATTTATTTTTCTGACACAGTCGAGGGTATACCCGATGTTTTGATTAGAGGTGGGTTAAAGATAGCGATTGCACTCAATATCCTGACACCCGTTTAAGGCGGACGCTGAGGGACTGGTAACTTTCTATCAACAGCTACAATTTTCATTCAAGTATTAACTTCAGGAAATAGCTTTGATTCCGTTCACTGCTCATTAGTAATTGCCACTAATAGTAAGGCAACTGAGAGCGTAATTGAAATTGAAATCGAAATTGTTGGGGAACAATTCAAGTATATTTCTACGGAATTTTCATGCAATAGCTACATTACTTGCGAGATATTCACCACAATGATGTAGATTTGTGTTCCACCAGTCTGATGAGTTAAATTCAACTTTCCGGTAAAGAATCTATGTACTAATTGAAATTAGCACCAGCTCACATAAGGTGATATTGTTAAGATGTCTACACATCATAACGTTGCAAGCGCCGAGACGAAGATGCAGGCGATTAGATTATTTCTTGCTCTTGTCATTCAAGAAGCACTATGTTGAAAGAGTGACACATGAGGCCATTTTATTACAATCATGAAACAAATAATTTCCAGCCAAGGCATTGAAGCCGAGGGGAAGGGTTCATGGGCAAATCAATTCGTTCAGCTTTGTAACCAGATCGATCTCTGCGTGCCCTGGGAAACCCAGTTCTATAAAGAAAGCAGGTGAACAACGTTTGCAAAAGGCATTTCCCGCTCGGAAGCTTATGTCTCTGGAACTATTACCTGAAATCGGAACTACAGTACTTATTCCCACCATTAATCCCCCTAAATAGAGGAAGGGAAAAAATGTGATGAATGAGGGCCGCAAATCATGACCAAGAATCGGCTACCGCTATTGCCCTAAGATTCTACACTCGTGAATGTACAGTAACTCGTATGTTGAAGTATCTTGTGAGCTCGACTAGAGCCTTACATTTGACAACTTGGAGAAATTCGATTACAAGAAACTTAAGAAAACTTCACACGGTTAGACGACGTTATGACAGCAGCTATGCTTGACCCGACAAAGTGTACACGTTATTAAGGCTACCTCGCAAGTAATGGTGGAAACGCGCAATCAGTACCAGTTGAACAACCTATGAATTCGATGTCAGTTATTTTGCTTTATCCAGACAACTTTGGATGGGACGCCATTCTGGACGACGAAACACATATACCATGCCGGGGGGCGATGGTGTTTCCAGGAACGGCAGTTACCTGCACAGACCAATCAGTACCTCGCCTCACGGGAGCTGCAGTCCTCAGTTTCACCATCCTCTGGCCTTGAGCATACGAGTGAGTCACAAATGGGGCATTCAACATGTTAACCTCTACTGTGCCCACCCTTCGCCGTACTGTAAAAGTAATGACAAACACTTGCTTGTACATGATGGCTTTCGGGAACCCTCTAATAACTGGTCTCTCAGCATCGAGCCTGCATATAAACACGACGCCAAGTTAGGGGGAATACAAATGCACTTCGACATCAAGGAATGAAAACACTTGCAATTTTGATGGATTGCAGAAGAACTGGTCATTACCCGGCGGCCAGGTACGGTGGAGAAAAGGCCTCCACTCGTAACTCAGTGGGATACGCTCCACGGTTCGTGTAGAACTGATGTGTGTTGCTACCAGCGACGAGGATCCTTCCGTCCGAGAGCAAGTTGGCTGTGGAGTGATACATGCGAGGAATGGCGGTCTTGGCGTAGACCTGGAATGTCCTCCGGGTAACAGTGTAGTGGACTGGGTTCAGGACGGGGTTTTTCGCCTTACCCCAGCCTTGATATCCATTCTGCGCACCATTGATGATCAACACATTTCCGGTTGGCACGTTGAGCATGTCACTCATAACTCGCCGGATGGGCATATTCTGCATCGCTCATCTAGGCGCTCCTGCAGTGGCAACAATTCTTCCGCAACTGGCCGAACCAGGGGCATCCACATTACCGGCCCTCGAAGAACCCGCGGCTGAGCCTCCGCAAACCATGATCTCTGCTTGCCTGAAGTTGTTCTGCCACGTTAGCGGCAGCATGACAGCGGATCCTGCCGACGGGTAATTCCGGGGGTTCCCTGGGATAAGAGGATAGGTTCTCACCACTCTGCCGATGTTCCAGTTCAACTGCACTGAAGCTCTATTCGCGAAAATGAATAGGTCGCCATTCGGGAGAAGGTACACAAAGGGGTACAGGTTATCGTTGCCCCCCAACATGCGTAGACTGAAGTGTCCCTCGCCAGCTCTCCTTTTCGGGTAAAACTCGTAAGACGGCGTGACACGACCTCCAACATTGATCTGTCGGAGACCATTGGGAAGGAGCTGGTTGGACGCGTACCTTCTGCCCCTGTGCCAAAACTTCCTCGAGCTCAACCCAGTCACAGTTGCCTCTAGGAGAGCACGGCTTCAGGGTCCTGATTTTTCTGTTTCCCTCAAAATCTCCGCCGGTCTGCACCATCATCCCAGACGCGATGAACTGTCCAGACGAACACCACGTATCCGTGTATATATTCAAGGGGCGGACCGTGTTGGTTGGATTGAACATCACAGAGTGAGCGTAACAATCTGTCTTGGAAACGCGCTCTCGGGGCTGTTTGCGGCACCTGCCCCCGGGAAGCTTGATTGCAGACGGCCCGATGTTGGTCCGATCGAGCATAATCAAGGTGTCATAGTGAGTAACCATAGCGTGCATGGATAAGATACCCGCATTCCCTATTCAGTAGTGTCCAAGTGCCTTGAGATACCACTGGATCCAACGCACAAAATAGACATTGCAGGACGAGAAGCACCACTAGAGTGGCAATCCAAGGACCCATGATTCAACTCCACCACGGCAGTCAAGCTCACCTAGCTCAAGAATGCTTATGAGTCGTTCTTATGGAACAATCACAACACAATATTCATCAAACTGAAAAGGATGCAGCTCCTGAGACGTTAGCTACAGCACTAACGCAATGAAACTAGCACTTCTAATACGCAGATTGATCGCGAGGCCAGCTACTGTAGCTAATGTAGTAATGGAAGACGATGGTCATAAAGTTTAAGTACTCTTGGTGAGCAAACTGATTCCGATTTTCTCATAGGTAGATAGGATTCTTCTGTTTGCTAAACTGGGCTAGATGTTCTGAAATACCCAACGGCTGGTAATCGAAATAGGCGGAACAAACTACTTTGATACAATTATATGAGACGACTGTTGTGGTTTATCTAGCAATAAAGGATTGCAGAAGTCCCCAAGTACATGGAAGTACACATGCACATTCCCACCAACTCCAATCGGAATTAATTTAGATCTTCTAGGCTAGCGCGCTTGTGTGTTCCTGGTGTGCCCATCCGGCTTGTAGCTGCAATAATTGCCCGTAGCGTCGTCACGTGGCCGTGATGGCCGAGATCGGCGCCTTGTGAATTCTTTCGTTGTTGTTCCGCAACCCAAAATCTCTCAGAGCTCCGGAGCACGCCAGGCTGATGCGGAATGCGACGGGATCAGGGATCCAGTCTGCGGCGCCGAAGCTCTCGCGGAGATCAACGCTGAGCTGGACCTTTCCGCTTCACCCCTCCCGCTGGAAGACAGGGGTCTACCCTGCCACGTCATCTGATGCGGATGGCTTTTCTCTGCCTAGTTTCTGTTTTGATGAAAACTGCAATCAATTTAGATGTGTTTTCAAGTAAATTGGACTGAATGGATGTATATGTGTTTGTGTGTGTGTGTGTATATATATATATATATATATGTGAATAATTTTTATGCATTATTGATTGTATATGTAATGTACGTATGTAAAGTTAATATACAACATTAAACTTGGACACTTAGCTGGCTCACTAAGAATGTTAGATTCAAGCTAGTTAATCCCTGAAGTTTGTGCACATTTGCTATTTGGCAATCAATTGATTACTAATCAATTTTGTTTAATATTTTGTCATTTCATTTCTTATGTTTGTTACATTGCTTATTGTTGTATACAACTGCCATTTGGTATCAAGAGAATGTGGATGACTATGATTGTGAGGCTTGCAAAGGATCTTTTGTAGGCAGTTGTGTAGTTATTCCAATATCTATTGATGATAAATCAAACAAAATATACAAAAAAAATGATGTAGTGAATTGAAACAATGACAATTTAATCAATACTCAAGCGGTACTATAGTCTTCATCTACTGCTATAAATATCTCTATTTTTAGACAAAAGTCAACAAAGAAAAAAAAAAAATCCTTGTTGTGGATATGGGACCATTTAGAGGTTATCAATGGTCGCTCAACCTACATCAAATGTCTATTGACAAACACTTGAAATATTTGTTTGTATGCCTAATTGACTTTAAGTGGTGTTCTTGCTTGTCACTTCAAAATCACTCATAAGATTGATAAGGATGGTGGCATTGATGAACATCATAAGCTAGAATTCCAGACCAATACAATATTATAGGTAATAATTGATGCGCTCAAGTAATAAAAGTACTAATGCTTTGGATTGCAAATGACAAATAATCATTTGCTGCTATTAAAAAATAACTATTTAAGAATGTTATAAAGTACCTCCTTATTGCATGACAAGGATGGTACTTAAAGATGAGTTTGCAGCCACCAAGTTAAAATTTCATTCATTATTAGATGGTATCACTTTTCATTTTGAACTCACTCTAGACTATTGATCATCAAGAATATTTTGTGGTTATATTACTATCACTATTCATTTTTTGAAATAAAGATTGAAAAGTGCATATGGTAGTCTTATCATTGAAATACTTTATACCTTCTCCTAATGCTACAACCACCACTAACATTGTAAACGACTTACTACAAGAATTTGGCATATTGATGTATATTATAGATAATACTACTGACAACAATGTTGAGATGCCAAATGTAACGAAGGATTTAGAAGAGTTAGTAAACAATAATCATCTTATTAGTATCTATGAAAATTTTCATATTTGTTGCATTTATCATGTCATCAATCATGTTGTGAAGAATATAGAGTCTTACATAAAAAAAGAAGTCAATAAGACTTTTGAGATGCTAAAGCACGTTTGTTATAGAGGTGCAATGTACCTTGAATTTCATATAATCTAAGTTTGCTTGGATTACACAATCATTGTTCAAATACTACAACTTCATTGTTGTAAGGATTGGAACTCATTATATATCATGGTGAATAGTAACTACAAGCTGCACAATGTCTTCACAGTTGTAGGCAACATGGATGTGTTTTTTGTTGTAGTGTTAAGTTGTATTGTTTTTTAATTTGAATGGTATATGTTTAAGTATATTTTTGATTTTTTTCACATTGCTAAGGTCATGACTAATCTAACCTCATCAAAGTTCTACATGACCATGTTTTTTTTAGTTTGTTATATTCAAGTTATTTCTTATCCATTGCAACAATTTTATATCAAAGTAATGTTCTATTGAATTTACAACATTGCAATCAAAGATGGCTAGTCTTATAATGAAGACAAAAATTTTGAAATATGAGAGCCACTTATTTGATTTCTTGCCTATACTGGCTCTATTTTTGGATCCAAGTTAAGATAGATATTACTTTAATGTTGAGAGTATTATTGACATTCTTTATAATATCTTCTTTTTCAAATATAATATTATATCAATTGATCTTGAAAATGCAAAAAAATTGATAGAATAGAAGTATATTAATTTATTGATGAATAAACATGATGAAAATGAAAATCAAGATAAAGATTATTGCTATCTATAAATCACCAAGATATCAAACAAGGCTTATAAAAATATATTGAAATGGTAGAAATCATTTTGCTCTAAGCAGTTGAAGTTCTTGGCTTATCTTTCCAAGGATATATTTGTTGGTATGGAAATGTCAATTTCTTCAAAATCAATGTTCTCTAATAGTAGGTAGTTCATTTGGCCAATACGTTCCAACATCTCCAACAAGAACTTAGAGATAAGCATACTGCTTTGATCTTAGAATCAAACAATGGATGTATTTATTGAAAATTGAGTTGAAATTATCATGATGAATATATATACATTCTATAAACTTTATTATTTATTAATACACCATTTTTCTTATTAATAGCATTGATAGCTTGGGATTCAATTAAGTTATCTATCCAACTCTATTGTATAGTATTTATCCATAATATGATAGTAGGTAGTTATTAATACTATAAAAAATAACCAGCTTAAGTTACGACTAGCCGACTACAATTTTTCATTAGTCGATTAGCCATCAATTAAATTGTGTCTATCTCTAACTTACATCTTGTTTATAGTATGTTGTATTTAACAATCAAATGATATAATTTAAAAACCATATGAATAAAAAAAAATTAATTTTTTAAATATTATTACTTTATTTTGAAATTTAATTATCTTTTATAATGTCACCACTTTATCATTTGCTAATAATAATTATATAATCTTTTCTTATCATCTTATAGTTGTATCTAAAATGATAGGGCATAGATATTTTGATACCCTTCCTCCAAATTCTATAAGTTGTTGCTCTCAAGAATACTATTAGAAACTTGTTCCCAAGTTCCTAAGTTCCCAACTTGAACTCCTATCTTCTCGACTGAAAATAGCCTTAGAAGATATAAAAATATCTAAAAGAGAGGAAGTATCAAAATATCTAAAAGAGAGGAAGTATCAAAATATTTGTGCCCAAATTATAATTGCATCTTATTGTTAATTAAAATTCAAAAAGACCTAAATATAAATTTAACTCTTTTATAAACTTACTAATTAAAAAAAATCATTGATAGTAAAATTTCAAGAATGGCCATACTATCTTATGACATCTTAGATACTTGCATGTAATCTATAGAGAAAAAAATGCAAACCATTTTTTTTTGCATGTTATTCTTTATAAGATATTATAATATTATAATAAAGATAATTATCATTCTTTCAACTAAAAAATATCAATAAGATTTATATGATTTAATAGTTTATTATTAAAAAATATTCTAAGATATTTCTAAATTACATCATCTTTAATAATACTTAAAAATATACTATTAAGTAATATATTACCATCTACTAAATAAACTAATGTTTATGTAATATTTACTTATTCTATTTTGATATATTATAAATAATTCATATTATATTAAAGATTTATTAATTTAAAAAGAAATCTACTATTTTATTATCATTAATATATATATATTTTTAATAATCCACATATTTTTTTAATTTGGTATTTTTTGGCATTTGAGATTCATACAAATACAAACAAAGCATCTATATATTATAAAACATGGTATGTATGTGCTTATATTGCTACAAAGATTTTAGGATATAGAAAAGATCATAGTGCAATGTCTCTTCAATCTAAAAAATCTCAAGAAATAGAAGATCCTTTTTATTAGAGATAAAAGAGGCATCATTACTACATACATATATATACACACATGTATCCTTTAAAATTTAGCATTTATAAAAAACTTATTTAATATATATATATATATATATATAATAAATTAAAAAATGTACAAAGTTGTGTTGGAAGAAAAATACATTTGTTTAAACATACAAGTGAATGGAAATACAAAGCACTACCTTCTTTTGAAGGAAAGAAGGAGAACAAGTGTGGGCCTGGTTGAAAGATTTTAGTTTATTCCTTTATTGTGTTGTTTCTTTTCTCTTCATATATATGAATTATTTTTATTTTTTTTGTTTTCTCCATTCTTAGTTGGTAGTGGTATTAGAGAGAGAGGAGAGTGTTGGAATTGGTGGTTATAATAGTACACAAAATCATCACATGCAAGGATATTCATCCTATTAATTTTCTACTTGTTACTCCTATTATTATTATAACTACCATTCACCATCTCATCTTCTTTGTTGTTATTCTTAAAATTAAAAATTAAAAATCAAAAATTTGAAACCTCTATTGAATAATTATATGCTCACCACCATATGACCCCAACATGTGTCATATTCATGCCAGAATTGTTTTTTTAAAAATTCCATTAGTTTTAAAGATGGTGTACTGTTGTAATTGTTATTTAAAATAAATTATTTAGGTAGGAAAGAAAACTAAGTACTACTGCTTATATCCAAATAAATTTCTTATCTGTATTAAAATTTTCAGAACATAAAATAAAAAATCCCCTCTAGAAAAAAATATTTGTTCATATTTTTACATTTTTATCTGTTTAAAAATGGTACATAATTTTTTATTTTCTTTATTTTCTTTTTATTATGTCCAAGTTACAACTATCTACTTTGATTTACTTGCTGTTATTAAAAACTTCGTACAGTTTAAGCAATGACTAAAAAATTATCATTAAATAACCATCTTATATATTCATGTCAAAAACTTTACTGGAAATTCGATTAAATTTCTATAATAAACTTCTTCTATCATTAATCTAATTCAAAATTACATTATCTTTTTGCAAATTGTTTGAAGACATTTTTGTCACTGAGTTAATAATTCTTGGTTAATACTGAGAAACCAGAGATTTTCTACCAAAATGTACTATTTTCGATGTTTATTTGGCATCATTTGCAGAAAAATGCATGTTAGATATTTGCTTTCGATTCCATACAAACCACACCATAATATTTTTATTTTTTTATAACCTCATCCTAACCACATCATTTCCACTGCCGGACATCACAATTATGCGACGCTAATCGACAAAGTGCGACATCGAGTGATCGGATTCCACCCACTGAAGGGAGCCACATTCAACGACCGAAAAGATTCGTCAAACTGCGATAACCCGGTCTCAATTCCACTGCGGCAAGCAATCGACCCATTCCTGCTTTCACCAAGCAGCTCATCAAGACCGTGCGGCGTTTGGATCCACTCTACCGAAATCAAAGCATAACGCTAAGCATGAAAGCTGATGGGCCTCCTGGCGTCTCGCTCAATCGTTGGGTTCGGATCCAATGGGAGCAGTAAGAGCCAGTGGTTCAGTGCTTGGGAAACAAGCGTGTCGTCTTAGCAGAAGTTGTTGCAAACGGAGAAGGTCGGGGAAGAGAACGTCGGACGAAGATTTAGCCTGCAGCAGCGGGAGAACTGCACCGGTAAACGACATTATCGGCGAGTGGGCTGAACCGAAGCCTCTCGCCATTCCCGCACCGGAAAAAAATGGGTGACGTGCATCTCAACTGTTCTTTGCAATAGAACGGTCGCGTGTGATGACGTCATCAAGTAAGTGCGACGTGCGTCACAACTTGGACAAATATTTACTTGGGTCATGGGCATGGATGCACATTAGGCATTGGGAGTCAATAATTGAAAAAAATGTTCCTGAAAGACTCCCAATGCCTAATGTGCATCAATATGCAACTCAATGGGGACACGTTATGAATCCAAGTGACAAAACTATGTAGAAAAATTTCAACTCTTGAATTTGCAACCTCCACAAATCAAGACAACATTATTAGACTACACAACAAATTTCTAAAATAAAGTAATGTATACCTACTTTGAAAAAAAAAAACTTCTTTTTTGTGACTTATTATGGGATGGGAGAATATTGGAGGAAAAAAATATTAAGGATGACAATCCATCTGAAAGATTTTCCAAGATGCTTTTGTTTTGACATCACAATTTCAAATAGAAGAATCACAAGCCAAAGGTCCATCTCAATGTAAGATTAGGAATCTTGAAAAAAGATGCTACAGAAAGAATACCAATTTAAAAAACACATTGGATTAAGAAGAGAGGAAACTTTACACTATTGAACTTGAAAAGATACATAAAAGAATGCAAAAGGAAAAAATTAATTAGACACAATTATAATTTGGTCAATTTAATCTTTATAAAAATATAATAATAAATTCTTTTTCTAGTATTGAGCATGTTGGACAATAACACTTCTCAACAAGTTTTAATTTAAGTAGAGAGAATACTTGGTATATTACATATAATATTAATACAACACCTTCTAGTAATGAACTTATAATATTAATACAACACCTTCTAGTAATGAACTTATAATATTAATACAACATCTTCTACTAATGAACATATAATATTAATACAACATCTTCTAGTAAAGATAAGCTGAAATTGCAACATTTTTCTTTGCAATTTCCAATCAATTTGTATCTTTGTAATATACAAGACATTTGGCAACTTCCACTAAAAACACTAATAATAAAAAAAAAATATATTAATTTATTTTGGCATTTATTTTGTAATTTTAATTTTTAGTATAAAAATACAAATAAATTATTTTAAAATAGTTTATAAATTTAAGTTTATTTATAGAAATTTAGTAATTAGCTATAAATAAGAATATCTTATAGAAAATAAAACCTTTACAATATATTTTTTCACTTGTATGGCAAGGAGTTATTTAAGCAATAAATTGGCTTAATTACTAACTTATCTAAAATATTGTATTGTTGTGAAAACTATTTTAGTATACATCATGTAACATTATGCAACAATATGCAAGATCAAAATAAATCTTTGCAATAGCAATAAAATTAGACTTTTAAGATTCTAATATTACAAGCTCTAATCCACCCTTATTATAATTATTCTTTACAAATTCTAATCTAACTTCTATTTATTTTCTTAGCATGTTAGTTTTTCTGTTACTAATTTCATATTTTATTAGGATTTTTATTTATTATTATTCATTATTCTTTCATTTTTATCAATTATGTGCTTGCAATTTCAGCTTATCCGAAAATGAAGGGAAAAAAGGAACAAAAATACAGCGATTTAGCCAAAACGTGAAATGCAATGCAATGAAAAATGATTAGAGTGGGTCACGGAGATCTAATCCCTTCGAAGCCTTGACCTGCACCCTAATTAGAGCCATATTCTGGTATGTAACATTAACTAAAGCTGGCCCTTTACTGCACCAGTTGATGTTTTATGCAGTTATTGCAATTCCAGTTTATGACTGAAATTGAGAGAATATATTGACGCTGGAAATGGATATGTCAAGCGAGAGGCTGGTTCTGGAATACCGAAGTGCTTTCCTTTCTCAGTTGTAGTCATCATAGATCGTTCATGAATTCTCTCGCACGAATCCTAATTTGTTGTTTCAACTCAACTCTCATTCACAGGTTAAACAGCAGAGGATTTATCATTTTTTTTTTTTTTTTTTTTTTTTTTTTGTGTTTACTGTTATCCTGTAATCCATGAAAGGTCTGTAATTACTCACAGGTGTAGGAGAAAAGCGAACAGTGCATCCACAAATTGGTGTTTCTGTGAGGAACCTAAGAGATTCATGAGATGGCTCAGCCTGGGGGAGTTAGGGTTTAGGGTTTGAGGTTCAGGACAGGTTGTGGAGATGTTGGGACATTAAGCTCTTCAATGTTTTTGCAGGGAGATTCATCAAGATATGTGCCTCTCAGGAACCTTCCTCTGTCAGCCAAGGCGGCCGGGTATTATACACAGAAATTAGATACAATCCTTAGCGAATTGAATGTTTGCTCTGCCACAGACTACCTCGAAAATTCTCGGCAAACAAGCACTGTATAATGGGGCATGGCATCTTGCAACTTCACATTTTTCCACCTCAATTTAGGTCTCCCAATGGTTCTCTAAGCATGGATTCATTTGTAATTTGCACCGATCTCACCCTCCATTTTTATGCCTGGAGTAATGCTCGATTGCGGGGTTTATCACGAGGGAAAGAACGTGTTCCAATTTTCCGGATTTCGAAGCTGCTTTTGGCCACCTCTGAGGGAGTGGCATATAGAAACCGAGACCTAGTTTAATCTGACCCTATCCGACCATATGATCATCAGGCCATGGACATCTGGCCTGCTTCCCTCACCCCACCTGTTCAACATGCCACAGAGATTACCGGTAATCACGGTCATATTCTGTTTCATCTTTCTAAGTTTTTGAATTTATGATTTCTCTCGTGTTATGAAGTGCGGAAACCAGTTGGTCATCCTTTGCAGTGCAGCTTTGATTGCTTAATTTCCCTGGTGGCTTTGAGGCTGGATAGATTGATCGAGGGTCTCTCGATTTTGGTTGTCTTTTTGTTGTTGTTTTTGCTCTAATTTTTGTTTTCATTTTTCATTTTTTTCCTCTCATCTCAGAATGGCTGATTACAATTGGGACATGGAGAACTACGCCGGTGGGTTCATGGGCTTGGTGAGTACACCGGACATGTCGAGCAATAATGGACACCAGGATGAGTCTGACGAAAGGAACGATGACCGGCCTAGAGGATCATCTCCACGTTCCCCACTATTACCAAAGGGCCATGGCGACTTGGACACCGGCGTCGTAGGTAACACCGTTTTGGTGCTACACCCTTTGAGTATGCTGTTGCGGAGTCGAAAGGGCGACCCACTGTTGCGCCGATATCAGTTTGGACTGATAAGCAAGTCGGTCATTGTGTGGTAATATCCATGTTTCAGGTCCGAATTCCGGCCGTGGCGCGTCGAGTGAGGTCACTGGAGCAGACGATCGCCCCTCAAGTTTCTGTGAATTTCAGTTTGGGCTTGATGCGAAGACTGTATCTTACGGCCACGAGGCCTCTGGTTCGCGTGACGCTAATTCTTACGCTGATGTCGATGGTTTTTGCGTATCGAGACCATTGTCTAGCACGGAGCACAACGCAGGTAGAGATGGGTGCAACCTTGACGACACAAGTATGGTTCTGCACTTGAACGGTTTTGAATATTATCCAATTCACACCCAGAATGCTCCAGACGAGAAGTGTTGTCTGTAAGATCAATTGCACATATCCCTGAACTGACAACGACATGCTGAATGAAACTCGTGGCAGCAATCACGCATGGGGTCAAAAAGCACGGATTAATCAACAAAATCAAAGAGAAGTTACCGGGTCATCACCACACAGCGGGTCGGGTGATCGAGAACGATCCTCCTGAGAAGGCATGATGGATAAGATGAGATCAAGAGTGAGATGCTACCAGGCCATCTCGTCAACCACCCTACCACGCAAATTGACATTCCGCTCAACCGTATGGAACTCGGAGCTCTGCGAGTCTTATCAGCTACTCTAATTACTTAGTAAGCTTGCTACTGCTGTGATGGCGGGATCTCGAATTTGCGGAAGGGATGCAAGCCTGCGGACTCCAGTAAGACATGGTGGGTCGTGCAGAAACGTCGGATTTAGGGTTTTGGAGAACCGACGCACAATCCGCACAATTGTGCAAAAACCACGTTCTGAAGCTGAGATTTACGATGCTTGGTTCATCGAAATTGTACCCAATTGGCATCCGATCGTCGTCGTCGTCGTCGTCGTCATTCGATTCGATGGCTTGAGCTCGATCGATTGCGTCTGCGGCTGCGAAGATCAGGCGATGCGTTGTTAAAGACTCATGTATCCCTCTTATAGACTCTGTGTTCGGGTTTAGGGTTACAGACTTCTGGATGGTAACTCTCATGGATTTTCTCAACCCACTTGACATTTGACAAATGGTTTGTGTTCATTATTCTGTTTTCCCTTTCTTCTCACAACCACAAATTGGCATTCTTTCATGATTTATTTTATTCTATTTTCAACAGTATGCTTTAATTTATAATATATATATATATATATATATAGGTGTTTCTTTCTCCCTTTTTCGTTTTTTTCATGATTATTATTATTATTCTTTTTAAATTAAAGAATTGCAGACATAGGTCTTTGTCAAAAATTTGCACCGTGCAATTACACAAATCTATTTTGCAAAGGTTTCACATTTTCAATATTTATGTGTAATGGATATGTATGAAATTAATTAAATAAAAAGATATATTTATTGTATAATACATTATAGTGCTATATATGTATTATGGTTAAGCTTTCAAGAGGTGAAAAAAATTATAGTACAATGTCTTTTTAATTATTAAAAATAAATGAAGTGTAGACACTTTACAATAGATCTTTACAACCATACACTGGTGTTCCCACCCATAATATATCCCACAACTCCTAGACTATAAAGTTCTACCTCATATTGCTAAAAATCTTATATCTTTGTTCATATATATATATATATATATATATACAATTTGTTAAGACTATTAAAATTTAAAACATATTTGTTCAAAATAAAAATAACTTAGATATATTCTACAATCAATAATCCATATTTTTTCATAAGTATAAAAAGATACCAATTTTAACAATTATATTGATTTTACCAATTTATTTTACTTTTAGTAGCAAATAACCATTAAAATACACTTGTTACAATTTTAAAAATTCTAAATGATTTTCTCTTATGATTTATAAAAAAATATCTAACTTTAAAAAATGAATTAATTAAATTTGTCTTATACTTTGATTTTAGCCAAAAGATTTCTAATTAAACAATCTTAAGCTTTAGTTTACTGTATCCATCACAATTTAAGGTTACCAAAATTTTTTTCATTATCCCTATGATATTTTGGTTTTGTCCTTTTAAAAACAAGACCTACTTCTATGCAATTCGGTGGAATTCTTATGCACATACAAACAATTTTTATAAACATAATCCAAATTTGTCTTACAAATCTAAAATGCAAGGTGCACAAGATTGATTATCAAAACATGCAGTTTCTAAGCTAAACAATAATTTACAAAAAGTATATAAAAGTTTTCATAAAAGATTATCAAATATTTTATAAAGGATCCAAAGCATTCAATAATTGAAACTCCTTGGACTATCTTCTAATGTGAACATGTCAAAAACTAAAATTGCTAACATGAAGTAAGATTTCTAATCTAATCCAATATTAAGACCCAAGTTTTACTAAGCACTTTCTTACTTAGTTCTAAGAGCCACTATCACATTAAGAGGTTTGAAATTGATGCAAGAAAATATTACTTTTGTTGAGCATAGAAACTAAATACTAGAATCTATAGCTTTAATGTAGCAATTCAAAAGAATAAAGAATCAATTAAGAAAGAGACTTGGATCAAATGCTAAGTTCTATAAAATACTAATTTTAATCTTAAATTCATTATGTTCAATCAATATGAAATCTACTCACTCCAACTACATAAGAAAACAGATCTTGTTGAACTTACTACATAACTTTTTTATATAAAGAGAAGACATCCTATAATTATATTTTGATCCATATAATTGGTTGTTGCTTAGAAGTTAGGCTTCATTAAGTCCTAATAAGGATTTTGAATGTAGAATTTAAAAAAATTCTAAATTTAAATTGATTTTCTTTTATAATATACATATAATTAAAAAATTCTACTACTTGTCTACTATACCTTTATCCAAAATCAAGACAAGATCAGTTTACAAAATAATTTAAATAATTTAGAAACTAGACTATTATAGACAATATATACAATACCACTTTAAGATTTATAGCAATAATTTTAATACCTTTGAAGTGATGAACAATTCTTTAACCATCTTTGATTGCAAAAAATATATGTAATTAATGAAAATAGATTATTTGGTAAAAAATTAAAAGTCAATATTTTCAACATACTTTGTGAGAGATTTTGTAAGAATCTTCTTTAATTGTGGATTTGTGGATAAATTTTATTTATAAATTATCATTGGAGGATGTAGTATTTTTGACCTTCTATCTCCACCTATTGTCTTAAGGTAGTGGATTAACAATAAGCAGATATAAAATATTGTTTTAGTCAAATTAACTTTGTTTTTTTTATTATACATTGAAAAGACCAAAGATAGTAGATAAGATATTGGTTGAAAAAGATAAGATCTTATATTTAAATCTTCGTACTTATAATTTTATATTTGTAACGTACTCATGTTCTTTTCACTTCTTTTCTTTATCCTTAGATTACTTTTCTAGACAATAAGGTATCAGAAATAGAAGATAGCAGGTTAACAAAGAAACAAGGAAAAGATTACAAAACTAGAATAATTTCAACAACAAAGAACTACATGGACAAGAACAAGAACTAGATTATTGACAAGAACAAGAGACTTGATTGATATAAAAAACAAGGCAACACTTTGGATTGTTCCAAGATTTGTGTTAGTAAGGTTGAGGTGCACTTTGGTCTTGCCTCTTATTTATACTACAAGGCCTATGTCCTATTAAACCTTGTAAGAGTAACTTAGAAGATTTTAGAAGCCTAAGGAAGATCTTAGAAGACTAAGGCAGATTCAAAAAGACTAAAGAAGATTTTAAAAGATTTTGAAAGGCTACGGGAGGTTCTAGAAGATTGAAGAAGATTTTAGAAGATTCTAAAAGATTGTAGAAGATTTTTAGAAGACTAAAGAAGATTCTAGAAGATTTTGGAAGATTCTAAAAAACTATGAAAGTTTTTAAAAGACTACGGAAGATTCTAAAAGACTATAGAAAGTTTTAGAATGTGGTGATTTAAAGTATATCCATGACAGAAGGCACTACTTTTGTTACTTACATACTTTAAGTTATCACATTTTAAAATCTTCTATAATCTTCTAGAATCTCCTATAATTTTTTAAAATCTTCCAAAACCTTCTAGAATCTTCTAAAATCTTCTTTTGTCTTCTAGAACCTCCTGTAGCCTTCTAAAACCTTCTAAAATCTTCTTTAGTCTTCTCAAACTTGCATTAGTCTTCTAAAAACTTCTTTTATCGCCTAGAACCTCCCGTAGCTTTTTAGAACCTTTTAAAATCTTCTTTAGTCTTCTCAAACTTGCCTTAATCTTCTAAAATCTTCTTCAATCTTCTAAAATCTTTTAAAATACTCTTAGAAGGTTCAATAGGACATAGGCCTTATAGTATAAATAAGAAGCAAGACTAAGATACATTTCAATCTTACCAAAACAAGTCTTGGAGCAATCTAAAGTGTTGCTTTGTTTTTTGATATTAATCTAGTCACTTCTTCTTGTCAATCATCTAGTTCATTGTTTTGATTAATCTAATTCTTTATTCTGGTCAATCCAATTCTTTGTTCTTGAAATCATTCTAGTTTTGTAATCTTTTCTTTATTTTTTTACTAATCTGCTATCTTGTATCTTTGATAGTTTGGCAAGACTATCTAAGTAATCATGTTAGAGCTTTGATCTCTTGATAGAGATTGGATTATCTCTCTTCTTGAAGATACTGTTGCATTCTAGAGGAGTATGGATTACCCCCCTTTAGACTAATATGCTTACTTATTGCAGTTTGATTTTTCTTTGGAAATAGTGGATTATCTCTTTTTTAGGATGTATCACTACATTTTAGAGGTTGCACATTATCCTCCTCTAAATTAATATTATTTATAAATATTCATTTTTAATATAGAAAATATTACACTGATGGCTTATTGATTTTTTATTTGTCAATATGAAAATAGATCAGATTATTGGAGGTGCATCCTCACAAATAGAAAATAGAATGGCGATTCTTGTAGATCTTTGAGCTCTTTTGGATATTATACAAGAAAAAATAGCATTCTTTTGCAATTCAAAAAAGGAACTGCAAATAGAGCAAGTATCTAAAGAAGCTAAATGAGAGATTTATAATTTACAATAAGAAATTATTTGATTGAAAGAAGCAAGCAATAGACAAGCTATGTACATAATCTCTCTAAAAGCTCCAAAGGTTGCCACAAAGGAGCTAAAGACTAATATGCCTAATAAATTTGATGGAATGAGATCCAACTTTTGAGGATTTATGCAATAAGTATGACTTTACTTATGACTATATCCTTCTTGTTATCTCAAAGGGTTCACTCAAGTCGCTTTTGTAAACATCTTTTTATCAAGAAGTGCTTGATCATGGTTTGCTCTACTGTTGGAAAAGAATTCTTCAATTGTATATAATTTGGAGGCTTTTATGGAAAGATTTATAACTGCATTTAGAGATAGTGATCGGGAGAGGGTGGCAGAAAGGAAGATTCAAAACCTACAATAAAGATAACGTTCAGCTATAATTTATGCTGTAAAATTTTAACAACTTACTTGTAATCTTAATTAGAATAATAAGACTTTTATAATTTGATTCCATTATAGTCTAAAAGACGATATGAAGAATTTATTAATTACAATGTCAAGAATTGATAGCTTAGAAGAATTCACATCTCAAGCTATTACTTATGACAATTGCCTATTTGAGTTACGACAAGAGAAACAATCAATTTTTAGCAATATCTATCAAGGTACGTCTATTACATCTTCAAGAATATTGAAGAAGCCATTAACATATTCTAAACCCATGCAGATTGTTGCAACTCAATTTAAGCCATTAAGACCAATAGAAAAGCCTAGACATTGGCTAGAAAATTTGTATCTATATTATAGAAGATCTAATTATAAGGTAACAAATTATTCAAATAAATCTAGAGAATTCAAGACACAAGGTATAATATCTGAATTAGAAAAATTGAAAAACAAAGACATTTAGCCATAATAAAAATCTTGCGATTGGACACCCTTAAATCTAAAGTATCAGAAAAAATTATCTTCTTATCTCTAGACCTAACATCATGTTTTATATTTTATGTACATATAAGAATCCTAAGATAATAGATTTCTACTAAAGTCCTTTTAGATACTAGAATCTCAACATACTTTATAAATAAAGATTTTGTAACCAAGTACAACTTAGTACTTATAAAGAAGATCCACGTTCTACTTGTTGAAGTCATTGATAGACAAAATCTTACATTAAGGGATATTATTGAAGAAATCCAACTATTGAAAGTGGTACTTGGAGATCAAGTATTATGCATTGTCTTCAACATCATTCAATGTCCAACAAATCTTATTGTCATTAGACTCTCTTAGTTTGAATTACATAATCTTGATATTCATTGGAATTTACAAAAGATTTTGTCAAGATCCAAATGTCAAAAGAAGAAATAAGGTACTACTTCATTTTTTGGAGCTAAAGCATTTATGCAAGTAGCAAAGAAAGAAGCTGCATTTGCATTGTATGCTATCTCGATAAAAGATCTAATGGAGCAATTGAAGCAAGATATTCCTAGTCAATACTATGACCTTGAACACATATTTGAAAAGAAAAAAACAAATATGTTATCAAAACACCGTCCTTATGATTATACAATCAAATTATAAGATGGGACTCAACCTTCATTTGATCCAATTTATAATCTTTCATAAATGGAATTTACAACCTTACAAAAATATATTGTTAAAAATCTAGCTAAGAATTTTATTAGACATTTAAGATCACCTGCGGAGCTCCTATCTTGTTTGTGAAGAAGAAGGATGGTTCTTTACGTATGTGTATTGACTATTGAGGTCTAAATAAGGTAACTATAAAAAATTGCTATTTATTACCATTAATCTGAAGATTATTGGAATAATTAGAACAAACAAATATTTTTACAAAGATTGATTTAAAAGGTACCTACAACCTAGTCAAGATCAAAGAAAGAGATCAATGAAAGACAACATTTTGTACAAGATACGGATATTTTGAGTATAATATTATGCCTTTTGGATTTACAAATATACATGTAGTCTTTCAACATATGATGAATGATATCTTGTAGAAATATTTAGATGACTTTGTAATCATCTACCTAGACAATATCTTAATCTTCTCTAAAAATGAATAAGAACATCATTATGTACGTATGGTACTGAAGAAACTATGGAAAAGTAGATTGTATACCAAATTGGAGAACTATTCTTTCTATTAACTATCAATCAAATTTTTGTAATATATTATCTCTAAAAATAGAATTTTTATGGATCCAAAGAAGATTCAAACTGTTATAGAGTGGAAACAACTGTCATTAGTCAGAGATATATAATATTTTTTGAGATTTATAAATTTTTATAAAATCTTCATCAAGGATTATTCCAAAATTACAGCCCCATTAATATGACTTATAAGCAAGGAGAAATTTATTTGGGATGACAAGACTGAAGAAGCATTCAAGAAGCTAAAGAAATCCTTCATTTTAGCCTCTATATTTGTCTATGCAGATCCAAAAAAATCATTTATTTTAGAAACAAATGCCTCAGATTTTGCACTTGGATCTGTATTCTTTCAAATTGGTGATAATGGTCAACTACATCCAATAGCATTGTGCTCTAAAAAATTCTTGGCAATAGAGATCAATTATGAGATCCATGAAAAAGAACTATTGGCAATTGTTGATGCTTTTGAAGAGTGGTATCATTTGTTGGAAGGGGCTCAAAATAAGAACATAATATATATTGATCACAAAAACTTGGAGTATTTTATGAATGTCTGAGTTTTGCATCACTATCAAGCACGATAGAGCATGACATTATCTTGGTTTGATTTTGTAATTACATATCAACTAAAAAAACTTCAAGAAAAACTAGATGTCATTTCTTAATGGTCATATCTTGTGCCAAGAATAAGAGACATTATATTAGATGAACAAAAATTAGTCATGTTGAAGCGGTTTAATTTGTAGTTGAAGACATTGATAATATCTATCTAAGTAGATACAGCTTTAAAGATAGAAATCCAAAAAGAAATAAAGATAGATCCATTTATAGATAACATTCAATAATGTTTAAAAAATACTCAAGTGGAAATAAAATAATAATTTCAAATTTGAAGACAGATTATTATATTTCAAGGATCTTTTGTATGTTCTTCTAGGCCCTGCATGACTTTAGATTCTTTAAGCATGACATGACCTTGCAACAACTAGACATTTTGGCTTCAATAAGATCTTGAAATTAATATCAAAAGATTATTGGTAGTCTCAAATGTGGAAGTTGGTGAAGGAATTCTTCCAATCATGTAAACTTTGTGCCCAAGCAAAGGTCCTAAGATACTAATCATATATACTTCTCCAACCACTTCTAGTTTCTAAGAGTCCATGGCAATTGTTATCTATGGACTTTATTATAGACTTCCTAATTTTTAATAGAAAAGACTCAATTTTTGTAATAGTAGACCATCTTATCAAGATTGCACATTTTATCTTGTATAACAAGATTACCTCTAGAGAGGAAATGGCCCAACTTTTTATTGATAATATTTATCAAATACATGGCCTTTCAAATGACATCATTTCAAACCAAGTACCATAATTTGTATAAAATTTTTGGAGAGGACTATTTCAACTTTTGAAGGTTAAAATCAACATTTTATCAATTTATCATCCTCAAATCAATGGTCAAATAGAATGGGTGAATCAAATCTTGAAATAGTATCTTTGTTGTAATATAAATTACCAACAAGATGATTAGATGGACTTCCTACCATTGGCCAAATTTGCATATAATAACTCCAAATATTCTTTGATAAAGAAAATTCCATTCTTTTCAAACTATGAATACCATCTTAAAGTAGATCCATTTTAAGTTGAAGATGTGGAAAGTCCTCCTGCAGAAAATCAAGCTACCTAGTTGATGGCCATCCATGAAGAATTAAAATTTCAATTGCAAATGGTTCAAGACCAATATAAAGACCAAAGAGACATTCATTGTAAGAATCAATCAAAGTTGAAGATAGGAGATTGTGTTTGGCTACTTTGGCAAAATATACAAATCAATCAATATTATAGACATTAGACTATCAAAGACTTGGATCATTTATGATTCTATACCAAGTAAATCTAATAAGTTTCTATCTTGAACTATCAAGTAGCATGCACATTCATCCAGTCTTCCATGTCTCATTTTTAAAAATCTAATATAATTCAAGTATTATCAAAAGAATTTTTCCACCACCAACTCTAGTTGAAATCAATTAAAAGCTTAAATACAAAGTGGATGAAATATTAGATTTGCGTATAAGATATGGACAATTGGAATATTTCATTCATTAGAAGGGCTATAGAGTTAGCAAAAGAATATACAAACCTTCAAATAATCTTAACAATGCACTTGAAAAAGTTTACTAATCCCATTTACAATATTCTAGAAAACCTAGACTCAATCACTATTGAAGATTTTATAGATACCAACATCTTTTGGTTTGTAAATGATGCTTCTTTCTAATGATAAAAGATTAATATAAAAGAAGAAAAGCTACGCTAAGACCTTCACTTGTATATACTCATTTTTTTTAAGATAGAATAGATTTTATTAGAAACTTATTAATTATCATGTCAAATCTTTACATTTCAAGAGATTTGCAAGAACAAGAATCAGAAGACTCTTTTGCAACATAAGTGGCTAGTAAACCATTGTAACTTTTAAAATTTGTTGAATTTGAAGAACATGAGTAAGGCAAAAAAGGAATATTCTAATGCTAAGTAAGGCCGCATTTGGAGTCTTTAGAGATACGGCCTCATCACAAAAACCTTGATTTAAATGCCTAAGCTTTGATAATATTCTTTGAAGTTGAAAAGGTGACTCCAAGTGGACAAAAAATTATATTTGGAAGATGTTTTGAAGGTCTCAACAAAAAGTAGATTCTTGAATGGGACGTTGGTACAACAAAGGTTATATTTGGGGATCATCGACACTTCCTCAAGGCCCTATTGAACTAATAACCAACAAACATAAGACAAAATATGTTGCTTCTTTACTCCGATAAATTCTGAATTTCTTGCATATGTGATTTGATCATCAAATCACTTTGGCTTCTTGTGAAACTTGTCACTAGAAGGGGAGGTGATGTCATGAACATACTTTAAATTACCACATTCTAGAACTTTCCGTAGTCTTTTAGAATCTTCCGTAGTCTTTTAGAATCTTCTATAGTTTTTTAGAATCTTCCAAAATCTTCTAAAATCTTCTAGAATCTTCTTTAGTCTTCCAAAACCTCCCGTAGCTTTCTAATAGCTTTCTAAAATCTTCTAGAATTTTCTTTAATTTTCTTGAATTTCCCTTAGTCTTCTAAAATCTTCCTCAAGCTTCTAGAATCTTCTAAGATACTCTTAAAAGATTCAAAAGGATATAAGTCTTCTAATATAAGTACAAAGTAAGACCAAGATACACCTCAGTCTTGCCAATATAAGTCTTGGAGCAATCCAAAGTGTTGCCTTGTTTCTTAATATTAATCTAATCTCTTGTTCTTGTCAATCATCTAGTTCTTTGTTTTGGTCAATTCAATTCTTTGTTCTTAAAATCATTTTAGTTTTGTATTTTATTTTTAAGGAATAATGCTATTCAAAAAAATGCCGATGGATTAATACTCATTTTTTAATGGTGATGAAAAATAAAATTACTAATATTTCAAAGTCTAAGTCAATATTTCATAGTCAAAGTCTAGTCATGTACTTAATTCAAATTGACATCATATGCACTAAGTTATTCAGAAGTGGATTGAGAATTATGAAATGACTGGACTAACATTTTGGATGCTTGGATGAACATGATCACCTTCTAAATAGAACACTCAATTACAAATTTGGGATGACATAGGCTTCCTTAAGGCTGGATTGACAGAAAGGATCCCTCTACTCTTCGTTCGAGCAGATAAAAGCTACTGTTCATATTTTTTATGAAGCTCTTGACAACTTTTTAGTGCTTGCTTGGAATGAAGAAGATTACGGATTTCAACATAGTTAGTTTCCGTGCAAATATAGATTTCAGAGAATGTTCAAATTTGATGTTTCTCATTCTCCTCATCCATCTTTTTATGTACATCTTTTGGATTATATTTATATTCATCCATTTCTTTATTACAGAAGGATTTGTCTTATAATTATGACATTATCCATGTTCATTCATTTTACAAATAGTGTAGTTTATAATACTCAATTTTATTTGAATTTCTATTTTCTTGACATAATGAATTTTACACTGCATAGAAAATTATATAGATTGTGATCACAATTAAAACTTTGTAATAATATTTTTTCTTTATTTATTGTGTTGTTATTTACAATCAACAAATTGAAGATTATTTACTTCAAAATGAATAATATGTTATATGAACATCGAAAAATTTAAACATGGTCAGTCATACATGCACTGCACTGTAAAATAATATATAAAATAAATTATAATATTACATAATATTGAAAAAAAAATAAAAAAAATAGAATAAACCTCACCCTCTTCTACTTCATAAGTTCTAAATCTAGAAATCTTTTACATTTGTTAAAAATTTAAAGGTTTTTTTTAATATTTATTATTATTATTTTAATCTTATAAAAAACTTATTTGAGTTATAATGTATTTTGAATTCCTCTATCAAAGAAGAATCAGTACATGTGTTAAAGACAAAAAAAAAACATAAATCTCATTTTTATAGATTAATGTTTATTCCAAAAGAATTGCAAACTTCTATTTGAATTAATGTAATTATAAAATTTTAACACTGTAGTATTTTTTATATTATGTTTATGGATGTGTATTGATAAACTATGAAATTGGTAAAGAAACAACATGACTTCTCAACTGTTAACATATTTTTTCATCAAATTTTGTTAACATGATATTTCATCTGACTAAAAATGGAAATTTATCTCTAGTTCAAAAACAATCTTTATTTGAATTTAAATTCTATCCTTATTTATTTGTTTATTTATTTATAAATCAGCCATAGTAATACAATTAAACAAAGCTACTTAACTAAGTGTTGGACCAACGTTTAAAATGCAACATTAACCATAGATATTACAACTGAACATTCTATTTATCTTCAATTAATTTTTCCTACAACAAAAATAATCATGCTTCTACACAACAAACACCTTTTAAAATTCCAACTAAAGCCATCATTCAAACTTTTACATGCTTCAATATTTTAAATTCAACAACCCAAAGATTAACTCTTCTACAAAACAATTGTTAGAGCTCTGAGTATCAACACATATTCAATGATGAGAAACTGGAGAGTACAAATAAAAATGCATTTTGGAATAAATCATGTACTGTCTATATTGCATTTTGTTTTGTTTTCAATTTTTATAATTAAACAAATTAATATCCTTCTATGTGTTATGTAGTTCTACTACTTGCAATTAATTAAAAATTTGGACCACAATTTTGTAGAAGCAATCACTCTAAACCTTTGAGGACGCTCATCAGGTCAACGGAATCTGACTTTTGTTTTTCTGGACATAAGATGTTGGGTTTCAAAATTCTAGTCCACGTGGACACATTGAATGCATTCCAAACTTTGTAACAGGGAGGTCTTCAACCACTGGTACGTGGACGGAATACCACGGGGCTTGATGAATGAAAGTAATCAATCATCCACGAATCGCATAGATGACTTTGCATTGCCATCCACGGTGAAGGTTTTCGGAGAGAGGGAGTCTTAAAAGGCCTGGGAGCAGATGGCTTAACCCTCGTTGCAGACTTTTCTCCTGGTTGCCGTGCCTTGCTGCGGCGCCATTGCCACCGCTATTGTTGCGCTCACCTTGCATTTGCTCTCTATTGTTGGCTATCCTCCTTATCGCCTCTCGATTTTGTCTCGTCCGTTTTGGTGCAGTGTTGTGCCCACAAGCTTCTGGTCATTAGGTTCTTCCCGATTTTCGAGGAGAGCTACTGTAGCTGGAGAACATCGGCTCGACTGCGTGGTGAGTGCTGCGCAATCAAGATTCGTGACTATTTTGTTTTAGGTTTCTTCGTGCTTCTGCGTTGCGGATGGACGTGTTGATGGTTCTTGTCATTGATTGACTTATTCTGCCCCTGTTGTACAACGTGCGGCATTACCACGATGATCTGTATTTTTCGATTGTGCTGGTTGATGTAGCAGTCCCTGGTATTGTTGAATCTCGTCGTTAGAGCTTTACTCAAACTTTGGTATTGGTGTAATGTCTCTGGCTAGGACTTAATCGTTGTAAGTTTTTATATTTTGTTGCCACCGTATACTCGAGAAGATTTTGATACTTTTCCAATTTATATTTTCCTTGTTTTATTATGGATAATGTGCAGTAAAATGTACCTTTAGGTTGAGATTTGCTTGAGCTGATTCCATATGTCTTTTAGGGTATGTGCCATCAAGGTTCAATGTTTGACCTGTTCCTTGACCTATCGACGACATGTATTTTCATCTGAATTTTGTTTGGACACATGTTTAAAGTGATCAAGTCGTTGCTTGCCTTTTTACTTAAGCAATTGAGGATTTCGTGTAGTATTTCTTTCTGGATTATATCCCGTGTTTCCGTGGTGTATTTGTCTCTCTCTTGTTATTTGTATGTTAGGTTTGTGCAAGGTCAATCACCTGTGATCCCTTAGACTCAAGACCATCATCATATGACTTGGCTCTAGCTTCTAGTGGAGAAACCACTAAATGTTTTTAAAAGTGTCTATTTTTGTAAATATTTACCACGCTTAATTTTTAGGTGTTTGGTGAGAAAATTCAAGATAAGGCGCAGAGGTTAAGTGCACGAGGTTTGAATCCCCTGAATCTGACTCTATCTGCTGAGTATTGGTTCTGCAGCTGGGAACAGTTCACTGTGTGTGGTTCGAATCAACTACAGTTCGTTGCAATATTAGGGTTTAGCGTCACCAAAATTTGGTTTTTGTATGCTCTTATGTTCAGCTCATTTTGCTCTGGCAGGTCGGGTTCAATATCTTTGAGGACTTGGCAATTTTGCGGAGAGTTCTAAATAGCCCGGTCCTCAATTATTGCAAGTAATTTTCGTAACAGTTTTTAGGGACCTCCCGCTCAAGCATCATGGATGATGATTGGGGTATGTTTCTTTCTTTATTCCTTTTCTGTGTTCCGTCGTGATTTTGCATTAAAGCACTGAAAGTGATTCTGTTGTACTTCTCTGTGTCGGGACACAATTATTCAGATCTTGCACATCTTCTGTTTGTCTTTTCAGATGCCGAAGATTTTACTCCCTTGCCGCCTGTGTTGGCCAGGGAGACAACTCAGGTGAAGAGCCAATGGGATGATGAAGATGCAGAGGAGGAACCGGTACAAGAGGAGCCCAAAGTTGTACGTGCCTTTCGAATCTGTGATGCATGAGATTACATACGTGCCACTTTTTTATTTGATTTTAAGGAAATGATTTGATTTAGAATTATAACTATTTTATCTATATTTTCTTTATATGTTTTTTGAAACAAAGCTTTGGGAAGTCAAAGGCTATCTTGCAACAATCACATTGTCATCAGTTTATTTAGTGCTCGTCTTTGATGTAATTTATGCCGAATAATTCTGGTGATATGGTAAGAAGGCTAGCATGCATATGCTGTTGTATTCGTACGCTTTTTCTGGTGTCATCATGATGGTATTGGGAGGTCTTGACAGTGAGTCACATTTTGTGCAGGTCGCTGCACCCAAACCCAAGGTTGAGAAGAAAAAGGAGAAGATCAAGAAGGCAACTAGCGATGAAGGGGTTCTTTCCGACCCATTGGCGGAGAAGCTTCGACAACAAAGGTACTAAGTTTTGAACTTAAGCTGGTCATTTAGTTTATGTTTTCTTAGTGAGCTGCTATGCGTACTCATCTATTTTTCTTATTTGAATATATGAACCTGTGAGCTTGTTCTTTTAGCCAGGAGTACCGAATAGTGGTTTTTATTTGAGCCATTCCCTTGGAATTTTTTTGCAGCACTCTTCTCATGGAACTTTACTGTTGTACATATGTTGTGGGACATCACTACACACATTTTTAAGGTCGTGTTTTTGTGCTAATGAAGCTGCTGTGACGTTCAACAGGCTGGTTGAGGAAGCCGATTATCAGAACACATCTGAGCTTTTTGGAGGCAAGACACGAGGTGGTCGTAGTTTAGAGGATTTTATTCCAAAGTCTGAGGATGACTTTCTGGAGTATGCTGAATTACTTGCTCACAAGATAAGACCATTTGAGGTATTTTATATGCAGTCTCACCTAATAGTGGTAATTTACATGTTAAGCTTCTGAATTTAAGTTCAGCTATTAGCTTGCTTGTCTTGACATTTATTGAACTTTATATACGTGCTACTCGTCTCATTCTGTTGATCCTGGCGTGTACATATTTAATTGCATCCACTCTGTCTAGGTATCTGTGATCAAGTTTCTATCAGTCACGTTATAGAAAACGTAAAATAATCAAAGTAGAACATTTGTTACTGTTTATATTGATTTGCTGGTTCAGCCTGATTTTCACTTGCATTCCTATGGGCTTTGTGCAATGTTTACAGAAAAGTTTTCATTACATGACTCTTCTTAGAGCAATCATGCGTCATTCAGTTGCAAACATGAAAGCTTCTGATGCTAAGGAGGTTGCATCAAGTATGACCGTTATTGCCAACGAGAAATTGAAAGCGGAGAGGGACGCTACTGCAGGAAAGAAGAAAACAGGTAAGTGACTGCATGGTCATGTCTGAAGGTGACGGTTAAATTTCTGAAAGCAAGTTTTTATAAGAACCTGCACCAGTTCGTGATTGTTTGTAATTCTCCATTTCTCGCCTGTGTCTCAATATCTGGTCATTGTCGTCGTTTGTTTTCTGGACGAAGATTTGTGATCTTTGCTAATTGTTAGTTTGGATCCAACAGGTGCGAAGAAGAAGCAGCTTATTGTTGACAAGCCAGATGATGATGGAATGGGTGGAGTTTCTTACGATGCAGTAGATGATTACGACTTCATGTAATAGAATCAGTCCCTTTTAATTATGGTTCAATGGACCATTATTGTAGTCTCGTTGAGTGGCTCGGTTAGGCAAGCATACATCAGAGTTCAGAGTGCTGCAGTTTTGCTACGAACACATTGCTGTTAGTTACCCTAGTTTCGGCAATATTTTTGTGTTACATGTCAGGATGTGTGTTTGTCTACCTGAAACTTGGGAGATCTTTCAAACCTCCCATATGGCTTCTGCTTGCTGTTACGGTCAAAGGGTTTCCTCCCTTATTGTTTCAAGCGGATCTATCGAAGCTGTAGAGCTTTGATATTCTATTTATACTGAAAGTTATGAGATGCTGGAATCGTGACACTCCTTAGGTGACGTGAAAAGCTGAAAATTGTACCTTAATTCGATCCTCCCGTTCGGCTCCAAGCTGACTAAATTGTGATTTTATTAAAATTTGGTGTTTGTGGATGTCTAGATGAAACATGTGAATGAGGGATATTGTGTATTCATCACAACTGAAATACAATTTTATGAATATTTCCGACACATTTACTTCAAACAATATTCCACTTAGCAAACTGTCCAATCGAATCCTATGAGTAGTATGTAATCAATGAGTAGCTCAGGATCCACAAATAAATGATAACGATCTGGGTTGATGATTTCAGTCCTATCGTATGCTAATTGATGTACTTTTTCTCCTTGAAACAATTACCCTCCCAAATCGTTGATGTACAATTACCCTCCCAAATCGTTGATGTACAATTACCCTCCCAAATCGTTGACATCCGAGGCTGACGACGATTCTTCACGACATGAAACGATTCACTCACAGCACACGCAATTCGCTGTGAGTGACACATTGTCTCAAATTTACAAAGTTCTGACACAGAAGTGGCCGAAAACTTAAGGATTGTAGGGTAATTAGGAGAATTGATGTGGGTCATTAAATCACAGTAAATTGATGCAATTTCGATGACCTTGAAGTATGCAGCTACGGTGAGCCTATGATGCCCACGGATTGGGGTCGTTTACTAGAAATTTGGACATGATACAAGCAATCGCCAGTCATTGTACTGCGTGGTCCGTGTGAGACTTACCTCAGACAACAACAACCGAATCAGTCCATTCTGTACCACAGCTGTATTAAGACTGGTGGTGAGTTCTTAAGTTTGTCAAACGTGCAAGTAGGGGGCTTGTTTGCGTAATTTCCATTCCACTGCCACTACCTGTAAAAAGTTACTGAATGATGCAGCGACACCGCTGTGCCCGGCTTGGAAATACTGATGTACACGATTGCGAGTACATCATTGATGATTGTGAAAAGTTAGGATAGTAATGAGCATATTTCTAAAAGCTTTTCCAAGCCCTTCATTGCAGTGAAGGGTGTTATGAAAATGATGATAGAGTTTCACGCCGGGTGCCGAAGATGTATCATGTCAAGGAGGTCGCTAATGTTTCTAGACAATGTTAAGCTGAACAAGCCTCAAGCAAGTCCGGTCCAGTTTTCTTAATTGTAGTTTTCCTTGAACATTTCCAAATCTTTGATTGGGAGGCTTCGGAGATGACTTGAAGGTGGAGTCAATAGCCGAACTTCTCATATTTCACCCCAGTTTTTTATTCCAACAGTGGCAGCTACACTCAGCGGATGCACAACACGAGAGCGATGATTTGAACATGGAAAAGCAACTGCTAGAGGTCAGCGCTGGCTTCAAAGAAGGCCAGACCATTGAATGTTGAAATTGTAACACTTGAAAGAGTCCATTCACATATCCCCAAACTGAGGATGTAGAACGAATGGACGTTGCAGTATCATATTTCATTTCACATTCCGAGGGTTTAAATTTGCATGCAAATTTAAGTCGACTTTATTTGAATTCACGTTAGCTCATGTCAAGCCTGCCTTATTCGCACATTCCGATTGGTTGTCTGTATTTTTACCATTAGCTCACGTGGAAGGACGCAACTTTATTGCTATAACTATCGATAGAAATCTTCATTTCCTCCCTCAATACACAGTCTGCAATGCACAGTCCAAGGTTAATACATTTCTCAATTGATCCTATCTCCGATTCGCTTGCATCTGCTCCTTGCGTCTGCATGTTGGTGAATCATTTGGGTCCGGACATGCAGACACCGATTTGGGTGAGATGCGTCTTATTGTTCGCTCCAAATAAGCCAACGATGTAACCTTGGTCTGCTGGGGAGAAGAATTCGTGTGGACCTGGATTTCCGGCATTACCCCATGTGTACTGATTATTGTTGCTGTCAATGAAGGAGATAGTGTCAAGTCCGTATTTGTCGTTGTAGGTTCCTCCAAGTCGAACAAACGGCGTGTTGTTAGGGTTATTAACCTCCCATTTGAACTGCGGGTTTCAAAGTGGAATTTTACGCTTTAGAAATCTGAGATTATTCCATGAATTGTCTTCATGTGCAATGTAGAGATTCAACTGTGTATGAGCTCATGATTGTGTACATCACGCATTTGCCGAGGACATCGAGATAATGAATAGAATGGCGCTGGATACGTACCTGGGCTTTTCTTTTGCCTGTGACCTTTCCATGAGAAAAAGTGGCATACGAAGGAATGGTCGGGTCCGACGTGAGAAAGCTAACCCACTGCGTCTTTATGCCCTTGATCCCTGTATCGGTGAAGCTTATGAGAAATGTGGACATGTTGTCATGGCGCCCATCTGACCACCCCGAGGAGCCTTGTGGGACCGTCGGTGGCCATGGACCAAACTTGATGTCGCATTCTCGAAACCTAACGGGTGGGCCTTCGACCAGCAGCTCCCTGGATGGCGCATTTCGGGCGGCATTTGCCACACTCACTGCTAGCAACTGTTTATCATCAAAAAACACAAATCTTAGCTCGGTTATGCAGTGAACGAAATGAGTCTCATACTTGCTTTGAGGTTCGATAGGGAGCAAATTCCAGTGTAAACATCCCACAAGATCCAAGTGCAGAGGGCTTACTCCAAGCAGCAACAAGTGAATTGTCATCTTCGTCGACATGGTCTCAACTGTAAATGCTGAAGCTCAATGGGTTCTTAACAAACAGCGAATACTGGATTGATGATATGATCTTCCTCGACACAAAGCTCTTCTTTATACCGACTATTCAGTCGACCATACCAGCTCAGCCCGAGACTGTTGAGTTTGACTATCCCTAGTCAACCCTACGCATATCGAGATGTTTGTTGGAAGTGAAAATTTTTATTGACAGATATGCACTCTCCATTCTGCATCTTAAATATCCCGTGGTGTCTGATAAAGTTCAGTCACAGAAAGTGCAGCGAGCTTCGCACTCAGGTGGGGAGCCATATATTATTATAAGCATCATCTGACATCGTCGTCATTAAATCACCGCGCTGAAGGCGGTCGCTACGCTCTAGTAGAGGTGGGTCATGGATAAGCACGGGCTGTCAAGCAGTGGGAGGTTTTCATCTGTTCGGCAATCACAGATCTGGAAGCATTCAGCATAGTTGTCGTCCAGATTGAGTGGTTCATGGTTTATAGATAGCGTGGACCGTGGATCCACCGATTGTCAGACTCGGACAGATTGCACGTTTGTCTGAAGCACACGTGCCTCGTTATTATTGACTTACATCAGCTGCTCGGATTTCAACAATAGTTTATACCCTCACTCTTGAGTAAACGTTTTTAGGTGATTTTCGTGTAGGAAGGGGCAGTGGTAGGCGGTGAACATTCCATCATGTGATGAGTAAAGATGCGGCCAAAATCTTTTCCAAGCGCGTCAGCCGCGATTGGAAAAGTCCTCCTCGGCAGCCTTGTACACGAAAGTCATACTCAGATAAGAACCCTGGCTATGGAGGCCAGCCAGCGATGCTTCGTTGCTTTGGGAGATTTGGCAGCCAGTTATTTGACTTGTAGAGCACAACCACGTGGGTAGTATCTAACAGCCGCGCCCACCTTCGTCACCGAACATGGTTTACTTTGCTTTGTTTGGCAAGCCCAGATGAAAAGATGCTGCATGTCGATTCTGCGCTCAAACTTCCGTCTAGATGCACAATTACTGTGCATAGACCACGCTTCTATCTGTCTAGGTCAGTTTCACAAGGACAGCCAGCTTCACAGAAGAAGCCATGTCAAGCTGCATCAGTCCACAGCTTGTCAAAAGCTTGCTGTTTTGCTGCACACCTCTCCCAGTAACTTGAGCATTCCATCACCGCATCCTCAGAAAACACAACTTGCACGCCATCCATGGCTTTCCATTGTGTGCAAACACTGTGCAGGCTTGGCTGTTGAGGTTGTCACGCTGCACCGGAAGACGTTGCAACGACAATCCACGAGATCTCGCAGGAATTTCTGGACTTTTCCTGATGGTGGTTGCAAAAATTAGGTCAACTTTGAAAGCGCTCTGGGTGATTTGTTTAATCCTCTGAACAAGTGGGTGTAGTAGGAATATATGATGCTGGCACTTTGGTGTGGAAGATTAACCCAAGATGCCCTTGGATTGATCACATACAACAAGCTATAGAGAAAAGATTGCATAGTTGATGAGGAATATGTTCTATTAAGTCAAAATAAAGTAAAAGTTGGTTTGTGGTTTAAAAAGAAAAAAAAAAGAAGTTATAATTCAACAAGTTTTGTGTATACATGATTACAAGGACATTGTTGAAGTTCATTTGATTCAATTTAGGACTTTTGTTATTTTTTTGTTATTTTTTTTTAAATAATAATTTTAGACTTTATTAAATTTTAGAGAATAAAGTCTTTTAGGATGATTATTTAAAAAGATTTTATTATCCAAATTTAGATGATAAAAAATATATTTAGAATTTATAAACAAATTGGTAAGATCTTGATGTAATATGATCAAATAAGTTGAGATTATAAAATCTAAATATTAATATTTTTACTAAAAGTAGAAACATATTGATGAAGAATTGATTCTATTTTATTAAATGAAATGTTTTCAGTATTCAAATATCACAACTCTACAAGAAGAGATTCTATACACTTTGAAACTTTGGCAATAACTATTTCTATTATTATTAAAAAAAACTCCGTAGCTTTGTTTTATTAAAACCAAAAATATTTTATTTAGGATTAAATTTAATATGCATTCTTTTGTAAGTAAAAATCTAACTTTTTGAAACTTTTCAACCTAAGCTATATATATATATATATATATATATACTTATTTTTGGATGCTAATATTAACTTTAAAATGTGGTCTTTAATATTCTAACTTGATTGTTGTAATCTTTAGATAAATTTAAATAATGATAGTTCTACCAAATCCTCAATCTTCTATTCAATTAATTTCTAATCATGTATACTCCAAAAATCCTAAGCAATATTAATAGATAAATAGCATATAGCTAATAGAATGTACGAGAAAGAAAAAATAAAAGCTTTTTCAAAAGATGACTCTTTAATTAAACTTGGACAAATATAAATGATTTAGAATATTAAAGTCTAAGTACAAGTTAAGTATTATATAAGTTTTTTTGAACCTTACAGTGATTGTATTTTTTATTATAATCTTAAAGAGGAAACTATTTGTCACATGTTTTAGATGGTCTTTTGAACAAAACAAACATATAATAAAACTATTACTAAATTAAATAAGTTATGGTTTTAGAAAATTCAATAAAATCCAGTTGAATTGTAGAAGAAATGTCTCAAACTATTTTTTTAAGAAAATTAAATAATAATTTCTTTAAATTGTAGCTGTACTAGAAAAGTTATGTTAATATTAGTGACCAATAAGAAATAATATAACATTTAACTCTAATATATAGTTAATAGGATAATCAATGTTGTCCAATAATTTGTGCTAGAATATGATCAAAGTATATGAAATAGGACTCAAAATAAATGATTACACTTTTGAAAATAAACCAATTTTTTAATATTTAAAAATAAAAATTGACCAAAAAATTCTTTGAACGATTCAAGTTTAATATAGAAAAATAAATTTCTAAAAAGAGCATTTATTCCAGAACAACTTCTAAAATGTAAGATCATGTAAAGCATGTAAGATCACCTAAATATTACAGCAATTGATCAAAGTCAAAGTCAACTTGATCATGTGTAATTTTTCTCACAATTAATCTAATATAAGATTTATTTCTGACCTCTATTATCTCAAAAATAAACAATGAATTTAAATATAAAAATCAGGCACCATTTGATCTCTATTTATACTACCTGATATTTAGCTCTTGGCTACAAATAAAAGTGCACAAATATTAAATCTTGGAATCATGCAAGATGCTCTTATAATCACACAAAAGAGGCAAGATTGAGATTGCTTTGTTGAAGATGGAGATTTGAAGGGACCCACAAAATTCCAGGATCCGAAAATCATGTGTGTTCTGAAAGGTCTGAAGTCCATATCAAAACCCAACTGTGCCTCACATATAATGCAACCCATTCTAGCAAAATCTATACATCAACATACACTTATCTATTGACATGCTAAAACAGTGTGATCCACTTACACAATCTGCATAGAACAAAAGATGGCTCAACACAGACAGATGGTGAAGAAAAACCAAATCAGAAAAAAACGAAGACTTCAAGAGAAGATTTGTTTGAATGAAAAAATTAAGTTGCGAAACTACAATGCTGATGATATATTGATACACCTAATTTCAAACTAATACATTCACAGAAGAGCATGAGCTGTGCTAGTGGTAAATCGTTTCTCACATCACTTGGATCTAAATAATTTTCTGTCTGTAAACCTTGGATCCTGATACAGCGCTCACATTCTGTCCACAAACTTCTGAACCATTCAAGCTCTTGTATAATCCTGTTTTCAGTGAGAAAGACTCAATGCAATCAAATTGGGCTCTCTCTATCAGAGCCCAGACATGCGTGCAGTTGTTTGTACGTGAGTTTAGAGACGCGATCGATGATCAGGTCTTTCCTTGACTTGCAAGACAAGACTCGATCTGCTGTGCAATGAAGAACTTTCCTGTAACCCGGAGGAAATTCATGTTGAGCGGTGCAAAAGATGCCTGGAGAGCTCTTCCCCATTGTTTGATCGAAGCTGTCCTGGCGGACATCTGTACAAGTCGATGACGTGCGTAGGATCTTCGATCGATGCATCTCTTGATCTAACTCGATGCTCCTCTTAGGGGTGCGTGATGGTCGTCATATGTGATGCGGCAGTGGATGTGCAAGGCGCTGAACATTGAGTTCGTTCTGCTGCCAGTTAACTGGTATATCAATCTCCGATGCCGTTGGCGTTTACATCTGTTGAAAGTCTTGGGTGTCGTTCCAGAGATAGAGCGAGGAGAAGATGTCCGAGTTCTGCCGCTTGAGTTGGAGGAGAGGGCTGGTGACGTCGTCGGAACTAATCTTCGTCGTTGAAGGGCACCGCAACAAATCTTCCGGTCCTAGTCCTGGTTGCACTGGGTCCTGCAACCAAGCGCTCCAGTCGATATTGTCCAAGGTTCCCCCTATCGTTTCATAATCGTTCAGCTCAGTGGCGCCACTGCCGCTTGAAGTCTGAGGGTGACGGATTTGCCACAACCCTGTGTTAGAATCGTCGTTACTCGAGAATCTGCTAATGTTGGCTGCGTCTGGTTTCATGAGTCTTATTGCACGATGGATAGAATCGTCCTTGAAGGACAACCCAAACTCCCGCTGGTTCAGATGCTGGTTAGACTGGGGCTGATAAGCATCGAGGTTTACTATCTCTTGCTTGACTCCATGATGTGGCCTTTCTAATAGACCGCCTCCAGCAAGTATGTCAGAGGGGGGTACTGGCTCTGGGAGAGGCGCACCTACATGTTCGTCATGAGAAATGGCCCCCTCGTGCTGCATCTTCATTTTTTGGTATTTGTTCTTTTTGAACACACGGCAGATCACCCACCCACCGTCCTCCTACAAAATCCAGCAAGCATTTGTTACATTTTCAATAACCGCTATATGATGGTTTGCTCACATTTTAAATTTGCAAACCGAAAATTAAGAGTATGGTACTACTAAAAATAATAACATAATTAAAAGCTGGACAGTGGGTTACATGAGCTGGTTGATCAGGTCCATCGTCGAGACGAAACTCGTGCATAATCCAGTCGGTCTTGATACCGTGTGGAGCACGGCCTTGATAGAATACTAGAGTCTTGCGCATGCCGATCAGAGTCTGGTCAAGCTTGGTGTAAATGGGCTTGTCTCGCCCGGTTGCCTTCCAGAAGCCCTTGAGGGTGGCGCGATTGGATCGATTGCCGGTAGGGTACTTTTTGTCCTTGCGGCTGAAGAAGTAGTAGTCAGTTTGCTTCTCATTTGGATCGTTCTTGTTCTTGCAGAAATCTGAATTACAGCATGTAACTCGATGTTAAGGTGAAGAGTGAGACGGTTAAATGCACAACGGTGCCGCAACAACATAAAAGTTGAAACTCATTTCTTTGCTTCCAAAACCTAATTCTGAATGTTTTTGTCTCTGTCCCACGAGCAACTCAATTAAAGTATGATGATTCGTGCTAACCGTGAAGATCCCATGGCTCAAGCTTGTAAAGATCCACGTCTCGGATGAGATCAAGGTCAATCTTCCTATCACCGATCTTCTTCGGAAGGTAATATCCCACCAATTCTTCGTCCATGGGGTGGAACCTAAAGCCTACTGGAACTCTGGCAGCTAGTTGATTCATCTTGTCGTGATTGCTACTCTTATACTAGTATCTGTCAGTACCAACCCACCGCAGCAACATATCAGCACTAGACACATAAACCCTCGCAAAGCCTCATACGAACGATAAGGCCACAGGGCTAACAGAATAGCTACTGTGATGAATCCAAGAGTGAAAGAGTCTTCACTTCGAAAGCAACAAATTCCTCTCGGGTATCGTGCACAGGTGCAAACGAACAGCAAAACAACAGACACCGAGAAACTCAGTCCACGATTTCCTCAGCCCATGGGGAAAGGAATAGGTCTGTCGGAGACACATCGTAGTAGCTAACAGCTTTGATTCTTATCATCATGCTAAAATTCCCAAAAACCATTGAATCATTTAACTATACCCTAAAACCGACAAAGTAGTCTGCATAGAGTTTATCCCTCCATTCATGGGATTGGTTGGTACAGACAATGAGACTGCATACCAATTTCACCCTCTAGTACCGGGTAGGTAAGTCAAAGAAGAAGCTATTTGAGAGTTACACTAACCTCGCGAGCTTACCATTTAATAACAGTATAAGTAGCGTATCACACATCAAGTAAATAAATGTTTTTTAAGACAAGTCTCGTGCTGATTAGACAGGAAATCCCGACCATCTTCCCCATGAAGGTGGACGGGAAAATCCGCACCCGGTTCCGGTGGATGTGCGACTTCAACAAATGAGATCCAATTGGTAGAGCCATATGACTCATTTGCAATGTAGAAAACCAAGTTTTGGCTTACTATTTTACCTAGACATGTTCTGATGAAAGCTTCGTGAGCCTTGTGCAGTGTGATTGCTCATCAAAGATTATATCTCAACTGACCTGGAGGTATAGACTCACGAGAATCTAGAACCGGAACCTCTGATCAACTTCACATGTTTAACATGGGGGTTGATGAGTACCATTTTTCACTGGCACTTTTTAAGTACCACAATTTCTCTTCCACTTTGGCAAGTGAGATCCAATTGGTAGAGCCTTGAAATTAATGGACCTGCTTCATTGGAGGTTTCGCAAGAGCGTTCTTCGGTAGAAGAGAGAACGCCGAACTAATTTCTGCAATTCGCTTCACCAGAAGCTGTTCTTTGACATGAAAGATTATGGGCGTGAGGGCAGCATTCTTATGGTGCTCTCAGGTTTTCGTAAGTCGATTACACATCCCACTTTACAAATATACCCACTAATTACTGCCATAAGCTGCTGCGACTGCATTCCGCAGACGGGGACTGCTACCCTCAGGGCAGCACCCGAACGATTCGGTGATCTAGTGCACCCTCTAGAACAAGCTCAACCGAATAAAAATATGACCCATCGGCGTCAAATCCACGTCCACCCTCGTTCATCTCTCCATCGCAACCGCTGCATGACCACTGTTGACACACCAAAAGATTCTAGCATGACTGGGTCCGTTGCACAGAGAAACTCGAGGGGTGGTAAGTGCCACAGAAATATGCGCCTGTGCGACAATACGACAGGGCTCAGACATCTGAACTGTTACCATTACACTCACAATATGAATTTCATGTCGGTAGAGGGTCTGATTTCTGAACAACTGTGGCGTGACTCAGCAAGTGATGGGTGCACATCACTCCATGGAAATATTCCTGGAAGCTACACGTTGTACGTTATACAGCACTAGCATATGCTGGTCTGATCTGCCATATCTTCATCACAGGCTCTGTACGGCAGCGCCAATGATGCAGGAACTTCGGCAGAGATTTAAACTCCTTGACATCATAATCACCCAAAGACCAAGCAGAAGAGTATGAATGAGTAATGGCTGTTCTCTACACCTCGAATCTTTCAGACACCTTTCAGCCAGCAGAGCATGACTCCCTATTAAAACAACCGTTCACGATGGTGTGGGATATGCACATGTCACCAAGGCTGGAGATCATTGCATAGCATGTAACGCCTACATCCTTCAGAGTGACAGCTACAGGATAGACAACCAATAAAGATTTCTACGCTACAAAAATACAGAAAGATTATGATCTTGGAACAGTTGAAAAATTTCCGAATGGAATCTACGAAACTTTGTCTAGAGATTCATCGTGTGCATACCAGGGACACATGAAATGTTATCTCAAGGTCGGAGGAAACAATGGTCTAACGCTTCCATGCACGGATGCTTAGCACCCAATCGTTCACACGAGCTCCAGTAATATAACTTAACGGGGACAACCCCAAAGAGAGGGAGCCACTCTTACGGCTACGCAATGGAAAAGACATTCCTGTCAGAGATCCTTAAAACTATGTACCGGTAGTGAAGCTGGTGCCAGAGCTTAGCATATGGTCATACGTACAACTCTGGGTGCTGTAGGAGACTCAAATAGACATTGGAGAGAAAGTAGCGACTCTTCCCGTTGAGATTTCGATCATACCAGAATCTATCGTCGTCTTACAAGGAAAAAAAATCAGACACAATGCAAACATGATCTACAAGCCTCGGAAATCCTCGGCCACTTGAACAGAACACATGCACTCTTCTCACCGTAGAATTGCCACAGCTAATACACGATGCACCGTGACGTTCGAGCTACGTGAAGATCAGTCTGGGATTTGCCCGTCAGTGATTCGACAAAGTGCACCGCTAATTCTTAAAATACTGCACTCTAAGGACCGAATGCACAAGGTAGGTTTACTAACTGCTCGAATTAGGTCTATACGGTGTCAACTGCAAGTCTGAAATCCCCGGTAAATTTAAGATCCAGTCAAGTCATCTAGATTATAGAGATCCGCAAGTTGCGGCAAAAGTGCCGCTCGTACATGAAGTTTCTATTCGAAAATATAATGGAACGAAATTCCTTCTGGAGTCTGGAGTCTGGAATCGCGTCAAAGAACATAATCTGAATCAAACTTAAATATGGCTAACTAGTAGAATCTGGGTGCCCCGGAATCACAGGGGTCGGAAATTCAGCGCTGGGTCCATAAATCCTGTCTGGACTCGGAACAGATACAATATTAGATAGCTTCATGTAGATCACAACTCTCTGGTTGAAATGAACGAGAATGATTATTTTTGTAGACCAGTTGAGGATGTTCCACTGCTGACGTTTTGAGACTTACAGCAGCGTAACGAAAATCAAGTTAGAAATGGAGTTGCCGCAGGGAAACGACAAAACAAAACTTCACAGAGGATCGGTAGGGAAGAAATCGAGCCTGATACAGAATATAAGGTTTCTACCGTCGAGGTTGAGTACTGAACAAGCCACTGTAAATATCGAAGCATGCAGTCACTAGTTGAATAGCTGCTAGAATTTAAGAGACCAAGTGGTGTGGACCGTAGTCGCGAACCGGAGACTTCAAACCCCAGCTCACTATTCTAACCTTTGAAATACTCAAGAGATACATTTGAAAAATTGCTTCCAGGTCCTAAGATTTCGTAATTTGAAGACAAGCGCCTACGGAATAACTGCATTGAGCTCTTCACAAGGTACCAACTCTGGAACAAGACACGAATTTATTTTCCCTAGCTCGTCGTCAAGACTGATCATCACATTCGTCCTCGACACATACCAGCACTTATCAACCAAATCCTTAGGATAAAAAAAACACAATACTCAACCCTCCACACATCGAAACTCGCAAACGTCGTCAACAGCAGGACTAATCTGGACAAATAAACATACCGCGTAACTTCAAATTGACCCACAATGTAGAAACGCATCAGAGAAGTGAGACAAGGAGATCGACACGATCAAGCGCGAGAGAGCTGCAGTCTGGAACTGTACCCTGGATTAGACACCAATCAAAACCAGAATGTCGACGACCAGCGTAGGCACCAGCAAGTCCGCGCAGCAGTACACAACCCCCTTTCCTAATCCAACCTTATAGCTCTGAATCCAGCCTTGTTAACCCCTTGATCGAGACTAGAAACTAGTCCACCTCTAGAAACCACAAACTAAGTAGTTATTGCGATGATCGACATCGGAAACCTGAGAAAGGGGATGAATAAGTATGAGAGTGACAGGTCCAGATTAATATCACCCAGTTGGGGGTGCAGTGGCGTGCATTGTGAGAGGGTCAGAGTGGGATGCAAAAGAGGTGACAGCCGTCTTGTCGGCTCACACGCCTCCCCACACCAACTGTCCACGGCGGACCCTTTGCGTTTGGACACTACGTCGGGCCGCAGCCGACGCGGCCAGACTGACGTCATTCTCCCTCTTCCGGACACCAGATCTAGATGTTTGCACGAGTGGTGTTGGATTTTCTTATTCTTTTCTTTTTGGCAGATGTTTCCAGTGTGGGGGCGCCTCTAGTTGATGGCAGCTTCCGAGCTGGACTTGAAGCCAAGTGCTTCTGATTTCGCACTGCTTCCACTCACTCACATCCATCCTTCCACCCACTGCAAGTGCAAAGTCATCATCTCTGTTCTTGTCTGAGGAAGGTAAGAAAGAAGGAGGCCACTGTGGGGGAGTATCTGTGTCTCCGCATCTCTCCACCGAGTGCCTTTTCATGCTTCCTTTCTCATGCATCACCCTCCATGTGGGTGCACTCCATCGCCAGTCAGTCAATTAGTCAGTCAGTTGCATGCGGTTTCTTTTCTGCCCTTTTTCCCCCTCATGCACACACACACACACACACATATATATATATATATATCTAAGAAATATTGCCAGCTAAAATATAGATGTGTATATGAAGGAAATTCTGGAGTGAGGGATCCGGAATGTGAGGGATTGAGTGCCTGAATTGAGGAGCGTGGATTGATTGTATGGATTTGACGGCATGGCCAAGTGGAGCTTTAGAGGCTGCCAGAATTGCTGTCTGACTTGGGGGAGATGGGAGGATGCTCTTGGGCCATGAATGCAAGGGCAAGCATATTTGCACTGTTTTCTTCCTTTCTCTGTCCTTTTTTGGTTTTTGGTAAATTAGTAATTTATGTACATATGAAAGTGGTAATTTGATGCTCTTTTTTTTTTTTTTTTTTTTTTTTTTTTGACAAAGAAATTACTGTCTGTCCAATTTAACAAAATCTGTTTGCAAAGTTTGTAAGTCTTTTGATAGGACTCTCTGTAAAATCACCTGTTTACAGAATTTATGTCACCTTTGATATGGCTCCTTAAGGACCATTTTTAGCAACCTTTTTGTAAATAAGATGTTCTATTGCACCTTGCCAATAGACAGTTTTGATAAGTGCTGATTGATCTTTAATATAAATGAACAGGATTTGTTCTAATCATTAGGGAATATTTCACTAATTGATGAGTTCAAAAATCATGATTTCCTCATATTTCTCCTTGATGTTACGATCTTGTGAATTTTTTTAGATAAAACATTTTGAAATATGATTTTTTATTTTTTATTTACATAATATCCTTTATTATATATATATATATATATATATATATATATGATCAAAAAATTATTAGACTTATTTGTAATGTTGTGCTGTTATGTCTTCTCGTTATATTTCCTTGTTTGTGTTTTTGGTTTAGACATTTTGGTTACTAAGACAAAGTTGATATATATCATAAAGCAAAAGTATTTGATTCATAACATTATGAAACAAAAAAATAAAATAAAAAACAACAAGAAATAAAAATAGAGTATCAATTACAAAATTTAATTTAAAACACACTTTTATTAGTAGGATATTGATTATTATTTGTTTAGGTTTATCATTTCAATGCACAAACTAAGACACTAATTTTTAAAATTTTTTGTGGTATTATTGAAATATGTATGTGTGATTCTTGATTATATTGTTTATCATATATTATATTACTAAATGTCAATAACTCGTGAAGGCATATTACTTGAAAAGGAAAGGCCTCCAATGTTAGTAAGCATCCAAGCAAAGTTGAGATGCACAACGATTATTCTAATATTGAATGTTTGGGCAATAGTCTAAGCAGATTTTTTTTTTTGGTTTTTTTAAAAAATAAAAATACAGAAGTATGCATGTAAAATTATTTCATATGCATAGTGAGTTTTAAGACAATAACTGTCACAAAAGAAGCAGATTGCTAGTTGAGTATTTAAAATACTTATAATCTCCCCTATCCCCAGTTTCCAATCTTCTGTCAAAGTGGATGAAGTATTCATATATATATATATATATATATATACACACATGCACACATGATTTATGTGCACCAATTGCAGTTGTAGATATCAGTATCTATGGTAACTCTTTGTGGTAGTATAAACCCTGATTTTTCAAAAGAAAAACAGAATATGGGGCTTTGCTTGCCCTTTACTTATCATCTTTGTTGTACATTTTATTGTATATTTTTGCCCTCTGAATTGGGATCCGCTTCCAATTGCCACAAAGGGCAGAGGATCTCCGCATGTACAGTTCTGATAGATCCATCATTTGATCCCAGCTGTCCCTTTCATTATTAAAAGATAGAACCCAATTTAATTTAATTGTAAATAAATAAATGTTGATCCCATGTATACTTTTTAATTTATAAGGGCCTTTCACTAAAAAAGACTACAAGTACAAATGGTGAGAGAAAGAAAGGAACATTTCATATGGTGGCATTTAAAGTAGGATATGGACAAAACCATGATATTATTCACATGATATTCTTAAAATTATGTCAACATGTTTCTATTTTTACTTTCTATATTAAACCACAACACATTGAATTATTTATAATAATGAAAGTGTAATCTCATAAGATCAGGTTTGATATAATATATCCAATATCAATTTCTTATAAAAATATACACACAATTAATTATGATATAATGCTATTTAAATTTAAAAAAGTGACTATTTATAAAAATAATCAATAAACTATTTTGAAATAAAATATTTGTATACAAATTAAAATTTGATGTTAAATTATTTAATTAATTTTTTATAATTAAAAATATAATAATAATAAGCTTATATTATATTAAAATTAATTAAAATAATATTTATTTTTTGAGATATAATTAAAATATACATAGTTAATATAAAATAAAAATACTAAAATTAAAATAGAAATTTATTTTTTGAATTTAAAATATATCTCTAAATTGACTTATAAAATAAAAAATATAAGATAAAAATATATGGATAAAAAGATCAATTGATAAATATATTTTTTAGATATCAAGAAAATAAAGTATTTATTATCAATCATATAAATATTAAATACTCTTGAAGTATAACAAAAATAGTAATAAGATGTCAAAGATATAAATTAAAAGAAGATATATAAATTAATAAAATCTATGTCAAAAGAAAATAAAAAAATAAAAATAAGAAAGTATATATATTTAAAAAAAAATTGGAATGGCTATTGTCAACAACTAAAAAATATAAAGACTCTTAAATTAGACCAGAAGCAAAAAAGATTTGACAAGAGTGAAGAAGGCTTCATTCTTATCTCTATATATACTATCTATCAAAGAATTACACAACAACATTCTATAGGACTTCAACATGTGTCCAATTTGCAAGACAAGTTTTCTATATGTATGCCACGTACTTAATTTGTTCCACAAGCTATTAACATGTACAACATGTGGCTAACTTGTTGGCCAAGTTTTTAATCTACCAATCACCTATAAACATGTATAAAGATAACACTAGAAGAGAAGAGCGTCATTGGTGATAACTAAAGTGACGTAAAAATGTGTTGAAATATATTAAATTGTATTAAGTCTTGTTCCAATTTTTTTTTGATTTAACATAATTTAATACATTTTAACACATTTTAACACATTTGTATGTTATCTTGGTTATCACTGGTGACGCTCTTCTCTTCTAGGATAAAATTGCTTCTAATAAATTTTTAAGAAGTTTTTTGATAAGACATTATCAAATTAACTTATTTTTACTTATTTCTAGTTATTTAATTTAACTAAATAATTATTAGAATAAATCTTATGTCTGTAATATTTTTTCCTCTTTTTTAGGAATGAATTCCACAATGAGCGGTGATTACATGTTGAAAAAGTCTAAGATGCACCAAATTGTGTTTGCCACATATTCTAATCTTTGTTTCTTTTGAAGGTAGTTGATAGGTTTTTTCAACCATTAATAGTATTTTATACTAACATGGGAGGACCACCATCATATTTGATCATTGTTGAGGCCTTCATAACTTCCTTCAAAGAAAACATTTGGAATACCATCAAGAATAGTTCTTACTTTTAAAAGTATCATTAAATACCAAGAGTCTCTTTTAAGGTTGTGATACTAAACACATTGTATATTGCCATCAATCCAAGGAAGAATATGTTGTTCTTGAAGATCTTCATCTCTATTCTATAATCTTGAAGGTTGTGATAGTCATAATGTCCCATCCAATAAGTCATTAAATAATAGTTTTTAAATTGAATTTGTTGGTTATTGATTCTCCATGTCTTTGGCATTAAAATTTTAAAAAAAATTTCAAATAATGATATAAAATAGAATAAAATTTCTATTGAACCTGCTTTATTTTATAGCAAAGATTTTTTTAACTCTTCATCTTAGTTTTGATAGATGTTGTCAATAAAATACATTTACTTTAATTGATATATTTGTTAGATTCTTGGATGGCTCTCATATGTGTTCATTAATATCATATCTATGCCAATATATAAGATATTCCAATATATTTCGGCATCGCCTCAAATCTAAAACGTCTTCCACTTCAAATTCTTTATTATTGTCTACTTCTATATGATGCGCTTGCATTTGTCTTCTTCCTTGTATATCTCTTGTCTTATATGACTTGAGTAGTAATATGTAGAATACAAGATGGATCTTCATAGATTTTGGTAGGTATAATCAATAAGCAATTGAATTAATTTATTCATAAATTAAAAATGGTCCAAACTTCTTATAATCTAGCTTGTTTTAAAGACAAATAGTCTTGATATTATAACAAAGTAATCATACCTTATCACCCATGTAGAATTGAGGTTGTTTCTTGGTATAGATATCTACATTGATCTTTTGTCATTCTTGAGCTTCTTTTAATTATGCCTTTATTGTTGCATATAGCTCTAACAATTGATTTATAAAATCTTTTGTCACAAGATTATGAGCTTTTGAAAAGTCAAAAGTATCAAGTCATGGATTATAATCATAATTGGCAAAGAATGGAATTTGTTGAATAGAAAAATGTACCAAATTATTATAAACAAACTTTGCTAATGATAAAAGAGTTGTTCAATCATTTTGATGATAATTGATAGTATACCTCAAATATTATTCCAAGACTTAATTTACTTGTTTTGTTTATCTATTAGTTTGAAGATGGAAAGCTAAAGGTAATTTATATCCACCTTCAATATTTTGAAAAAGGTTCTGCAAAATTTTGATATAAATTACATCTTTCTATTTGATATAATATCTTTTGATAATCTATTATAATAATAAATATTATTAAAAAAAAATTTAATTATTTTTTTATTTATAATATATTTTATACATGATATAAAATATATCATTTTAGTGAAACAATCTATAGTCATAAATATAGAATCATATAAACTTGAATTTGAAAGATTTGTAATAAAATTTATAGAAACAAAAGATCAAGGTTGTTTTAATATAGATAATGGTTAGAAAAGTCTATAAGATTGATGATAAGAAGTTTTTGATCTTCAACAAATATCACACAATTGTACAAATTCTTTAACAGCCTTTTACATTTGAGGCCACTAAAAATCTCTTGATATTAGCTCCAAAGTCTTCTTATATCTAAAATATCCTATTGTAGGGAAGTTATAACAAGCTTCAAGAGCATGTGGTTGTGCTTCATCTTTTAGAATATATAAATATCTTTTAAAATAGAATAGATTGTTCTTAAACTTAAACTTAGAAGTATTATGAGACTTAGATGAATTATTCTTAATATCATAAATAAGAGGATCTGAAGACTTATTTGATTGAATTTTCTTAAAAAAAATTGAATCAACAATCAATGTTGATTTTATTGATCAAAAATGAAATTGCTCTGGTTTTAAGAAGATCATTCTTTATTGATCAAAAGTTATATTTTTTTTTATTGATTTAAGATAAAAACATCTAAAAAGGATATCAAATAGATCTTATTATTTTTCTAGATGAAAAGTGATAATAAACTCAAATCTTGACAAAGACATGCTTCAACAAGCTTGACAACAATTCAACATGTGTATTGATATGAAGTACTAAAGATTCTTATGATTTGTATATACAATGACTAGATTAAAAGCACCTTTTAGATAATGATGTCATTCTTAAAAAGAATCTACAATCACAAGAAATTTTGTATTATGGATTTTATAATTGCTCTCTATTACTAAAAAATTTCTAGAATGTAAAGCTACTAGGTGGAATTTATGATCTGCTCCCATTTGGGACAATATTATACCTAAAGCAAAGATTGATGCATCTATTTCTATGAAAAATACCTTGGAGAAGTTGATGTGATACAAGATTAGTGCAGAAATAAAAGCTCTCTTCAAAGCTTCAAACAATATTTCTATTTTATTACTCCACTTAAGTTTGTCCTTAGAAGTTAAACATGTTAATAGATCTACAACTTGAGAAAAATTCTTGATGAAGATTTGATAGTAATTAGTAAATCTCAAAAAATATTGTATATTCTTTATTGCTCTTAAAATCTTCTAGTCCATGATTATTTGGATTTTTTAGGATCCATCATAAGACCATCATTTAAAATGATGTATCCTAAAAAGTCAACTTAAGTAGTGTGAAATACATATTTTTTCATCTTGATATACAATCCCATATCTCTAGATTTTTATAATACATAATGAATATATAATTCATAATCCTCTATGTTCTTAGAATAGATTAAAATGTCATTTAGGTAACAGACAACAAAATTATCTAAGAACTTATGAAAAATATCGTTCATGAGATGTTGAAAAGTAGCTAGTGTATTCATGAGTCTAAAAGGCATAATATTATATTCAAAGTATCTATACCTTATTCAAAAAGCAATCTTCTATTCATCTTTTTTTTTGATGTAGATTAGATTATACGCTCTTCATAAATCTATTTTTATATAGATCTTAACTTGATTCAATTAATCAAGAAGTCTTCATATCAAAAATAGAAGATATCTATTCTTAATAGTAATCTTGTTGAATCCTTGATAATCTAAACATATCCATAATAATCCATCTTTTTTTTTCACAAACAAGATAAATATTGTTACTAAAGATTTTAAATGGCGTATGAAATTCTTGGCCAAGTTTTCATTAATGTATTTTTTGAATTCAGCCAATTTATTTTGTGATAAACTGTAGATTGGTCCAAATAGAGGCTAAGTTCCCTCTTTGAAATTAATTGAACAATCATATAGACAATGCTCTAAAAAAATATCTATATTCTTTTTTTCAAAAATATCTTGATAATCTTAGTACTAGCTTCAAATGCCACTCGAAGTCTTTCCACCATCAGAAATGGTTGTAGCATAAATAACAAAAGGTGATCATTCTTTCATTGTATTCATAAAAACTTTTATACCTACAAGTATAGATTTTATTATACTAGACTTATGGCTTTTTACTAGATTAATAAGACTTTTATTAATATTCTGAAAAAAATCTATAAGAAATCAAATCTATTTGAAGATTATATTTTTTTAACCATGATAAACCTAAAAGAATTAGATTAGAGAGAAATTTAATCAAATTAAAGATTATATAACTATTATGGCCATCTATTATTATATTTAAAAGAAAGATTTTATGAATAATATCTCTAAAAGAAATCAAATGACCATCTATGATTTCTATATGTATAGGTTTAATTTTTTATATTAAAGATATTCTATGACTTTCAACAAATTTTTTATCTAAAAAACACATTGAGGCTCCTAAATCTAATAAGATAGAGGTTTTGTGATTTTTAGTTTCCAAAGTACACATCTATTATAAAACAAGGAGAGGATTTTAAGGAGAGAATAAGATCTTTATTAGTAATTGTATAAGATTCCAGCTACATGGTTCCTATTGTAGGTGGACAAACTCATTTTCCAACATATTGTCTTCTCTGACAATCATACTCCTTATTTTATAGTTGCATCATTTTTTTAGACAATGTTGAGCAGTGTATTTAGACTTTCTATAATATAAGCACAATCCTTCTTGATGACAATGAGGCTTTTTTTGTTCAATAAAAGATTTAAAATATATTATATCAATTTACATGTCTTTTACTTCTAAATATATGTATTGAAAAGATATTGGTATTGCTATTGTATTATAATAATGTTGAGGCTCTATTATGCATCTTTCAGATTGAAACTCAAAAAACTAATTGTCACACTTCATAACAAAGTCAATTGCTTGACTCAATGTCTAAGAATGAAATAAGTTGAACATCAATTTTTTTACCTCATATTGTAATTCACAGAGAAATTGGCTTATAAGTACAATATTATTCTATTTGACATCAATCATTAATTGTCAAAATTATGAAGCATATAATATCATTAATCAATTATCTTATTGTAAGATATGGATCTTATTGGTTATAATACAAATTGTATGATATTTTTTATCTATAGATCAAAATTTTGTTAAAAATATCTCAAAATTATGTAATATTAGATTACATCGTTCAAAAAAAGATAAAAACTATAATAAAGCAAAACTTGAAAATAATGTTCCAATAAACGTGACTTATAATCTTTGAACTGAATAACTTTGAGATTGAAATTCAATCACCATTTATACTTGATTAATAAATCCTTAATGCTTAAATGATATTCCATTGTAGGTGAAGTAATATGGCTTAGTATTGACATTGAAGCAGTTCCAATCATCTCTATATCTTCACTTCTTCTTAATCTTATTACTTTTTGTGGTAGTACATTGAATTGGTGTATTGCAAGCATTAACTCTCTCATTTATTCTTGCATTTGTGATATTATACTCTTCATTTCAATAAGCTTTGTTATGATAATATAATAGAAAAAAAATGTCTATTTTTATTATAGAATAAAATATTCAAAAAAATAAATAAATTCTAAGAATAATATTAGTTTAGAAGTGGATAATCTATAACTTCTAATATGCTTATTTTTTTTATTAAGAAAAAGGAACAATCTACTCTTAATCAAAAAAAAATAAAGCTCTAATATTATATGTGTACTCTTATCAATCTATCAACGATATGAACTGAAAGAAGATGCATAAATCACTAAAATCTATGTCAAAAGGAAATAACAAAATAAAAATATAATATATATATTCAAGAAAAAATTAAAATGGCTATTGCCAATAATTAAAAAATATAAAGACTCTTGATCTAGATTAAAAGCAAGAAAAAAATTCATAAAAGTAAAAGATGCTTCATTCTTATTTCTATATATACTATCTATCTAAGAGTCTTTATATTTTTTAGTTATACTCCAATATTGCAATGAAGAAGATATCAGTTTAGAGGAGGGTAATCTGCAACCTCTAAAGTACTGATATACCTTCAAGTAGAGGGATAATCCACTCCCTAATAAAAAAGATCCAACTCTGATATTAAAGATGTGGTCAATCTCGACAAATTATCAAAGATACAAAAATACAAAACAAGAAATTTGAAACTAGGACACGATTTCTAGAAGAAAACCAAAAAATTAGATTAAACAGATGAATATACAAACAATATCAAGAAAGGTGAGTTAGAACTCCAAGAGATGCGTTAATGAGACTGAAGAACCCTTCAGTCTCAACACCTATACATATTCTTGTCTAAGACACTTTTTGAACAGCTACCATCAGATTAAGAAGCTTTTTAAGCAGCTTCTACCAACTAGGAAGCTTCTTGAGTTCTTTCCACTAGCTGGGATGCTTCTTGAGCTCCTTCTACTAACTGGAAAGCTTCTTGATTGACTTTCACCAACTAGAAAGCTTCTCAATTGACTTTTGCTAACTCGAGAAGCTTCTAGAATGTCCCAGAAGGTTCTATGAATCTCCAAAGTATATGTCTCTAAGACATATGTAGATAGTATATATAAAAAGTGCTCTTATTACTTTATCTACTACGAATGAGTAATTTTTAAGTTTTCATGGAATCATTTACAAAAGCTTTTGGAGAATATAACAAGGCTCGATAAGCAACAATTAAGAGACGAGCATTACGGCAAGGGACACGCTCTGTATTAGTATGTATATTTAATTTTAGGCAATTAGTATGTGACATCAATTGGAATGAAGAAGCCCTAATTAGCCAATTTTATTGGAGGTTAAGAGATGATGTGAAGGATTTATTATTATAACTTCTAGATCTACAATCGCTCAATGAAGCCATTAGCCAAGTCATAAAATGTGATAACCGATTGTTTCAAAATTGATAAGATCAATGTTTGTAAGCTCCAACAAGACAATATGCAATTCAATATATCCCTGGTACATCAATAAGTACTTTGAATTCACACTCAGAGGTAGAAAATATGCAGCTTGATACGATTTAAACCTCTTAATCCACAAGAAAAGAAGTGTCAAATAAAAGAAGGTTTGTACCTATATTATAGCAAGGAAGGCCATAAGATTGATAATTGTCCAAAGAAATAAAATCAATACGTTGTTGTATTATGTATTATCTTGTTCAAGAATGCACCAGGCACTTGGCTGTAGAAAGTAAAATTGTGTTTGTAAATAATCAAGAAATCCTAATATATTTTATCCATATATGAAGAATATGATTCAAAGTTCAATTCAAAAGTGTTTAAAAACACTCCTCTTAGTAACATCAATTATACATATACCCCAATTTCCTTGTTTCTTTTATAATTAAGCAATTTTTTATTTTTGTTTGTAAGCCCTAATCCTAATTAGTGAGCTTTGACATGCTATAAATTTTAATCCGACCATCCACTTAGTGTGAAGTTTTGCACACAAATGTTGATATAAGTCTTTTACATGCTCAAAAAAATTTAGCTCAATCCAACTTACCGATTGCAAGAAAATGCCCAAAAAGCGCACTAATGATACTCAACTGCCAACTTGAAGATTGATGTAAAAACTCCAGTGGTGATTTCTCCTTCTTCCACTATTAACTTCAGCTCAAACTTGGTATGTAGCTCAACTTATAAGTCTTCTATCACCATACCAAAATTTATGTTGATCTAATTGGTGGATCTTTAGTTATCATAGAAATCCTATCCAACCCAAAACTGCCAACTTTTGACAATCCTTTGTATCAAAGCTCAAATATCTCCTGATTGCATTGCTAGATTAACTCAAATTTTTGTATATGCTTAGCACATCCAACAATCCAAACAATATCAAATTTTGAACCATAGATGCTACATAAATTGCACGAATTGCTCATCAATGCAAGCCATCATTGTCTTATATAAAATCCAAAACACTAATACAAACCCTAACTTTGAATAGCAATTGCTAAGTCGTCTAAAATCCTATGGTAACAAGCTAAATGCCCTTGGAACCCCCTTCAAGCTTGCTATCCAATTCTAGTCACCGATCTTTGAATGTCTTGAATACCTACCTTCGGTGGTCATTTATATGGCTAAAGATCTGATTTTGACCTTGTCTCATATCCGGTCACCCCCCGGATATTGATCTAATTTATTTTAAGGATTTTTACACTTAATCCTATCTTCAATTCAACCTTGGTATCTATCATATTAACTTTTTACTTCTCTTATTCTATTTTTATTAACTTATGGCTTTTTTAAAAGCCGTGAACTAGTTTCTACAACCTAGAAGAAAATTTTAATAACTAACTTTTATCTTTTAGCTATTAGAGCAAGAATTAATCTAAGAGGCTTCTATAAATCTTTTCTTAAGTACCTTAAGTTTCTAATAATCCAAGATAACTAAGTATTAAGTAAAATTTATATTTATTCATACTTTTCACTATATAAACGTATTACAACACGAACGCTTAAAAAACCAGGAGTGCAATTGTTCAAGAAAACAACAATGTTTAGCCACAGTAACAATCGTGCAGCTAAACAATCCAAAATTACAAAACTATTTAGGTTCTTCTTTTTTTATTCAACCTGCTTGTTGTTTTACAATCCCTTTGTATTTTGGCCCTCAGAAGCTTCAGACAACTGCCTTATTAGATTCAAAGGCATCTGCTTGTTTCATAGATGAAGCATTTATCAAGCTTCATATAAAAAATTTAGTACAAAAATCCAAACCCATTCATGTAGAGGTAATAGATGAACGACCTTTATCCTTGGATAGTGTCACCTATAAAACCATGCCTATAGAAGTGTCGTTTAAAAATTATAGAAGCCAGATTGTATTCAACATTATTAGAACTCCTTTGAATCTTGTTACTCTTGGACTATCTTGGTTGGAGAAACATAATCCATCTATAGATTGGAGGTTACAAAGAGTAACATTTCTAATAGAGATCCCTATAAGAAAGATTCGTAAAAAGCCACAAATTAATAAATCTTTATTTATTGGAGCAAGGGCTTTCATAAGATCAGCCAAAGAAGGTACACCATTTATTATTTATGCGACTCCAATTCCAGAAGATATGACTTCATTGGTAAGTATTCTAGAACAATATAATGAATTTCAAGACGTTTTTCAAAAGAAGAATTCTAATATATTACCAAAAAATCAACCCTACGATTGTGCTATAGATCTTCAAGAAGGGACACAACCACCTTTTGGTCCAATCTATAATCTTTCTTAGAATGAGCTTGCGGTATTGAAAGATTATATTAACAAAAATCTTACAAAAAACTTTATCAGGCATTCAAAGTCCCCAGCAGGCGCACCTATATTTTTTGTAAAGAAGAAGGATGGTTCTTTACAAATGTGCATTGATTACCGAGGATTGAATAAAATAATGGTAAAAAATCATTACCCACTATCATTACTTTTAGGACTCTTGGAACAACTCGGCCAAACCAAGATCTATACTAAAATAGATCTTTGGAGAGCATACAATTCGGTACGGATCAAGGAGAGAGATGAATGGAAGACCACTTTTTGAACAAGGTATGGACATTTTGAATATAATGTTATGCCTTTTGGACTAACAAATGCACCCGCTATCTTCCAATATTTAATAAATGATATCTTTTGAGAGTATTTAGACAAGTTTGTAGTGATCTACCTTGATGATATCCTGATCTATTCAAAAAATCTAAAAGAACACAAGGGGCATATCAAGCTGGTATTACAAAAGCTACAAGATACAGGTTTGTATGCCAATTCAAAGAAATGTGTATTTCACCAACCGAAGATGGAATTTTTGGAATACATTGTATCTACTAAAGATTTGACAATGGATCCCAAGAAGCTAGAGGCAGTTATGCAATGGGCCAATTCAAAGACTGTGAGAGATGTACAATGTTTCTTTGGATTCGCTAACTTCTATCAGATCTTCATCAAAAATTATTCTCAATTTGCTGCCCCTCTAACTCGATTAACATATTAAGACAAGTTAGAATAGGAACCTCAAGCGGAAAAAGTATTCCAAGATCTTAAGATGGCATTTACTATAGCCTCAATATTGGTGCACCTAGATTTCACAAAGGCATTCTATTTGGAGACTAATGCTTCAAATTTTGCACTAAGGGCCATACTTTTACAAATGGATATAAATGACAAACTCCATCCTATTGCATTTTATTCTCAAAAATTCTTTATTGCCAAAATTAATTATAAAATCCATGATAAAAAATTTCTTGCTATTGTAGATTCTTTCCAAGAATGGCCTCATTTTCTTGAAGGAGCAATGCATCTTATGACTGTTTATACAGATTATAAAAACTTAGAATATTTTAGGTTAGCTCGGATTCTTAATCGTCGCCAAGCTCGATGGAATATGTCACTATCTTGATTCAACTTTATCATCATTTATTACCTTGGGAAGCAACAAGGATTGTCCGATGTTCTATTAAGGAGATTATATCTCATACCAAGGGTAGGGGAGGTAGCGTTTGATCAACAATATATAATTTTGTTAAAATCAGAGCAATCCCGCCTTTGTGCCACTATTGCATCAGTGCCTATAGATTCTAATTTCTTCAATGATGTGCATATTGCAACTATTAATGATGCTTTGATTTTTGATGTCAAGCAACGCTTGAAAAAAAATGCTGATAAATTCAAACTTGAGAAAGTTCTTTTATACTGTGAAGAACATTTGTATATCCTAGAAGGACCAATGTAACTACGCATTCTTCAATCCACCCATGATTTTCCTACTGCAGATCATTTTGGATTTAATAAGGCCTTGAAACTTATTTCTCAAGATTTTTGGTGGCCTCAAATATAGAAGGCAGTAAAGGACTTTGTGCTCTCTTGTGACACCTGTTTAAGGTCTAAGAATCATCGACATGGCCCTTATAGATAATTACAATTCTTACCCATTCCAAGACAATCATGGTCTTCTATCTCAATGGACTTCATTACAGATTTACTGCCATCCAATTCATTAGACAGTATCTTTGTAGTGGTTGATCGACTTACAAAGATGGCCTATTTCATCCTTTGCAAAAAAATTGCATCTAGTAAAAAAATGGCAAGGCTTTTTTTTGATAATGTATACCAATACCATGGCTTACCAGATGATATTGTATCCAATCAAGGATCCTAGTTCATATCTAAGTTTTGAAAATGTCTTTTTAAAATATTGAAGGTAGATATTAAACTTTCTTCACCTTTCCATCCTCAAACTAACGGTCAAACAAAATGAATTAATCAAGTATTGGAGCAATATTTACGATGTAGCATTAATTATCAACAAGATGATTGGACTTTATATCTACCATTAGCAGAGTTTGCATATAATAATACTATTCATGCTTCAACTCAGCAAACACTGTTTTACTCCAACTATGGATATCATCCAAAGCTTGACCCGTGAAGCACGCCAAAGAATAATAATCCAGTGGCCAAAAGATTTGCAAAACAGCTATCGAAATACCAAACAACCTTGAAGCTTTAATTACAAGTAACTCAAGATGCTTACAAGACATCTGTGGATAAATTTAAAAATTAATTGCATACTTTTTATATTGGAGATAAGGAATGGTTTCTTCAACAAAATATCAAGATTAAGCGGCCATGCAATAAGTTGGACTATCAAAGATTGGGGCCATTTTTTATTCAGAAGCAAATCAATCCAATGGCATATCGCTTGGAATTACCATCTGCCATGAAGGTACATCCAATTTTTTATGTCTCTCTCTTAGAATCTTATAAAAAATCGCACATTCTAGGAAGAATATAACAATCATCGCTTAGTGCCGAAATTGAAGACCATGAAGAATACGAGGTTGAAAAGGTACTTGATTCATGGTGAAGATGGAGCAAATTGAAATATCTTGTCCGTTGGCAGGGTTATGACATTAATGAGCGCACATAGGAAGCAGCTACAAATCTCATCAATGCGCCTCAAAAGGTACAAGAATTTTATCAATTCTATTCTCACAAATCCAAATGTATTCAATGATAACTTCTTAGTGAAGATTAGATCCACGGAATACTCATAAAGAGGGGAGAGTTAAACTAAACCCTTCATCAGTATGTAGTCATCCAAAAAAGAGTAGTAGAAGCAAGCTAGTGACCATGTCAAATCTTCAAGTATTGAGAAAACAAGACTTAGAAGATTCATTTGCGACGCAAGCTTTGAATGAACCAGTATAGATTTCACAGCCTTTAATTGAGCAAAGTGAAGACAACACATTCCAGCACCAAGTACAACCCCGATTGGAGCCATTAGAAGCAAGATCCAACCATACAAGTCTTGATTCCAATGCTCAAGCTTTAGTAATATTGATTGAGCTTGGAAAGGTGAATCCTTTTAGTCTTGAAATTTTGTTTGGAGGATGTTTTGAAGGCCGCAATGAAGATCAGATCCTTAGATGGGATATCTCAAAAATGGCTCAATGGCTCAAGGTAATAGCTCAAGGCCATGGGCGATTTCTTCGAGGACCAATAGAATCTATTATTCAAGAATGGAGAATAGAATACATAGCTTCACTAGTGCAACGTATTCTTGATTTTTTACATATGTAGTAAGACTGAGCTCCTCTTGAAACTCATCGCTAGAGAGGGAGGTGATGTTAGGGACATATAATGTGGAGATTCACAAAAATTCTTTTAATTCTAAGTTTCAATTAAGGATTTTGCTGAGAAGCCTCAATTAGTAAGGGTTTCCAAGAAGGAAGGATCAGTAGCTTCCATTGATAGAAGCTGAAAGCTTTTAGTCCGTGGTAGTCAGCCAAGAAGCATCCTAGACAGGAGTATATATAAGGGTTGAGACTGAAGGATTCTTCAGTCTCAATAACGCATCTCTTGGAGTTCTAACTCACCTTTTTTGATATTATTCATGTAATCATCTGTTTAATCCAAGTTTTTGATTTTTTTCTCGAAATCCTGTCCTAGTTTCAAGTTCCTTGTTCTGTATTCTTCTGTCCTTGAAAATTCTTAATTCTTTACAAGTCTCTTTGATAAATTGGTATTCAATATTCCTTAGATCTCTTAAACTCTTCTCTCTTGATGCTTCTTTTATTTGTTCTTTAGAATCCTCTAACAAAGGTCCATCAATAAATTTTATCTTCTTATCTATTATCTTATATTTTATTTTTATAATAATCTTTGGTGATTGAAAAGATTCAAGCACAAAATAAATCTCCCTTGAATGAATTTATACAAGCCTATGATCATCTCCTAATCCAGTTAATGCAATCAATTTCAAAGAATCTTTTAATCTATTTTCTTTATAAATATCAAAAATCTTTTCATCATCTTTTAATGTGCTCAATTTACATAATTCTTTCTCAATAATACATAGTCTTTTTCTTCTTTTTTTAAAAATCTTCAACCTTTTTTATATACAATACTCTTATTTTTAAAAATGCCAACAAAGTTTGTATCAAAGGTACCTACATTGTGTATGAGTATCTTCCATTTTGTATCTCTATAATCCCGCTTTATAGTGGTACTCCTCCAAAATCTTTAAATTCTTCAATAATCTTTAATAATAGATTCTCCTTCAATCTGTCTCGATTTTGCTCATAATTAGGAGGTACAATTAGAAACTATATTGTCTTTTTTCCATCTTCACTACATATCTATACATAAGTTGAAGCATCATCAAGTACCTTTGTCTCCATCCATATTGTTATAATATATGATTACCTCAAAATAATTAGATAAGATATTATATCTTCAACAAAAAAAATTTATTTTATTGCAACATCACTAATCCAGATCTTGATATTTGGATAAGTTCCATATAACTTACCTTGTATATTATTAGCCGCTTGTATTATCTATACATATTCCATATTAATTGGCCATCTTTGCTTCTTAAAAAAATCTTAGGACATAAAATTTATCTTTAAACTCTGATCAATTAAAATAACAATTGGTTCTTCTATATCTCCAGCTTCCACTAATACTTCCGCAGTTACTCTAATTCAATGTTTTCAAGTATAATAACTTGAAGCTTCTATCTCTTTTTCACTCTAATCCTCAAAATGTACTTATTGATTATGACCTCTCTCTCTCTTGTTAATTGTTTTTAATAATTATAAATTTTTTCTTCATTCTTATATATCTTTATATTAATAGCATAATTTAACTATATTTTATTTATTAATTATATCTTTTGTTTAATATTATTAATAATAATATCATGAAATTCTTTCTTTATAATTCTTAAAATCTCCTTCAATATGAATTCAATATTAGCATAGAATACATATTTTTCAAGCACCTTTTTTAAATCTATTGTTGTTTTAATATTAAAAAATAATTTATAAACTATTAATTTTTTTTTATTCTTTATCTTTTCTTTTTTTCTATTCTTTATCTTTTCTTTTTTTTTTATTTTTTTCCTTCAAAGTTATTGAAGTATCTTTTATAGATAATTTTTGTGAAGCCATATCATGAGCCTTATTTCTTCAAGTTTGCCTCTTAAAAGAATTTTCTTGTCTTGTATTATTAGAATCTATCTTCCTCTTTTCTTCCATTAAAGCTTTATGTTAGCTCTTAGCAATGTATGTATAGACTAAAAGAACCTTTATATAATCTTTTTAATCTGTAACACCACAAATTGTAGCAATAGTCTTCAATAATACTTCTTGTAGCAACTTTTTCTTTTGTATTTTAAAAATGGCAAAAGACCAAAATCCACTTGTTTTCATACTTTTGTTGAAGTCATCATCTACACTTCTACCATAATTTGCAACTTCTTATGTCGTAATTCTATATGTTACAAAATCATTTTGAATCAATACTTTTATACCTCCTTTATGAAAGTTGATTTGAAAAAGATCTCTAATATCCTTTAATACCACTTTTCTATCATTCCAAAAAATATCCCTATTTAAAAGTAGCCTTTGAATTGCTTGTACAAGTCTTTTTTTCAAGCCTTGCAAGTTTAATTTGAAGATCTTTTATTCTACATATAATCTCTTTAACTTCCATATCTTCTTTATTTAATGTAGCTACTAGAGTTGGAATCTTAGGCATGGTTGATTGTGTAGTAGATACTTGAGTCCTAGATGCTTGTTCTACTCGTTAAATATTAATCCTATCCTCTTTTTTTTCTCATTTTGCAAGCAATCCCATGACATCTTCAATATCTCTTTACTTTGTTGTTAATTCTTCATCTTCTTCTTTGTCTTCAAAAAGAACCTCTAATTTTTCTTGTGAATTTCTATCAACAACTTAAAAAAAAATTCAACCTTGTTTGGCTTCAATGTTAATTTTTCTATCTTTAACAATCAAAGATAGAAGGATAAATTTTACTTTTGAATCCAAATTATAAGATGGCCTTAATTAAGAGTTACTTATAATTAGTGGTGTAAACTAAAGGAAGCAAATAGCAAGAATAAAAAGAAGAACAAACATAAAATAAATGAATTAGATGGTATCAAAGAAGTACACAATCTAAAACTAAGTCACAATTTATTTATTATATTTTCACTTAGTAAAAAATAAAAAATAAAAAATAAAAGTTATATTTTTAAATAGATAATTTTTTATCTTTCCAATGATATTAAAAAAAAAAAATCCAAGTTATTATAAATAAATTATGATAGTTTAAAAATAAAAGATAAATAATAAAAAAAATTGAGTAATTTTTACTTCAAGGATAACTTATTTAAGAGATCATGAGTTCAAACCTCACCAAGGCTCACAAGTAATATATAAAGGTATTCTAGATAGGCCTCAAGGCCTTAGTCTAATACTCCTACCTACATCCAAGGTGCCACAATCCATATAGGACTTGTGCACCTTCTTTTCTATAAGGACTACACTAGCTAATGGTCCTCCTATTTTCTATTAGTAGAACTTATTTTTTTATATTTTTGACTCCACTATGGTATTCTAAAACATCCAATTAGCCTAGGAACTTTGTTCATCCTTCAAATCTTGCTCTATTTCTTCATAATGACTCCCAAGGTGGTAAAACTTATTTTTACCAAAGTCTCCAAAATTGTCCTAAAAATTCTAAATAAATTCTAAATAAATTCTAAATAAAATTTAAAAATCCCTATAACATTTTTAAAATGATAATATCAATTTTAGACTATTTTATTTTATCTTTTTGATTTTTTATAATAATAAAATCAATTTAAATCAATTAAAAATTTTATATTTTATATAAATAATTAAAAAGACATGAGGTTTATTTTTCATGCTTCTTCTATCTACTAAATAATATTTATATGTTTTTAATAAGTAGCACATGGAAATAAAAGGCCAATATAATCATTGGTCTCAATAACTAAATATTAATTTTTATAATTAAAAAAAAAAATACTAAATCAACTAAGATAATTGCTTCCAATATTTATTAAGACTCTATTTCTTCTCCACTAATACTATTCTCCTTCATTTAACATCCTTTAAACACCTCTTTATCTAACAATTATAACTTTGCCACTCTGAATATATTTTTTTGTCCTAAAATAATTAATGAGTCAATTTGATGACTCACAGAGAATATTGTCTTTCAAACTCTCATAATAGCTCTATAGCTTATAAATTCATATTAGTAGATTTTTATTAGTTATAAAATAAGATTAGATTATTATTCTAAAAAGAATTTATTTATAAGGACTATTATTAAGATTTATATAATTTTTTTTTTTTTATAGTAATTTTGAGGTTGATTTTATATTAATAATAGCATTTATACATTTTGAGTCATCTTTATTAAACATTGGTGATCCTTAAGATCTTATTTATTTTTTTAATTTGATATTTAAAATACATATTATATAAATCTTATTAAAAAAAAGATTAGAAAAAAAATTTAGTATAAAAAAGAATAGTTAGGCCATCCATGTGGATGAATGGAGATGGATGATAGAAATCTCTATTCCTATTAGCCAAAAGTCATGCCCAATGGACTTCAAGGAGGCTGCTTGAGGCCTTATTAGGAATTAATGTTTTTTTTTCGATAGAATTTGAATATCAAAGATTAAGGTTTTTTTTTCAATGGGATTTGAATATCAAAGATTAAGGTTGATAAGTTTAGATTTTAGACTATGGTTTTGGTACAAAAATTGAGTGATTTGAAGTTTTAATGAAGGAAGTATAGGCACTCAAATTAAGGTATTGAAATTGTATCTACTGTTATTCTTTTGGATATTACTTGTACATATAGAAAGTAATAAAAGATTAACAACTAGGATTAAAAAGAGCACTTTTTTGGCTATACTTTTTATATATGGCTTGATAAATTTTAAGCTAGGATAAAAAAAATATTAAGAATTAAAATCAATGCTTGCAATCTAAAGGTAGTAAGTGATCCACTTAAATAGTGGTTATATTTTGAACTATATCGTAAGCAATTTGATAAGTATTTGGCTCAAAATTTTTAAAAGTGTATTTTTATATACAAAAATTTTATAATATTAAGCTTTTGAATTTTTGAGATATGAAAAAAATAGTGCTTTGATGTTTATAAATTAAGATTTTAAGTACCTACTAGGATTTTTAAAATATCAAACAATCAAAAGTGACTCTACAATTGAATCTTCTTGTGATAAAGCTTAATGATATAACCTGCATTTTGAAATAAAAATTGAATAGTTAAATTAAAAATTATTGGATTTTAAAGTTTAAAAAGAAATCAATATTTTACAAGTAAATAAGCTATTAAAGGATTTTATTGCAATTTGAGCATTTTATACAAATCAAAGGGATTTTTTAGGAGCCAAGACTTTATAAAGGTGGAAAGATGGATATATAGAGCTATAATTTAATTTTAGTATAAAGATGAGGTTTTAAAAAGAGATTATGGTTTTTTTTTTAAATTATTAAAAATCTAATTTATTAATAATTAATTAATTATGATTTTATATAAAAAAGTATATTAAAAAAAATTATATGCCAAAAAAAAACTTTATATATAAATCTACTTAAAAATAAGAGATTTTTAATAACATAATATTTTTTTAATAATATTATTATATTAATTTTTATTTTTAATAAAAAAAATCACTTATTGGAATCTTGCCAATAAGTTATAAGTAAATTTTTTATAGCCAGGTACCTAGTGTATTCCCAGATTGAAGATCTTGCTACACAACACGAATATTGTTGTAAGTTCAAATAACTCAATCATTTTTTTTTGAAGATATGATTCAATTCCATTTTTCATACAAAGCATTTCAAATATTTTGAAATATCCTTTCCATCAAACTAGTCAACTTTGTTAACCACTCCTTATGATACATTGTTTGCCAAAGCCTCCTTATAATCATTGTATTGTTGTTTTGCATTGATAATATAAATGCTTGAAACATACTTGCAATATTTGAATCCATATACATACCTTATCTTTTAGTAGAAAATCTACTAGAAGCTCCACTTGAATAACCACCTAAAACTCCTATTGAAGTTTCAACTTTAATTTTCTTACCTTCTTTCTCCATCAAATCTAAATAAAAATGAACAAAATCCAATACCTCCTACTTCAAACTTTCACATCTAGTTTACCATTTATGTCATATTACGTGTTGTCTTGTTTAAGAATGCACCGGGTTCTTGATTGTAGAAGATAAATTTATATATTACAACTAACTAAGAACCTAAAAATCTTAATATAATTTTAAATAAATTCCAATTGAATTCTTAACAATCATAATCAAATCATAAAAGAGTTATAATAAAATCCTTAAAAATCCTAATGAAATCATAAAAAAAATTTTAAAATTTTTTTTAAAAATCCCAATCAAATCCTAACTAATCTCAAATAAATCCTTATTGAATTTTAATCAAATCTTAGTCAAATCCTAATAAAATCCTAGTTAAATCCTAATAAAGTCCTAATACAATCTTAAGTCAAATTTAAGTCAAATCTTAAATCAAATCCTAATGAAACTTGAAGATAAATCTTAAATCAAATTCTAATGAAATCTTAATATTTTAAGTAAATCCTAATCAAATCCAATAGAAAATTTAAAATCTTATTAATTATTAAATTAACCATTGATCTTCATTCAAAATTTATATAATTTTTAATCTACTAATTAAACACAAGCATATAAAATTTGAAGGAATTTGAACTTACAAATTAAGAGAAAAAGCTCCTAATCCTTTCAGATATTGGCCATTTTTCTTTTTAACCTCGGTATCAATCTTTTAGTGTCAATATCTCTTTTTTGCACTATTGGTCCCTCATTAATATAAAGATATTTTTCAAACTAAGAGAAGTTATTTTTAAATTTAAATTTACTAGAATCATCTTGAATATTACTAATATATTATTTAGCATCAAAAATAAGAGGATCCGTAGCCAATATTATACAAACTTTATTAAAAAGTAAAAATATCCATTAAAATTGACATAGTGGTTGTTCAAAGACGCAATTGTTTGGATTTTAAGAATATTATTTATTGTTGATCATATATTGCCTCTCCTTCTTTTTGCACAAGATATGATTGCTTTGACAAAGCATCTCACAATTCTTATTGTTTTCCTAGTTGATATGTAATGTTGAAATCAAAATAAGATAGAGACATATTTTATTAAGCTTAGGAACGATTTAAAATATAAGCCAACATAAACCATTTAAAATTCTTGTGATTTACATATACAATCACTAAATATAAAGCACCTTCAAGCAAATGGCGCCATTTTTTGAAAGAATCCACAATAGCAATGAATTCTTTATCATAGATTTCATAATTGATCTCAACAGCTCAAAACTTCTTAGAATAATATACAATTGGGTGAAGTTCTATATCTTTTAGCTTTAATAATAATACAGCTCTTAGTGCAAAATCCAAAGTATTAATTTTCATATAAAAAGCTTTTATAAAATCAAGATGTATTAAGAATGGAACTATAATAAAAGTCAATTTAAGGTCTTGAAAAGTCTTCTCTACTTAAGGCCCCCATTCCAACTTATTCTTACATATCAATTGAGTAAATAGAGTAGCCACTTGAAAATAGTTTTTAATGAATATCCAATAAAAATAAGCAAATCCAAAAAAACATTGTACATCCCACATTGTCTTAGAGATTATTTAATCTTTAATATCTTGAACCTTCTTTGGATCTATTAATAAACTTTTATTTAATATGATATATCTAAAAACTTTTATCTTTGGCTAATAGAATATATATTTTTTAATTTGGCATATAAATTTTTATCTTTTAAATTTTATAGTATTAATTTTAAATATTTTTTATATTTTATAAGACTTTTTGAATAAATCAAAATATCATCCAGATAGCATATAATAAATTTATCCAAGAATTCTTAAAAGATATCATCCATCAAGTGTTAGAATATAGTTGGTATATTTATTAGTCTAAAAGGCATGACATTATATTCAAAATGTCCATACCTTGTCCAAAATGACATCTTCTATTTGTCTCTTTTTTTTATACATATTATATTATAAGCTCCATAAAAGTCAGTTTTTGTGTAAATCTTTGTTTGATCCAAGTGTTCAAGAAGTTCTATTATCAATGGCAATTGATAATAATTTTTCATTGTTATCTTGTTTAAACTCCAATAATCAATACACATTTGTTAGGATCTATCTTTTTTCTTTACAAAAAGTATCAATATCCTAGCAAGTGATTTTGAATGTCAAATAAAATTCTTTGAAAGATTTTTATCAATGTATTTTTGTAAGGTTGTTAATTCTATTTGTGAAAGATTAAATATTAGTCAAAATAGCAATTGAGCTCTTTTTTATAATTCTATGGTACAATCATATAGTCAATGTTTTGATAGCATATCCGTATTTTGTTTTTCAAAAATATTCTTAAAATTTTGATATTGAATTGAAATATCTTGTAGAACTTTTTCAACTAAATTTCTTATTGAAGTAGCATACATCAAAAATACAACACCATCCTTTGCTTCTTGCATAAAAATAATAACTCCAAGAATTAAAGATATAATATATTTCTTCTTTTACTATTTTGGTCTTGAAGAAATTTTGTATAAATTCCAATAAATATTAAGATTATATAACTCAAATCAAAGAAGTCCAATGATAATAAAATTTCCAAGACATTGAATAAAATTGAAGATAATATGCAATACTTAGTCTCCTAATACAACTTGCAATGGTTGTGTTTCTTTAATAACATCTCTTGATGCAAGTGCTTATCTATCAATGACTTTAAAAAGTGCAAGATAATTATTCTTCACTAATACCAAGTCATACTTAGTTGCAAAATCTTTATTCTTAAAACATGTTGAGGCTCTAGTATCCAAAGGTCTTTAATAAAAATCTCATGGTTTAGAATTTTTATATGTTTAAAAAGTATAAAATAAGATATAGGATTTGGAGGTAAAAAGAGATTTTTTTTTATAGTTAGAGTTTGGTGGTATCCAACCACATAGCTCCTACTATGATTGAACATCCTAATTTTTTGATTTAATTAATTTTAGAATTAATGCTATACTTTGTGCCTTAAATCTCATTAATTTGTTTAGGCAATTTATTACTTTATAATTAGGCTTTTAACAATATAAATACAAATTTTCTTACAGATGTCTATCCTTCTCTATTTGTATTAATAGCTTAAATTAAGTCATATCAATTTATATAGGTCCAAGCCTTATTGAATGCTTTTCTAATATTTTTAAAAAAATAGATATTACACTCTGATAATTATTATTAGAAATTTAATCTATATCTTATTGTAATTCAAATATATAATTATCGCAAGTGATAGCTTGAGATATGAGTTCTTTTAAACTATTGACTCAGGGCATTATAATTAATAAATTTTTTACATTGTTTCTAAAACCATATCAAAACCAAGCCATAAATGCCTTATTATTTCAATCAAGGTCATATGTAAGTTGTTGAAATTTTATACCATAAATTACAATTAAACGTGATTCTTGTTATAAATTTTGTATCTTCTTTTTTGCCACCTTTTCTTGATCACTATCTCCAAATATATTTTAAAAAATCTTTATAAAAGTCTTTAAGTTATAGAATAATTTTAAAATAAAAAATAAAAATAAAAAAATAAAAAAATAAAAAATCAATAATAGAATAAACCATGAACAAACACTTTTTGATAAAAAAAAATACTTGCTTATCTTAATCAAACAATTTTTTGTTGCAAATTATGAATCTTTCATTTAGTTTTTTAACACATTAAATTAATTTGAGATTCTTTACTTAGATTGCAAAAGAATGCAATTTCCTTTCTTAAACTATCTATAAAAATTCAAATATCTATAAGAATTGCTACTTTATTTTTTACTAGTGAAGATGCACCACCTATGATTTGATCTACTTCTATATTAATAAAATAGATAGATGGAATTCTAAGAGAGAAGAAGAAATTGATGTGTCTTTGGAGAAATTGTAGCACTACCTATAACTTAAACCAACTTAGAAAAAAAAAATGAATAATATCAATTTAAAGGAGGATAATTTGCAACTTTTAAAATATTGTAATGCTTTTAAGAAGACAGATAGTCTACACTCTATCAAAAAAATAGAGCTTTGAAATCAATACTAGTAGTTTTGACAAACTATTACAGATCAAAGTCAGAAACTTATGCAAGACTATAATAAGATAATAGGATATATAAGTCTTATTACAAAAACAAAACTATATATTGCGTTGTAGTTTAATTTGGACCTTCCAATTTTGTTCTTGGAAGGTCCAAACTAAACTACAAGACATGCATTATCAAGATTGAAAAGCCTCTCAACCTTGACACCTATATATACTAAAAATTAGGAAGTTTCTAAATAACTTCTCATATAAGGCTTTGCCTCCAAATCATTCTAGGATGCTTCTTAAGCAGCTTTCTTATTGCTTTGATGTAAAGAAATCCTGAGAACCTTCTCTTATAACTTCTTATATTGCTTGGAAGTCAAACAACCTAAAGAACCTTATCTAATAACTTCTTCAAACCTTCTACAACCTTCTACAAACTTCTAAATTCTTCTAGGACCTTCTAAGAAGTTCCAAGATCTTCCAAAATCTTCTAGAACCTTCTTTAGATGGATGTCCGTGATAATTATCATGTCTAAGGTTGCCAAATTATCTTTGCTTGCAAGAAGTAAACATATAAAGTTGAATGTTAGGATATAAGAAATATATATATATATATATATATATATATATATATATATATATATTATATTTATTATATTAAGTATAAAATCATAATAATATCAAAAATAATGATAGTATTTTGAGTAGATATTTAATTACATATTTTTAAAAATATGTATATAATTTTATCATATATTTTTATAATTACTATGTATGATATAATTATATTTTTATTACAATTATAAAATACTCAAAATTTTATATCTAATTATCCAAGTATTATAAGATTTAAAGTTATAGAGATAAAATATCTATTAATTAATTCAATGGTATAAAAATAAATTTTAAATATGAATAATATTATAATTTTAAATAATAATAATAAAACTCATAATTATTTAATCTCTTTATTAATATTTTTTATTTTTTAAATTTTTAATTTTTATTTTATTTAAATTTTATTAAAAAAAATATTAAAATATAACATAAATAAACTAATCTAAATAAAATATTAGATACAAAAATATATATATTATTTTTTAAAAACTAAAAATCAATGTAATATTCTAAAAAATTTAACATTCTTTAAATAACTTATGTGCATCTGATCAAATATGATTTTTAATATAAGATCTTATTATTGATAAAATATTATAATTTTATTATTTAAAAATTAAAAAATATTATAATTTTTTCTAAAAAATACTTAAATTTTATTTATCTATATATTTTTTTATTTAAATATAAAATAATTCTTTAATAATTATTATTTTAAAATTATATAATTCTTAATATATACAAACTTGATTATAATTTGGTAGTTTTATTTGTTAATGATTTAAAACTTATATTTTAAATGATCATATATATGTATATATATATATATATATATATATATATATTAAAAACAGATATATATATATATATATATATATATATATATTCATATTATCAAAAATACTATGTTGTATCTCAAAAGATATGTAATTTTTAATATAATAGTTTTTTTTATTTAAATTAATAGATTTTATATATATTTATATAATTACATCTAAATTAATAATTAAATTAAATTTTTATAGATCTAAGGATTGTATTCTATTTTAACTGGTATTTCTTTATTAAACTCTATAAGCTCTCATATATAATCTTTAATGCTTTTATTTATTATAAAATTTTAAATAATTTTTGTAAAATGTATTCATATTTTACATATTATATTCTATAACTATGTATATTATATTTTTTTATTATATGTTCAATTATATTAAAATAAATAGTATTATATAATAAGTTATATTATTATTTATTTGTAATATAATTCTTTTAGAACTCAACAATCAATTAACTTGTTAAATAGATCTCTTTTTGAATATATATATATACATATGATATAAGTGACTACACAAATAAATACCAAAGAGCTTAACAAGCCCTTTTATTAACCAATGAGCTATGTATATATTAAGTAAATATTTTATAGAGTTAAACTAAAAAATGCATACATTTATTAGAGACTTTATAAACATGAAGAGAAAATTCTTCTATGCATAAAGAAGAAATTAACTAAGAAATATTTACAATAAAAAGGGTGTTGACATATACTAGTTATATGAGAGTTATTTATTTAAAAGATAATAAAAATCTAATTTTAACTACTAATATAATATATCTTAAAATCCTTCAAAAATAATATATTTATAGGTGTAATTTAGAAGAAGTTAATAGAAGTATTTTTTAATTTTATATATATATTTATATATATATATATATAGTAAGGATAAATATTTATCAAATATGGTTTTGTTTTTTAAATCTTTGACTAAGTATATATATTTTATTAGTATTCTTAGTATTGTCAACAATAAAGGTTTGTACTAAAAGTTAAGGTGGAAGCAATTGGAAGAATTTTTTGTATTGAATTTATATATTGTATTAGAATTGTTTATATTCTCAATTCCACAAGTATTTGCTAATACATATATATATTTCTATAAATATAAATATATTTCAAATTATTTTCTATTCATAATTTATTTTCTAATAAAAATAAATGACATATGTGTGTATATATATATATATATACACATATATACACATATATTCAAAACAACTATAGATTCAAAGAAATGATGTCTATTGACAAGTGGGATTAAAAAATGCTATTAAGATAACTTATTCATAGTTTCAAGTGCCTCTTCACAACAGTGGATGTGAGAGTAGGTAAATGAAACCAAGAATATATTCTCAAAGGATACACACCCAATTAGAATCTAGAAAGGGCCATGTTCCTCAAAATCAGGAGAAGATCATACTTCTTCTCCTTTGACACAGAAGTTATATCATATAAGAAGTTTCACATGGAAGTACAAGCTGAATGTTAGCATTTTCTGAGAAAAATACTCCATTTTATTCCCTTACTGTGACACCCCTTAGTAAGAAATCTATCAATAAAAAGGTTCTTTTGAAAATATTATGGTTTTATTTCATTTTCTTACTAGTGTTCTAATGCATAGAATAGAGTTCGCTAAGTTCTCTTAGCTAGTCCCTGATGAACTTGTGTATATGGATGTTGTGACAATTTATCTTTGGTCCAATCCAAGCACATGGGATCCAAACGACCTCAAATACTATATTCATATCCTCAATCGTGTAACAAAATTTAATTTAAACATTCGATTTTCAAGGTTGAAATCACGTTATTAAACACTGAATCATTGAGTTCATTTTGGCAAGGTTTTCAAGGTAATATGTAATTTTTGAGCTTCTACAATCTGGAAACAGCAAATGTTTACGAACTCTCAAAAGATGGAGGTCTGAGAATTTCTCAACAATATTCAAGTCTATTTCGAAAGAGATTGCTTGATTTCATGAAGTTTTGCAGATAATGCGGGAGATCAAAACCCGAAATCTCTAGGATTAAAAGGAGTTGCACACCTTGGGTAGCGCAATCAGCATTCATTTTCGCAAGAGCACATACTGCACAATTTCTCTCAGGGCGAGATTAAGTTCACTCGATTTCGAACTAGTTACCTTCAAGGTTTGTCAACCCAACAGAATATACTGCGCAAATTCAACTTTCAAAATCGTGCTTCTGGAACAGAACAATTTCAATGGTCCAGTGATCTTTTTCTGTTTTCAAAAAATTAAATTTCCATACTGTAGAATGTCACAATTTCCAATCATTAATACATATCACGATGTACCGGTCATGGATTACCGCTTCTATATATAGGCCACGATGAAGTGTCCTAACTGACCATTTGATCAGAAAAATGAATCATAGCTGGTGGTTGAAGGGGGTGGTGATCAGATATTCGAGACAACTCCTGCACCCCCTTAACTCTGCCTGAGTACCTAAACATGCGCTGTTTACATTTCGAATGGTTTCTTCGTGGGCATCGATGCATCACCAGCTATGCACTAGACTAATTCCGGCTCTATTACAATCAAAAAGGTTCGAGGAACTAATATGTGGCGGGCATGCAGTAAGTACGAATTACGCTATAAATATTAAAAGTTGAAAGGCAGATGAATCATAACAGGTTCTTGAATGTAAGGTGGGCTTCCACAGGTCGATGGTCAGAAGTCTTCATAGAGCTGATTGCATCGTAACTCCGCAGCTCCGCCTTGACGTTAGTGGTTTTATAAAGAATTCTATCAGTCCAAGAAGGTACACGTTCCTGCACATCATAAATGCATATTGAGAACCTGAGGAAAACTTAACACCCATCAAAATTCAATCAAGTCTGAATGGCTCCAAGTGGCTTCTATGCACAACGTTTTCTAAAAATGTTGGAAAATAAAGGGATGTCCAGAATTAACCTTGGGACTTGTGTCGTAGTTGTCTGTGCCAACATCATATTTGAACGTAGGTGCGAACAGAAGCGGTCCTTCATGAAACCCTTTGAAGGCCTGCCCCTTCCGCAGTGCAATAGATAACTGGTCTTTCGCCCACAACTGCTCAAGGATACACCACGTACTAAATGAGCCTTACAGATTTCAAATACACATCTGCTTCCCACAGATTCTGAGGGAAATGAAACAACACAGTAAAGTGAGACCAACGTGTTTATCAAGCAATCTGTATCTTTAAAATGCTCTAAGTACCTCCTGCAGCTTTTTGTTCTTGATCGAGTTTTGGACGAATCTTCGAGGCAATTCCAAACGGTAATTCAAGTCACCGAGCCAAATTACTACATCAGACTCCTCCACAACGTTAGATGGCACTCCCGGCACCCGATAATTCAAGTCATCTGCATTCGTTCCAGGTTGGAAGCAGGAGTACACTGATGACCTTGCAAATACGCTGTGACATATGTGTGCGCATTGAGCATTGCGAGCCTTCAAGTTGGATTCGTGCGCTGCAATCAGAACATACTCCGTCATTCCAAAATCAAAATAAAAGAAAGCCTCGTCCCTACCCAGCCCAGAACGGGGCTTCATGCGGACGAGAATGGAATGTATACCCTGCAGTAACTTGATCAAAGATCAAGTAGACATCCTCAAAGCAAGGTTAACAGACATCCATCACGGGTACAACTGAGTTGTAAAAGACTTACCAGCCAGATGAGAAGTAATGAAGAGGAATGACTTGTCTCCAAAATACAGGCGCACTGCTGCTGCTCCTTTTTGTTTACCCACGATGCCACTTAGACCTTTTTCCCAAACTTTATCTACCTTTACCCCTGTTTAACACAAGCACACGATCAGAACATCCACTTTGATGATGAATAGTTTCAAGTAGGACTACTACGTATCGTTGATTAACATATGGGTCTTCGAGCAAGGCAATGTTCTGAAATGATACCGGCACAGCTCCATGAAAACGTGATTTACCTGAAATAAAAGGCTTAAGAGATCGCTTGGAATAAATGAATAGCTGAAGCGACATCAAAACAGATGACTCGACCAAGCTGTACACGCAAAACATAGTACTTACGGGGAATAATCAACTTTTTTTTAATGAACATAAAAACCAACCGATGACGTACAACATATTTTTACATCTCATAACTGACGTTATTCCTGTAGCGCAAGGAGATTAATGTAATCAGCATCTTGCAAAAAATCATTTCTAAGAGATGAAATGCAACATAGGAAAATGAGATTCGCACCAGTACTTGTCACCCAATATCTCAGATATACAAGTTTTGGCATCAAAATTCGGTGCTTCCTGAAGGCCAACGACGACGAAGTCGTGACTTTCCCCAGATACATCAAAGAGATCGGCAAAGTTGTTGGGAACCTGAAATCGCAGGGCACTCGGCTTTAATGGTCTTGGATATGTGAGAGAGCGTCATTGAAATATCACTTCACAACAGAGACCTTGGTGATTGCAAGCAATCTAGACCAAATTGGACCGACAACCGAAGAATATGCATCCCACACCAATCTAAAGACGCATTGGACTGACATCTCAGAATGCCTTCAGAAGTAGTCTCACAACTCTGATGAAAGGATCGAGTGACATGGGCAGTAAAACCTAAGGAGGGCATACAGGACAAAACGTCACAATACGAAGCTCACCTTGCCATTCATGTTCCACGTCACAACGTATACATTGAGATCGGCAGCGGTACTGGGAGCAGCCTCCCCTTTCCTGGGGAAAGACTTCTCCTTGGCGGAAATCACCTGCTTAACCCCTGTTTGTTTCGCATCTCTTCTCATCACCCTGTCGCCATTCAGCGGTTTCGGAACCTCAGGGACGACCGCGGCTCCTTTGGAAGACTTTCTTTCTGCCCCAAGCTTTTCGACAATCTTGGGATCGATGAATTTCAGCTCCGAAGGCAACGGAAAACAGGGATCAAAGCAATTGCTGTACAGATTCTTGTGGCAGGACAAGGCGGTTTCAGTTGCAGCATATTTTCTGTTGAAGGTCATCAGATTACTATTCTCGCAGTCTAGCAAACCCCTCACAACTTGCTGGCCATACTTCACAATCCACTTGTTTCGTTCGTGGTGAAGAACGTAGTCATCAGCTCTTCCCACACAATTCCCCATTTTAATAGATGGGGATCAAAATGCGGTAATTCCCCTAATGTTGCAGCTTATGTGCGCCCCATTAATATCCTGGAAAACATGAAAGAGGGGATCGAGATAGGTGCAAATGCTTGCATACTTAGAAGCTGAAAGTAGTCATCCGGCTAAGACTCTGTGTGTATTAGGCATTCGATAGCACAAGAAGATGATGCGATGACCTCGTTCAACCTTTCAAATGTCCAGATGTGATCAGATGCGATATTAGAACTACCTTGCCAGTATTCGAAATCCGTGCAACACGGCAACTTCAGGCTCTAAAACTGAATGTTTTCTATTGGGAAACATGAGCTATTTCTGTAGTAACCGCAAAGGCATTCTTGCGAAACCAACTCAAGCCAGAATACGTTTTACAGTGGATGCATTCACTTAATCGTCGAACTCCGCTCCACAAAGAGCTCCTTCGGAACTTCTTCAGCGGTAAGCCCGGTATCCAAGCACATGAACGAAACACTTTGGAATGCCAGACCAAATTCCGCAGTTGCGCAGGCAAGTCGGCAGACTCAACCTAGAACTCCCTCTTCAAACGAGATTGCAACTGCGATCCGTTCGAGTTCTGCTCTAAGCCCTGTCCCCATGACTCTGCTTGCCCGCCTTCGAACTCCAAGTCAAACACTCGACGCACCATTTTCCCGAAACTACTAAACGAGAACAACAACTTGTCCTTCACGGCAGCAACGCGCAAACCCTCATGACCGACACATCGTCGAACAATCTCCTGAAGTCCGTGCGGTGTCCCATTGAACCCATCCCACACACGAACACCACTACTTCAAATGCAGTGACGACGACGACGACGATGGCGATGAAAGTTGGTGCGGTAATTGCCAACCCCTATCCTCTTCAAGGTTTCTACACCGTGCGTGTGGAGAAGCCATAAATAGATTTTGAAATGTCATCGATCAAGAGACGCTGCTTCTGGAGCAACCGATCGTTGGAGGAGTTTGGTGTGGGGGTGACCGGCCCCACCACCATGAATCCGACCTCCCACTGACGCGGCCAGCGCACCTATTGCCTGGTCGCGCACGTCGCCCCTGCGCATTACGAGCCCAACGACATCATATTCCCCGCGGCCAGAGCTAGGGCAATGGCTATGGCTGCTGCATCATCCCACGGTCCCTTCTCCTCCTCGCCACGTGAGCTTCCCTGCGGCCAGCGAGCGTGCATTCATTGAGGCGTTGCGCTCTGCCATTCAAACCGGCGGGTCTGCGAGTCGGGGAAGACTCGAGCGTCCGCTTCGAGCGGGTTTGTTAAGATGACGGGCCGGGAAACCCGTGAGAGCAGGGCGGGAGAGAGAATCACGCGCTCTTTTCTGAGCTCTTTGCCAGCTTCCCACATTTGTTTCCCACCCTGTGACATGTTCGTAATTCAAATTCTAGAGTTCGAATCTTTTGGGAACAAGCTCTTTTTGGAATCGCCTCTGCCTCAAAACCATGACAGCCGCTTCCAAAATGGTTCGAAACTGTGCTCGAGGAAAAAAAATAGAGTACTTCTCTCTCTCTCTCGCTCTCCCCCCCCCCATTTTTTCTTTAACCCTATTATGATCGAGGGCATGAGATTTTGATTTATGTCACTTCAAAGTCCTTTTAAGTGATAATAACAGTACATTTTTAAGAGTGTAGAGGTTTCTAACACACAGTAAATAAAAGCTCTAGACACAACACCCCCAGATGAATGAATAAATGAAATAAAGAATGAGTGTTAACTGTGATGATTGGTAAGCTATTCATCTCTTACACAAGGTATTGACCTTTTCTATACTTCATGTTTTCGTAAGGCAGAAAGTGTTGGCAAAGATGGCCCTTCCCACTTATTCCAAAGCCCCTCAAAAGGCTCAAAAGAATGGTAATGAAAAAGCAGTTAGGATGTGTGTGCTATCCATTCAAAATGCCACTATGAGTGAGTGTGTTGTATTTCTTGCATGCAAACACATTCTCCGACACATTGTTTTATTTATTTTTATTTGTTGAAGAGTTTGGCGTTTCTAAAGTTAGTTAGGAATGCATCCATCCATCTAATCAGCGTGTTGGTAAGCATAACCCACTTCAATATATCTATATTAAAAATATCAATTTAGGGGTCTTTACACTCAGAGGGAGAATGTGAGAGGCTATACCTTGCTCTTTTGTGGTCAGCTTAGTCAAGATGAATAGGCTGTCCATAAATTGGGTCGAGGGATTGAAGCAAGAGATGTTCAGGGGGGGTTGGTGTAGGGTCATCACTCTCCATGTGGATTAATTGGTTTGATTGACTCATGTGAGTTTTTTTTTTTTCAAAGGAGGAGGACGAATTTATGGACAGCCTAGTCAAGAGGAAGAATAAAGGAGAAGAAGCGATGGATGTGAGAAGCAGTGGGTAGTAATCATCCATCCAAATATATCATACGAGCATCCATTAATGTGATTGTGTATATATATCCTACAGCACTGCTACTGGAGTAGAGAAAATACAGAGATACTAATAGGATGGTGAGGAACAGACAAGGGATTGGAGGAGTCCATAATCATCCCATCCAATCCTTCTAATTCCTCCTCCTTTGCTTTCTTCTTTATTGATTGTTATTATTGGTCATTACTACTGTTTTAAATCACCTATTCTGGTACAAAAAGCTGAGGTGAAGGAAGTGAAAGCTGTTGACTTCCCGTCTACTCCATATATATATGTATATATATATTTCTGTATGTGTGAATATCTTCCGTTTTCCCATTCTGGCTTCTCATTCTTCTTCCATTTATGGAGAAACTAGACAACTGCTCTCCTACCACTACTCCAGGCTAGTTACTAGTAAGTAGTGAGTGAAGTGTGGTGAGTGCCAAATTTGATCCTCATCCGGATCTCAGTTTTCCCACTGCTCTTGTCCCCGACTCCACCCACTGGGAATATTCTCAAACGAACAAAACAATACGCGAAATTATTCGTCACGAATTAGTTCTAGAAGAAATCAACCTCACCTTGGTTCAAGAAATCCATTTTTAAAACTTCTTTTCACATTAAGTTAATGATATGAAAAAAAGATAGATAAATGTGTATATATAAGCATATAATTCATTATTTATTATTTCATAATTTAAATATTTACATATATTAAAAATTTATAGTAATCTTACATCATATTTGGTTTTTATTACTATTAATTTTGAAAAACAAAGAAAATAGTTTTTTTTCACTTCTCGTCAAGTGTTTAAAAATTATAAACATCTGATACGAATTTGTGGATTTGGTCTTCCACTTTGCTGAGTAACTTTCTTTAACATTTAATGTTAAGCTTAGAATAAATCAAGTGTGTAAGTGAGTAACTTTTAAATTCATATTTACTATTTACATGTGTAATGCCCAAAAAGTATTTATTTCATAAGTATTATTAATTTTCAATATTAAGAAACCACAAATTTATTTTCTAATAATGTGTAACATATTATATTAAAATATAAATTTATTGAATAGTAGCTGAAACAATAGCATAATATAGAAATTCCATCTTTTTGAAAAACTATATTTGTATTTAGTATAATTATAATTATTTTAATTTTGAAAGATTTATTTTTCTGTAAAACAGTCATTTGATTATTTGGTCTATTATAAAAAAAATGTAAAACATTTGCATTATATTCATACATTTTTTTGTGCAAGTGATTTAAAAGATAAAAATTAAAAAAATATTTTTTTATATCATGTTATTAAAGTTCTTATTGTTCTACACAATGAATATACTTGCACATTTTTTTAACATAACTTAAATAGTTGCTAAGAGAAGGTAATTCAAATTCCATTGGCTTGTTCTTTTCTTGGCACACCAAACTAGATAAAACAATATTCTCATGTTGCCAATATAAATACTAAAAAATCTTCAAAGTATTATTATTTTTAATCTTTAAAATGTATAACTTAATGCAATATAAATTGAACCTCTTTAAACACAAGAATAAACTAAGATATCAAGATAATTTGTACAAATATTCGTTTGTTGTAAAAAAAAATTCTTATTGAATATGTTGATAATATGTTGTAAAAATCCTAAGAATGTTGCTAAATATTTGTATATTAGATATTCAATCACAAATTGGAAAGTATGGTTGCAAAAAAAGATAACTTAGTAAAAACATTATTTCTTGAGCTACAATAATAACTCTGGAACTTGACTCTTGCACACTATTATTTTACAATGGTCTTATATTGTCTTTAATCTATTTTCTGGCTTTAAAATATGCCTTTATATTAACCTAAAAGTTTTGATGTTTCTACCTTTGTTTTATGAGATTTTTGGTCTATTATTGACAAAGAATTTATTGATAATTAGGAAATAATCATAATGAAAAAATAGAGATAAGATTAAACCAATGATTAATCTCATCAACACTTATATTTTATTCTATTCTAAATTCAAGTCTTTTAAGTGTATTTCTATTCTAAATTTACTATTATTATATATAATTAAAATATATTATTATTTTAGAAATAATTTTTTTGTTGCTCTTATTTATTCAATTATCTTTAGGTAAAATTATATAGGTCCATGTTTTTAATTCTTTATAATCAAACTAATCTAAGAAATGGTCATGAATATTTGTAAAATTTATTATTTAGATTTTGTAGAATATCAATAAGATAAAGTTGTTGAATAGCCTAAATGTTGGTCAGAAAAATCAAAAACTTTAAGAAGTTTGAATAAAGAATATAGTATATTTTTAGTCTTCGAATTAAGATCAGTTTTTAAGAAATTAATTAATATTGATGTAAATCTTATTAGGTCAAACAAAATAGACAAAAAATTGTCAAGTTTATTAACATGTTAAAGTATTTACTTAATCATTTTAAAAAATCAAATTTCTAAGTGATATATATATATATATATATATATATATAATTAATTAATTAATTATTTTTATAATTAGATATTTTTATTTATTTCAAAATATATTTAATAAAATTAAATAATCTATTAGAATCTTTTAGAATATCTTTTTTATAATTGAAAATTTAATAAAACCTCTCTTCTTCTTAGAAAATTTTTTATTTTAAAATTATAGTTCATTGTAGATAATAATGTATTCCAAAATTAAGTTTATAGTCTCAATTTGAAAATTTAGATCTTAAGGTGTTTTCTTTTTTGAAAAAATATAAATATAGATGCTCCTTTTTAACATATTTGAGTAAAATTTCCTAAAATAAATTGACTATTTAGTTTATATTTAGAAATAAAATAAAATATTCAAAAGTACAACATTAGATTATGATATTAAATATTTGATGCTGCTCTTTTGGATTAGTTTGTGTTTTTTTAGAATTTTGCTAAAATAAAAAAAACTAATCTAAATTATATTTTGTATAAGATAAAATATATTAAACTAACATTAGAATAATAGAATAAGTTGTTCTTTGTGTATAAATGCAGAACATTTCATTTGTTTTATAGATGATTTATATTAAGAATATCTTCAATGGTTTTTAATTTTTTAAAATTTTTACAACCAATAAATATAGAAAAATTTAAATTATTACAAGAGACAAGTTTGAGGTTTAAGAAAACAATCTCTAAGTAATAGGAATAAATCAGCAATTTTTTTTAATGTATTTTGGTGAATAAATATAGATCTATTTTAATATATAGTGCAGGTATAAGACCCATGTCTTAATATTTTAGAAATTTTTGGTGACAAATTACAAAATTTACCAATTTTTAAAAATTGGTCAACTATTATAACTTAATGGATCTTTTTTGTAATGAATTTTATTCCTTTATTCCTTTTTAAAGCTAATTAGAGTTTTTTTATTTTTTATTTTTTCTAAGAAAATTTTCCTCTAGAATATATAGCTTTATATAATATAGTTAATTTTAATAAGTATAATTATTTCTAAATAATATAAAATAAAGCTTATGTGTTGTTATATTTGTAGTAAAATTGCTTAATAGCAATTTATTAAGCAATAGTTTGAACAAAATGAACTACAAAAATCTTTACAACAAAAATTGTTAATATTTGGTTGCTGCTAATGTTTTATTTTTGTGGTTATTACAAAATTGAGTGATCAATTCAGATCGTGATTCAAGTTATTTTTTAATTGTCATATGAAACTTGAATAATATCAAAGCTTTCAACTTAATTTTTAAGCATGACCATTACCCTCTTGCTAATTTTAGTGTCAATATTCAACAAGATTGTCAAGGCTTAAGCATTAAGCTACCATGTCATAATTATTGTGTACACATCTTCAAGTGTACATTGTATTATGTATGAAGAAAATTTTCAATTTCGTGTTGTAGTTAACTTTACAATAATAAGTTAGAAAGATAGTTAAGTGGTTATTCTAGTTCATGTGAAATTAAAAATACATTATACATGTGCTTTTCCCAAAACTGCATAACCTAAAGAAAAAAACAAAATCTATTTTGCAAGGTATTAAATTACTTGATCTGAAATTATATATATATATATATATATATATATATATAAACATGTGAAAGTAGATGATGTTTGTATGCAATGTTGGATGGTTACTGTGAATTTTATTATTGGTGTTATTGTTGGATGGTTTTTGTGGAACTTTATTCACAGAAAAGGTGTTTTTAATATGTAATACTTAAATACATGTCTTTAAGTATAACCATTTTTTTCTTTGTAACTATGTACATTTATATATATATTATATACTATTTATTATATCTTAATCTAATTTACTTAATAAGTTATCTTCAAAGAGGTTCAGCTATATTTTAAATTTTTCTAATAATATATTTAAGAATGATTCCAAACAAAAATAGTTATACCATGTTATTAATATCCACACTGATAAACAATATAAAATTAGTATGGTTTTTTTCACAACATAATTTGTAGGAAATAAAGAACAGTGTATGAATTTAGAACATAAAAGCTTACAGAAAGTTTTAAGAAGCCAAAGTAAAAATACTACCCCATGGAATTATATTTGTGCTTGAGGATTGAAACATGTATTTGCAGGTTTGCAGAGTCTTCAAAATCAGCCTGCCGTGGTACCGGTGGGTATCACAAGGATGTATCCGGGTATCATCCGGGTACATCTAACCCTAACACGGGCTCTCTTTGAAGGCTCCTCCGCCCTCGTTGAAGCTCTCTTTGCGTCTCGCTGCATTGCGTCACATCTCCAAACACATGCCCGGGTCGAGGATTAGACCATCGACAATGGCCACCGCCACGGAGTCAGTGCAATGTTTTGGTCGGAAGAAGACGGCCGTGGCCGTGACCTACTGCAAGAAGGGCAGAGGTTTGATTAAAATCAACGGGTGCCCTATCGAGCTCGTGGAGCCCGAGATTCTCCGATACAAGGCGTTCGAGCCCGTGTTGCTCTTGGGAAGGCAGAAGTTCGCTGGTGTGGACATGCGCATTCGCGTCAAGGGTGGAGGTCACACTTCGCAGATTTACGCCATCAGGCAGAGCATTGCCAAGGCGCTTGTGGCGTACTTCCAGAAGTACGTAGACGAGCAGTCGAAGAAGGAGATTAAGGATGTGCTTCTGAGGTACGACAGGACTTTGCTTGTGGCTGACCCCCGCCGCTGCGAGCCGAAGAAGTTCGGAGGTCGTGGTGCCCGCTCTCGTTTCCAGAAGTCTTACCGTTAAGCGGCGGGTCGATTGGAGTGTTTATGGTGGTCCTGTGGGCGGTGTACGTTATTCGTTGTCTCTGGCAGGGGATTTTCTCGGGGTTTTAGGTTTGGATCACCCAAAAGCTGTGTTCGTGGATCATATATTATCTGGAATGTTCCTTCTGCGGAAATGTTTAAAGTTGTCTGACCTAATACTGGAAACGGAGCCCCCTTGTTTTTGTTGCTCACGCTTCAATCAGGATGGAGCACTGCCTCCTCTGCTTTAGCCTTACGCACTGTGTTGATTTCCTGCAGTCTTTTGTACGCATATCAATTACTTTGTGCTTCATTTGCTCTTGTATGGTTTACCGCTCCCTCTCAGTTATTTACTCTTCTGTTGGGGTTTGGGTGAAGTGACATATTACTCATTGTGGCTTTGATGACGAGTTAAGTTTACCTAGGGCATAGTTATCACATAGTTTTATTTGATTCATAGGTGCGATAATGTCCCTGTTTACATCGCATTTTCTGTCTGTTAGGTTATTTTATACGCGTCTCTGGTTTCACTAAGCATTACTTACATGTTCATAGATGTATTCTAGCTCATGAAGGAACAGACGATTCAAAACGCAACATCTAACTTTAGTAATTCTTACCTTCGCTGAATGATTTAGGTATGTCTTTGGCGATCATAGGCTATGTGAAGGGGCTACCAGCAGTAGCCCTAAAAACTCTACCTTGTTTGCTTGTCACTATCATAATGCTAGACAATAGGATTTCTCATTGTTGGTTCCTAATTATTAAAATGCTTAAATTCTCCGTCATGCACTTTAACCTAAGCTTTGAATTCTTTTATCTATGTTTAGTCTCTGTGCAAGGCCTACCTTCTGATAATGAAGTTCAAGTCTTCGTGGTATTGTACGTTTCATCGAAGTAGTTGGACATCATGGGGTTTGTTGCATTAGTTGTTGATTGTTCGGAACTACGTGGTTGGTAATTCCTAATTTCGTAGTTTTGTTTTGCTTGTCTTCGATACCTGGCAAGAATCTGCTGTCGTCACTTTGTCATGAAAGGAAGAACATGGCAGACCTAGCTGTTAAAGATGATTCCTAGTCATATTTTGTTCTTCATCAAAGTGTTAGTGATCCTAAGTAATCTGAATAAATCTCCATCATGCAGTCCTCTCCTTTTTATGTAACTATTGTTGATGGACTACTGTGCGTCTGTCCCTCTTTTTCAACAACGCAATGCACAAGCTACTTGTTACGGTTTTGTAGTAATTATTGCAGCCGAAAGTATTGTTTCAGAATTGGTGAAATTAATATTCAATTCAGCATTAGCACCACGCAGCACCAAGGTTTCGTTTTTGAAACTTAATGCAGAGCAATGAACAATGAAATTGGCATGGTCTTCAAGCAGCAATGACTCCTAAACAAGCAAAATGTAAAGTTAGGTGTAATATGAACAAACAAAATAGAGGGTGCATATCAATCACCAATCTGAACGCTAGTATTCGACCAGATTCGACCAGGTTCAACCACTGTTGTCCCCAGGTGAAGTGATCATGGCAGAAAACAGCTTACGTCCTCCTGCTGCTCTCTCCGAATTGCCTCTATTGCCGAGCTTCATACAGCATTTCAGTTCGCAATATCACAGAGGACCTGTCCAAACAATCTGTGGTCATCCACAGCAAACCGTTTCATATCAACGTGTTCTACTCGGAACTAAATCTTGTTCACAACGGCAGCTGTGGCCAAAAATACTATTCCAACAAGGCGAATATGGATTCCTACAACTAAAAATCAAAATTGCATTATAACTTTGAATCAATGGCAACTGCCACCACTTCCTTCTAATCGGAAGTACTCACACACCAGACAGCTCAAATCAGAGCTCATCCTTATGACACTACTTATGTACCAGGTTCACCCAGCACTGGTAGAACCAATGAGATTCTTCAGCCATGATCATGGCTGGTGGTTGTGAAGGGCACCTACTTAAGGAGCCCCACCTTTCAGGATCAATTCTCTGGTCGCTTCAACTGAAACCTACAGAAAAATCCAACAAGACCTAACCAGTGAAGAGCTAAAAGTATGGAGCAAATGCGCACCAAGATCTACTAAAGAATACAGCTCTAAATGTCATCTCCTGAGCTAGCTGACTCATCATCGTCACTTCCGCTCTCGCTACTACTGCTACCACTACCACTGTCACTACTACTGCTACCACTTTCACTTGAACTCTTATTTTCAGCTGCAGCGGCTGACTGTGTTGCAGCAGGATCCGACCCAGACTTTCCACCTCCATCACCTTCCTCGTCCTCGCTGAAGATCTCATAATCACTGTGCTCCTCAATGACTTCCACAATCTCTTCGTATTCGTCCCCAACTACATTAATCTCTTCAACCGGAGCAGCTGCTTGTTTAGCTTTCTTGGGTTCCGGTTCCGGTTCCGGTTCAGGCTCTGGTTCTGGTTCATGAATCTCGAGTTCGTCTATGTCTATTTCAGGAGAGGCCTCCTTGACATCAACAGCAGAATTTCTCTTATTAGAAGCTCTGGAAGAGGCTCCTTTCTTCTTTGCAGGGTTCTTTTGTGCAGGTGCTGCACAAAACCAACACCATGTCACAGATTGAAGTCAATTTCATGAAAGTCTTTCAGCCACACAACTCAACGTCAAGGTACTATAAGGAGCACTCAGTCTCATCCATGGACCAGAAGTTTTGAATTAATCTTCTTAGCATGTTAAGAAACCTCTCAATTCACAGATGGTACTATCTGTTAGGTACCTGGAGCTACTTCAGGCTTGGGAGCAGGATCAGGTTCATCTGTGATGGTCTCTGTGACCTGCGTAGCAACAGCAACGGGGAATGTCAAAATAGATCTTTATAAAGAAGTTGGATGAGCTGTAGATTGATACAGCCACCTTATCGTTGATATTCGGCAGCACTGGGCTTCTGAAACCTTCTTACAACCTTCATTCCTTCTTTCGTTTCATGAACTTCACTTAAATGATATTCGGTTACATAAAAGGCAGAGACATTGAGCAACCTTGGCACAAGTACATGCTGAAGTTAAAATTTAGAGACGTTAGCTTGCAATATATACGCTCCTACTATTTAATCCACAAGTAAACTCTAGATTCTGAGGAATTTTCTGGACAAACAAGTGGGCCACAAGATTGATTCCTTTTTGTCTCACACGCAAGCGTGATCGTTATGAACTCGATAATATGTCTCTTATTGTTCACAGACAACTGTTCAGGTCGGAGATTTACAAGAGCCAGACCCCTATTCAAGGACATGTTTCTGAACCTAATGCATCAACCACGACATAGCATCATCCGGATCCACAAAAACGAAAATGGTAAACAGGATTGAAAACTATACATGATGAGCTTTGAAGGCGTTCTTCTCTGAATTGTTATATCCCCCATTTGAATGGATGGGAGATACCGCCCCCGAACCGCCGCATCCAGCTAAAGCCGCAGCAGTCTCTCCCTGCCTGAGATGCCGAAGGCTTTTCACAGCTCTATGCAACCGCTCCAGCCGAAAATTTTGTCCATCGAAGAAGATAACAGCACCCATATCCTTGCAGTCCTCAATGTTCCCTTGGAAAGCCACTTTGGGCTTCCCAGCCTGGTTATTCGAAAATTCCACAGTGACCTTGTTCTCAACACCCTTGTGAAGTGTGCCAGGACTGCCTGTGTCAATTGAGGCCGGTTTGAATTCATCTGCAAGATGATGGATACGTAAAATAGACAGAATTGGTCAGCTTCAATTGGTGGCATTCCCGTAGCGACATAGATCCAGCAATAATGCTCCATAGACCATGAGGATGACAACGTAATCATCTGAGCCAAACCATGCTAATTAGTTGGCAATGGTGTCGACTGAATATTGAATTTTTTAAAGATGATAGCAGATGCGAGAGATGCTACCTCTATGAACACAATTACTAGAAAAGAATGGGGCATCGAAAATGAGCAGGCAGAGGAGAATCTCACATCTCAAGGAATAAAATCGAGTCGGAGTCGACTCCAATATGGTAGGCCCCAATATGAGAGGGAAATACGTGTCTGCCGGCGGGGCGGAGTCTGGCTCCACAGTCCTCGCCATCTCTGAGGATGCCTCTAAAACCCTAGCCTTAACCTCCACAATTCGACCAATTCGATCGTCCTTAGGACGCTACTATACGTCATCCACAATTCAAAACCATTACTGAACATGTAATCATCTGATTCCAGTTGTTCCGTGTTCCCGGCTTCAATTAAAACAGGGCAATTCTTCGACGACACACCCAAAACACGACGAGTAAGCAGCCAAGCTTACCCAACCCCAGCTACTACTCTCGGGGCCCATTTCACGAACCAGCTAGTGGAAAAAAACACGAAAGAAACGATTCAAGTACCGATCGCGAAATCAACAATGGAAAGAATGGGTCCCACTCCCACCCACAGATCAATGCAAAGCTTGGAGTGTGCAGCGGGAAGAAGCAGGGAGCTCACGCTGCAAACACTACTGCAGAGAAAAGAAATTTTGCAGAAGTGTGACGATTTCCATTGTAAGACATCAGCAACATGAGCATCAACTAATGCGAATTACTTCAGCGACTACAACTGAACGACGGAAAAATGGCCTTCAGGGTGGACATCGTCGACTCATAGCTTCGAGTGCGAGGTTGTGCGCTGATTGAACGACTGATCCGCGCGAACCATTCCGGATACCGGCACTGTTAGGAATCTGCGGAGCGGGTCGGGTCGGGTCGGGTCGGTCACCTGGCCCGTGAAGGCTTGGATGGTGTGCTACCCCGGTACCACGTCAGAAAAGGATATCAATCGTTCTGACAATTATCAATGCACACAATGTTCCTGCTTTTATTAGTGTGCAAATCCCTACAATTGAAGTGGACCATGATATCATGATTCATTACAAGAACTGTTTGAGTTTTTTTTCATTGAGTAACATGGATTATAAATTTCAAGTCCTTGTACATATACTTCTATTTTCATATACATATATACACACATATATATATATATATATATATATATGATTAATGTGAATAAATTCACTGTTTTAACAATTGTCTCATTCTTTAGTCATTGAAATATTATTGTAATAAAATATTATGAATATTTTAGTAAATTAATGTGACATGTTATCTTATAAATTTATTATAGAAAATATGGAATTGAACATATTCCAAATTCCATATATATGTGTCTTGATTTATGAGCTGAAAATTTAAACATTAAGCCTGTTATGTTGCTGTTCAAACTTGCTAAAAAAGAAAGAAATGAAGAAGTAGTTCTTCAAAAATAATGTTTTACAGTATAGAACAAATTCTCCTTGGTTTTATGACTTAATTTAAAATTCAATCTTGCTCTGCACATACACATATGTGTGTCCATGTGCACATATATACACACAGTCATATTTCAATATATTTATTTTAAACTTTCACTACATAGAATGTTTAATTTAAAATACAATGTGATGTATTAAGAACATACCATATGCACTACTTTTCCTTCCTCAGAAGAAATTTTTATACTTGAGTATGGGTTTTAATCTTTAGTTTTCAACATAATGTGTATATCATGTAATTTTTTCATTATACCATTTACCACATTCTCATCTGTTTTAATATATATGTATATATATATATATATAACACTAACATACTAAACACCATGTGTATCTTGATTTCTATTTCTACTTTTTTAGGTTTTAAAATTACTATTATTATTGAGTTTTCTTACTCTATTTAATGTGAGTAATTTTATCATTGGCTTTTCTTATCAACTTACCTTTTAATTTGATTGTGATTAAACCTCTTTTGACATAATCTCTATTAACAAACATATCTTTTGTAATGTTTTTCCATCATTACTCTACAAGATTGACAATGTAATGACAGTCCTCTATAATTATGCACAAACAAAAAAATATCAAAATTTTCTATCTTTTAATTCTTTATTAACTGAATATAAAAAAAATAAAATAATAATTATTTTTCAAAATAGACACAATCTTCTATCAATTGTCACAAACAGAATCAAGTATTGTAATTATGATGATTATTTATCTTGGTCAATAAATTGAACAATGCACCTAAATTTTGATTTTTTTAGTTTATAATAGAATTAGAATTGTTTATTAATCATATAAATCAATTTTTTTATTGTTGGATTTCACAAAAAGAAATTTAATAATATGTATTTTTATTTATATATGTAGTTGCAAATATTTGAAATTAATGAATTTTTCTCAATAACTTTGATTGATTTTAGCCCTAAAGTTTTGGCCATTAGGATCAATGCTACCAACTTGTAATAGTATAACCATGGCCCAAACATTTTTTTGAGAATTCTTTGCTAAAATTTCTCTTCGCATTGTTATATTTGATATTTAGAAAGTCTTGCTTCATCTCAAGGATGTATATGTGATGGTGAAGACTATAACAGTTATTGCGTTAGATCCATCAATTATAACAAAGAAAGTTTAAGTTTGTAGTTTTGAGATAGTAATTTTTTTTTTTAATTATAATACATTAAAATTATAAAGATAAGACTAAAAATTCTTGACTTCTAAGAAAAATAAAAATTTATTAATTTTATTTGATTTACATGCTCTTTCTTTCTTTCTTATATATATTTTCATAAAAGAATTCTTTTTGAAGCTACTTTGTTAACTTCATATGTATAAAATAATCTTTAAATTTTTATAGATGCATTGGTTTTGGTTTATAAAGATATTATTGATGAAACTAATAAATCTTTATTAATACATTAATAATGTTATATAATAGCTTCTATATTTTTTAGTTAATAAGATAACTTTTAATATATATTAAATATATCAAATAATAATATTATAAGTATATATCATAAAATCTATTATTATCATATTTAGTATTATTGCTAACTATATTTTAGAGATTGTAGTAGAAAAATTCTTTAAAAAATATATTAAGTATATTAGGCTTTTAAAATTTAATTAAAAAATAAATAAAAATTTAAATAAATATATTTTTTAAATAAATATTTAATACAAAAACTAAAAAGAATTATTTAGTGGATAATTATGAATAAATCAAATCTTTGGTAATTTATCTTCTTTTATAGTTACATTGTTTTAAAAAAGAATTATAATTGATATTCTAAAAATTTTAATTAAGATTTTTGATGATTATTTTTACAAATTTTGTATCAAATTTAAACTTTTCATAAAAGAATTATAAGTTCTTTCTAAATAATATTAAGACATTAACTAATCTTTAGCAAAAAGATTTTGTATATATTTCTTTTTTAAAATTATCTATATAAAGTTAGTAGCTATATGTTTTATTATAAAAAATTATATTTTATTAAAGAATTCAAATTAAATAATTAATCATTTTTTCTAATAGAAAAAATAAATTCAATCATCTTATAGGCAATTATATATTTTCCAAAATTATTATTGCATATTAATTGGCTTGATTTGTCAAAGATAGTTTGGAAGAATCAATCTAATAGGGAGATTTGGACCAATAGGATCCAAAGAATAGTAGATAGGTTGGAGATACATGATGAATATAAGAATTGGACAAATAGGGTCTAGATAATAGTAGGTAAGTTGTAGATATCCAATCTAAGTAAGAATTAGATATATTAAAGTGTGAATTAGAATATATTAGGTTAGCCATTAATGAAAAGACGACAAACCATTTGTAATCAATTGAATTAATATAAGTAACGACAAAGGTCAATGGTTGTAGATGGACGTTATTATATTATGTGATATTGTTATGTGGCGTAATTTTCAATTTGAAAATACAGTGGATACTTGGCTATAGAGAATTTACTTGTAACTTATTGACAAGACTCTAATAAGTGATTTGTCTTTAATTAAAAAAAAATAAAAAAATACTATGATATTACAAAATAAAAATTATACTAACTGTACTTAAATAGGTTTGTACATGAAATTTTTCTTTGGCATATAAAAAATTCTTAACATCCTTTTCATTATAAAATCACAACTTACTAATTGTTGATAAATTAGATTATTAATAACTTTTAAGAAAAACCATAATCTCTTTTTAAAACTCCATCTTCATATCAAAACTTTATTATAGCTCCATATATCTATTTTTCCACCTCTATAAAGTCTTGGCTTCTAAAAAATCCCTTTAGTTTGTACAAAAGGCTCAAATTGCAATAAAATCCTTCAATAGCTTATTCACCCGCAAAAGATTGATTTCTTTTTAAACTTTGTAGTTCAATAACTCTTGATCCAGCTATTCAATTTCCATCAAATTTTTCTAAAGTATAGATAATATTCTTAAGTTTTATTATAAAAAATTCAATTATAGATTTAGTTTTGATTGTTCGATATCTTAAAAATCCTAACAGGTACTTAAAATCCTAATTTATAGATACTAAAGCATTGTTTTCTTTATATTTTACAAATCCAAAATCCTAATGCTACAAATTTATGTACATAGTTTTGCAGTATGAATATACACACTCTTAAAAATTTTGAGCTAAAAACTTATCAAATTGCTTAAGATATAGCTCAAAACACAACTACTAATTAAACAAGATCACTTATTGCCTTTAGATTGCAAGCATTGATCTCGACTCCCAATATCTCCTTCATCTCAGCTTTGATTTTATTAAATTATGTATAAAAGTGTAGCAAAAAAAGTGCTCTTTTTAACCTTAATTACTAATCTTTTATTGCTTTATGTATACAAGAGTTATATACAAAAGAGTGATAGTAGGTACAATTTCAACACCTTAATTTTGAGTGCTTATATCTTTCTCAAAGAAAGTCTAAATCATACAATTTTTATACCAAAAGCATAGACAAAAATCCAAACTTATTGATCTTAGCCATTGATATTTAGATGTTGTTGAAAAGCAAATCCTAATTCCTAATAAGACCTCGGATAACCTCCTTGAAGCCTATTGGACATGATTTTTGGCCAATAAGAATAGAGACTTCTATCATCTATCTCCATTCATCCACATGGATGGCCTAATTATTCCTTTTTATATTAAAAATCCCTTTCTAATCCTTTTTTTAATAAGATTTATATAATATGTGTTCTGAATACCAAATAAAAGAAGTAAATAAGATCTTATGGGTCACCAATGTCTAAAAAAGGTGACTTAAGATATATAAAAGTTATTATTAATATAAAATCAACCTCAAAAGTCTCTATCAAAAAAAAAAAAAATTATATAAATATCAATAATAGCCCTTTTAAATGGATTCTTTCTAAATTAATAACCTAATTATATTTTATAACGAATAAAAATTCACTAATATGGCTCTCACTTAGATGTATAGTAAATTATATATTAAATATATATGTATAATATTTTCACATGGTAGCTAAACGACAATATGACAATGCTACTATCAACTATATTGGAATTATAAAGGACCTATGAAAACACCTGTTATTATTTTCTGATGTAAGTGGATGAAATGAGTAGATAATTAAAAAAACTTGACATATACAAGAAACAAAGCTGATTTTCTTGTAATAAACTTTTGATACAAGTTACTCAAACTATCAAAGCTATTTATTTTTTCAAGCAAATATATTCAAGTGTCCTTCTCTAATGATCTAAATAAATTGGTGTTATATAGTGACACAGCTATTAGGTGAAAGAGGGAAGGAATGATTAAATATATATAAGAGCATAAATGGAAGTATTTTAATAAATTTATCTTAGAATTATAGATAATAAAGAAGAAAGTAGAAAAAAAATTAAAAAGCTAATATTATCTTTTTATAGGAGAGGCTTCTATTTATTTTGTATGGCCATAAATAAGATAAAATAAAGTATATTAGAAAAATAAATAATATATGCATCTTTAGAAAAGAATTAAGGTGAGATTTTAAAAAAATTTATCTTAAAAATCTTAGAATTGATACGTGGAGAAGATCGGTTATGAGTTTGGATCAAAATCAAACCCTCAAGTACAAAACCGCATGCCTATGGCGGATTGAATCTTCTTTAGTAAATCAAAGAAAGGGATTAGAAACCAAACTTGAGAGGATGTGTGTAAGAATTGATTTTGAATGATTTGAAGGAGAATTGGCTTTTTAAGAGCTTTACAAAGTTAGGGTTGTATTAAGTGACTTTGGATCTTGTGAAGTAAAGAGAGGTTTATATTTTTGAGCTTTTCAAGAGTTTGATTTTAGATCTATAGGCAAAATTTTAAAAAATTGTGATTAAAGTTGTGGACAATATATACTATAATTTTGAGCTAGATTGAATAATTCAATTGGAATTTATTAGAGTTCAAGTTTACTAAAGTCTCAGAAGTTGAGGTTTGAGGGTCAATGAGGATTTGCTGGATATTTTGCAATCTATCAGTTAGATTGAGGTGAAAGTTTTTTATATAGATAATAAATAGGATTTTTTAAGTATATATGTATTTTGAGAGTGATTGAATAGTGCAAATAGAAGTTATTTGTGTTGGAAATTTCCAGCACAAATAACTTCTATTTAGGATTTGACTAGGATTTGATCAAGATTTGATTAGGATTTGACTAGGATTTAATTAAGATTTGATTAGGATTTGATCAAGGTGTTTAGGATTTGGCCAAAATTTGACTAGGATTTAATTAAGATTTGACTAGGATTTGTTAAGATTTGATTAGGATATTTAAGATTTGATTAGGATTTGACTAGGATTTAATTAGGATTTGACTAGGATTTGTTAGGATTTGATTAAGGTACTTAGGATTTGACTAGGATTTGTTAGGATTTGATTAGGATATTTAGGATTTGACTAGGATTTGACTAGGATTTGGTTAGGATTTAGTTAGGATTTGATTAGAGTTTGGTTAAAATTTGATTAAGACTTGTTAGGATTTGATTAGGATTTAATTAGAATTTGACTGAGATTTGTTAAGATTTGACTAAAAATTATTAAGATTTGACCAGGGTGTTTAGGATTTGACAAGGATTTGATTAGGATTTAGTTATGATTTAGTTAGGATTTAGTTAGGATTTGTTAGGGTTTGACCAAGGATTTAAGATTTGAACAAGGTTTGACCAAGGTGTTTAAGATTTGACTAGGATTTGATTAGGATTTGATTAAGATTTAATTAGGATTTAATTAGAATTTGTTAGGATTTGACTAGGATTTGTTAAGATTTGATTAGAATTTAGTTAAGGTTTGACTAGGATTTGTTAAAATTTTACCAAAGTGTTTAGGATTTGACCAGGATTTAGTTAAGATTTGACTAGAATTTGACTAGGATTTGACTAGGATTTGACTAGGATTTGATTAGGATTTAATTAGGATTTGATTAGGATTTAATTAGAAATTAATTAGAAATTAATTAGAATTTGATTAGGATTTAGTTAAGATTTTATTAAGATTTATTAGGATTGATTTAGGGTTTGATCAAGATTTGATTAGATTTCTTTAGGATTTTTGGTATAATATTTTTTATTTAATTAAAAAATCTAATTAAATTTTTAATGATTGAAGCATACTTGTAGTCTTAATTGCAAGTTTACATAATATTATTAGAGGTATTAAAACTTGTTATTGTTATTTCTTTTTTATCTTCTATAGCCAGGTGCCCAATGTATTCTCAAGCAAGACTTCACGACATACAACATTGGACTAGAAGGTGGAGTTACAAAAAGAGGCATATATAAAGAAGGAAGTGATTGATTGCTTCAACATATCCATAACCACAACAATTAAGACTATAGGTCTAATGGCTCTAGAGTAAAAGTCATTTCTTTTAAAAAAGATAACATTAATAGATACAATTGAGTTGACAATAAAAAATAATCTATTAGCAAATACAAGGTATTGACCATAATATATTCATATCATTGGAAGCAATCCACCATATATAATATCATTCTAAATTAACATTATTCATATATCCTATGGCCATTTTTGCAACTATATTATCACTTAAATTTTTATATTCCAATTGTAGTCATGTAGTAGTATATGGGATAAATATATAGTATTTTAATTGCATTACAATCACATTCAACTTGTATTCCAATTGTAGTCACGTTATTGTATTACGTAAAATCTTGTTTAAAAATATACCAGACTCCTAGTTGTAGAAGATAAAAAAAATTGCAACAATAAATTTTAATACTTCTAATATATATATATATATATATATATATATATATATATATTTATATTAAAGATTAATAAGTGTATTCAAACATTAAAGAAGTTTAATTAAATTTTCAAAGAATTATAAAAGAAACACAAAAAAGTCATAAAAAATAATAATTTTTTTTAAAGAAATATGAATATAAAAATATTAAAAAAAAAACTAAAATAGAAATATTTTTAAATATTAAAAATAAAAATTGTGATAAAATCTCAATCAAATTCTAGTCAAATCTTAATAAAATTTTAATGAAATCCTAATGAAATCCTAATAAAATCTTAAAACTTAAATAAAATTTAATAAATCCAACTCAAATCCTAAATCTAAAACAAACCCTAATAAAACCCTAGTCAAATCCTTAATGAATCCTAATAAATCCTAAATGGTTGGTGAGTGGTCCTTTTTAGATATCAATTTTAATTTTCTTGAGGTAATTTTTAATAAAGTCTATTCTTAATTCCCTCTTAAAGATACTTATATTATTTGTTTTTTTAATCTACTTTGTTTTGCCTTATTCATGGCCATACAAAATAAATAGAAGCCTATTTTGTTAAAAGGCAATATTAGCACTAAAAGATTTTACTACCTTCTTATCTTTTATCTATATTTTTTTATTACATCTTTTTAATTAGGCTCTTCTATAATAGAATCCATATTCTTATCTTTTACCATATAGTCATGTTACAATATAACAATGTAGTAGTATAAAAGGTAAGTATGTAGCATTATAGTTACATTACAATAATAGTCAACTTACATTCTAGTCCAAGACATTAATCATAGTAAGCATGGAAGATAATTTACCTATGTGGCTTCAAAAAAGTGTATAGCTAAAAATAATAAATAAATAACTTTTATGTCAATTGGCCATCATAGCAATATAGTTGCAAGGAAAGTTGTCTTCTAGTCATATTGTAAAATGCTCTTAAAATCTGCAATTAAAAGGCGACTTGGCAAACTCCATGTCAATTACTCATCTAAGCAAAAGTATTATTTGTCATCTCATAGAAGATAAATCCATAAACAACATCCAAAGGCTACAACTTATTGAACATGGTTCATTTAAGGTAATTCCCTATGATTGAACTTCAACTACAAAGGACTTGTAGTGCACATTTTGACTGTTCCATGGTGGTCTAGTTGTATTATAGTTGTATAAAATAAGCAATCATAGTTTTACCGATTACATAGAATAATTTTTTTTTTAGTATATCAAGTATTCATTTAAGATGACTAATAAATCATTTTCAAATCAAAACTAAGTTTAGATAGAAGTTTTTAATCCATTGAATTTTGAACTTACTTACATCTAAAGTACCAAAATTTAAACTTTTAAATCAATTGAATGATAAATTTTATTTCTTTATTTTAGTGATATATATTAGTAATTCAAATAATTTAATTAACCAAATTACTATCTAATTAGTATAAAATCTAAGATTAATATTATATAATTTGATTTATATATTTAAATTAATTATCCATTTGTAGATGATTTTTTTAAAGATGTTAATAATAATGCTTTAGATTTAAAATAGTCTTTTTATAAAAATTTAATAAAGATTGCAATTGTTAATAAAATGCAATGCACCTCAATTTTTTAAATATTTTGATAAATATTGATATAGAATATTTGATACTTTATTTAAAATAATTATTTAAAATAAAATAAAATAAGAATTTTTGTTAAATATTTTTAATTAAGAATTTTTAATATTTTTATTATAAACTAAAAGATCCAAAATCAATTTCATTAATCTAAATAATCATTATTCTTTTAAATAAGAAGTAGTTAAAATAAAGAGAAGATTTATGTCCTAAAATTATAAAACTTACACATGTATTATAAAAATAAATATTATTACTTTATAAACTCCTATATAAAAAGATACAAATAACCTTTAAATACTATTTTTTTTTTTATTTTTTTAAAATAAAAATATCTTCAAGTAGGAATATTATAATATATTTAATCAATATTAAGACAAAGAAGTCGCAAAAGTGTATATAAAAATTCTATTAAGAGAAGAAATCTTACTTTAAATTTATAATTATGAATAATATAGATAAATTTTAATTTAAAGAAGAAAGTTGTAATTTTTTGGTTCTTCACTAATATCTTTTTTATAATGTTACGTTGTCATAAATTAATATTAGCATTATTTTTAAGATTAATAATTTTGATTTTAAGATAATATATTTTTTTAATATAGAATCTTATATCTTATTTCAAAGAATATATATATATATATATATATATATATATATATATATATATATAATTTAATATATTTTATTTAAATAAATTATTTAAATAAATAATAATATTTAAAAATATATCATATAATATTAAAGATTTTTAGATTTAAAATTAATAATTGATGTTTGGAGAAAAAAAGTTTCAATAGCAAATACAATAAAGTAAAGCTTTTTACTGGAGCTATATTATAAAGTTATTTGACAAAGTACATAATCAAATATATATTTTTTCATATAAATTTTATTTATTTTAATCTATATATATTAATAATAGTAATAATACTAATATACCTTTAAATAATTTTAAAATATTATTATTATTTTTTACAATATATTAAATTTTCTTATCAATCTTATTTAAAAGAATACAATTCTAAAATAAATGTATCATTAATTAAAAATCCTTTAGAAGTTTTAAAATTTTTAAAATATTATACATAATTGATTAATAAATATTTCTTTTATTCTATAATAATATGAATTTTTGTTTAATTTATGGAAATATCTTTTATTAATAAGATATTATTAAAAGATTAATTTAATATTAAGAAATAAAAATCATCTATTTTCGCTTAACATATTTATTTTTATAGTTTTTTTAATATTAAAATTGTTAATATCAAGTAAAAACTACTATCTTTTATAAGTTTTATATATATACATATAAATAAATATACTATATATATATAAAAATAAATAATATATATATATATATATATATATATATATATATATATATATATAATAAATAAATAAATTAATCATAAGTTTGAACGAAAAAACAAACATTTACTAGTCCAAAAGTTGATATTCAAAACAACCTTGATATACAACTACACAATGATGCAAAACAAGTGTACATTTGATGAATTTGTAAATCTATCCTATACTAGTAATAAGCAATTATCAATAAAGTCAATAAAAACTTAGAAGAATAAAAATCCTTTACTATTGAGGAGATATTCCAACAATCTATTCTATTGTGGTAAAATCCAAATCCGTTGTATATAGAAAAAATATATTGTAGTCAATATACAACTATAAAATAGTCACTCAAGCTGCCATTATAATAAACATGGAGAACGGACGGCACTGCTCCTCATATCTCAGTGCCTGCTTATCCAGATTATCACCACACTATATAGAAAACCTAGCTACAGTGATTAAAACAATTGCAACAATATTCAATTGGGATGCTCTCTTAAAATACATTCTTTTACAATAATTAAATATACAAATCCATTGAAACCAATTGGAGGTTTAAAAGCCTTTTTAACCTTTCAAGACAAAACTCAATATCTTGGTCTTTTCTAAAGATATCAAAATCTATGTAACACTATCTATGCCACCATATGTACAGTTGTCATTGATATAAGATTTATTCTAATAATTATCTAATTAATATGAATAGATAGAAATAAATAAAAATAAATTAATTTGATAATATCTTATAAAAAAACTTTATAGATGTGATTTCATCTTTATACATATCTATAGGTGATTGGTAGGTTAAAAACTTGACCAACAAATTAGCCACGTGTCGTATATATTGATAGCTTATGTAATAAATTAAATACTTGGTGCACCTATAGAAAACTTGTCTTACAAGTTTGACATGTGTCTTGCAAATTAGACACATGTTAGAGGTCGTATAGAACACTGCCACATAATTCTTAGATAGATAGTATATATAGAGATAAAAGTGAAGCCTTCTTCACTCTTGTCAACACCTTTCTTGTTCTTAATCTTACTTCAAGAGTCTCTAGTCTTCTTGTCTTTAACAATAGCCATTCTAATTTTAATATTATTCCATCTTTGAGTGATTTTCTATTCTTTTGAATAATATGAGAGTGTATTGATATTTTATTCCTTTATCAATCATATATTTGATAGTTTGATAAGAATGAAGATTCATTATTCTTATTTTGTATTTAAAAAGTGAATAGATTATTCCACTTCTATTGTTATATTTGAAGGTTGTGGACTATCCATCTTTAAATTAATATTGTTTGTTTTCTAATCTTGATTTTTTCTTTGAAAGAGAGTGGATCACCCTTCTTTGTAGAAATTTTTATTTGATAATAGAAGTTGTAGAGTATCCTCTTCTAATTCAAATTGTGAAGTTATTAAATTGTCTAAGATAGAAAGAAAGATCATGGATGCTATACTTAGCGAAAGTGAGAATAAATTTGTAACTATCATAGATCTTTAGGAGCTTGTCAACACTCTTAAGATGAAAATTTTACAAATTATTAATGCCAATCATAGAAGCACTATTTGTACATCTATGGAAGAAGTCCAAAGTCTATGCTAAGAAGTTGTATAATTAAGAGAAGCAAGTAAATTGGCCTTACAATCATATCTAAGAAATCTTGCTTCTGCAAGCATAAAAGAAATAAAAATTAATATGCCTAAGAAGTTTGATGGAACAAGATTAAAATTTTGAGGATTTGTACAATAAGTCAAACTATATCTAAGGTTGTATCTTTTCCAATATTATAATAGATTTATTCAAGTTGAATTTATAAAGGCAATTTTATCTGAAAGTATTCTTTTTTGGTTTGTATCTTTTATGGAAAAAGATTCACAACTTCTTTATGATTTAAATTTATTCCTCAAAGTTTTTATAGCCACATTTGGAGAAAGTAATTGAGAGAGGGTAATAAAGACCAAGCTCTTATCTTTATGACAAAGATCACAATCATCTATAATATATGCTACAGAATTCCAAAGCTTGGTCTATAATGTGGAGGAGAATAAAAAAATCCTTATCTATCAATTTTGTTATGGATTGAAGGATAACATTAAAGATTTCATCCCTATTGGTCGAATACCATGCCCAATGGGCTTTGAGGAGGCTGCCTACAATCTTAACAAGGGTTTCGGCAACTTCAAAGAGGCCATTAGAATATCAAAGATTAGGATTAGAAAGCTTGTTATTTGGGCTACAATTTTGGTATAAAAATCTAGGGATTTAGAGTTTTAATGAGGGAGGAGTAGGCGCTTGAATTTAGAGTGTACAAATTGTACCTACTGTCACTCTTTTGAAGATTGGAGGAGTTATATGAAAGCTTTTAGAGATCGGAAGATGCAACTAGAGAGATAATTTTAAGCTCTACATCTAATGTAGAAGAATTACTACAATTGGAGTTTTGAAGAAGGAGATATTAGGAGTCAAAGATAATAGATTGAATTCCAAGGTAATAAATAGGCTGTTTTATTGATAGTGATGGAGTTTGTCATATCTTAAGTTTTTGGACGAATTTTTGTCTCAAACTTTCTAAGATGTATTATTATGCTAAGAAGCTATATATCAAAGTTTTGTAGAATTTGGACTTTTAGATTATGAGATATGAATAATTTAGTACATGGGTGTTTGTAAATAAGGGTTTGAAGCTACTGCTAGGGTTTTGGTGATATCTAAAGATCGGTAATTAATCTACAGTTGAAATTTGTAGTGATAGTTGTGAAGAATACATCAGTACTTCATGTAAATTTGAAGTGGATTTAGACAATTGGATTAAAAGTTATGGGTTATTGAAGTTTGGGAAAAATTCCCTTTCTATGGGAGAATGAAGGTTTTAGAGCATTTGTTATGTTTTGAGTGGTTTGATGAAATAAGACTTATGTATTGAATGTAATAGCCCTATGAAGAAATATTTTATATAAATTTGGAGGTTTTGTTATACTTGGATCTTGATTGAGTAATTAGTGGCAGCCAAAAGCCCAGTGCTTTTTTGAGGCAAATTCTCTCTACCACAACAGCGGTTGGAATCATATACAACAACTTGTAAAGATTATATTTTCTCTCCAGATCTTTCATCTTGTTTTATAATAGATATGTTTTTAGAATCTAAAAATCACAAAGTCTTTATCTTATTAGATTCAAGAGTCTTAGCTTGTTTTATAAATAAAGACTTTATCAAAAAATAAGAAATATTTCTAGTTAAGAAAACTAAATCCATACAAGTAGAAATCATAGATGGTTATTTGTTGTCTTCTGGAGATGTTACTTATGAAATTGTTCCTTTAGATATAGCAACTAATAGACATAATATTGTAATAATATTTAATGTCATTAAATCTACTTCCAATCCAATTATTTTAAAATTATTTATTGAAAACAATGATCTTATGATTATTCAATCGATCTTTAAGAAAAAACTCAACCACTATTTGGATCAATCTATAATTTATTACAAAATAAGTTGGCTACATTAGAAGAATATATTAATAAGAACTTGACTAAGAACTTCATACACCATTCAAAGTCTCTAACAAGAGCTCCTATTTTATTTATTAAAAAAAAAGAAAGATCATTGTAGTTATACATAGATTATCAAGGACTTTATAAGATTACTATCAATAATAGATATCCTTTTATCTTTGATTTCAAGACTTTTTGATCAATTTAATCAAGCAAAGATCTACACAAAAATAAATTTGCAAAGAGCATACAACTTAGTCTACATTAAAGAAGGTAATGAATAGAAGATTGCATTTTGAATTAGGTATAGATATTTCAATTATAATATCATGGTTTTTGGACTTACAAATGTACTAGTTACTTTTTAATATTTTATAAATAATATTTTTTGTGAGTTTCTTGATGATTTTATTGTTTGTTATTTAAACAATATTTTGATTTATTCTAAGAATACAAAAGAACATGAATTTTATGTTTGTCATGTATTACAAAAATTTAGAGATATAGGATTATATGCCAAGATAGAAAAGTGTGTATTTCATACTACTCAAATTAATTTCTTAGGATACATCATTTCAAATGATAGTTTCATGATGGATTCTAAGAAAGTCTAAACAATCATAGATTAGAAGATTCTTAGAATAATATAAGATATACAATGCTTTTTAAAATTTTCCAATTACTATCAAATCTTCATAATTTTTTTTTTTTTTCAAGTTGCAGCTCCACTTACATGCGTAACTTATAAAAACAAACTTGAGTAGAATAAAGAGGCAGAAGCATTGTTTAAAGTTTTAAAGATAGCTTTTACTATTGCACCAATCTTGTATCCTATCAACTTTTTTAAGACATTTTTTTATAGAAATAGATGCATCAAACTTTGCTTTGGATGCGATATTGTCACAAATAAAAGCAGATGATAAACTCCACCTAATAGCTTTCTATTCTAAGAAATTTTTAATAACAAAGATCTACTACAAAATCTATGATAAAGAATTTCTTACAATTATACATTCTTTTTAAAAATGGGATCACTATCTAGAAGTCACTTTTAGCCTAATCACTGTATATATAAATTACAAGAACATTAAATACTTCATATTAGTATGCATATTAAATCATCGTCAAGCTTGTTGGAGCATGTCTTTATCAAGATTCGAGTTCATTATCACCTATCAGCTAAAAAAATAACAAGATTTGTTTGATATCCTTTCTAAATATTGTCGTATGACGTATTGTCGTGCTTGAGAATATGTTGGGCACTTGGCTGTGGAGGATGAAGTTGCAATTCAAAAATATTCAAGAACCTTTAACATGTTTCATCCATATAAGAAAAATATGATTGAATATTAATATAAGAATGCTTAAGTTAATACAAAGTGCTTAAAAATACTCTTTCTAATAATTTCATTTGCATATAATTTCCAATTGCTTTGTTACTTGTCACAATCAAGCAATTAAATTTCTCTTTATAAATCCTAACCTTATTTAGTAAATTTTGATAAACTATAATTTTTAATCTAAGTATCAACTTGGTGTGAAACTTTGTATACAAATGTAAATATAAGTCTTTTATATGCTCAAAAAGTTTCAATCCAACCTAATTTACAAATTGTGAAAAATCAACCAAAACTTGCACTAATATCACTTAGCCACCAGCTTGAAGATTGATATAGATATTTTAGTGGCAAATTCTCCTTCTCCAATTATTAACTTCAGCTAAAATTTGATATGAAGCTTGTCCTTCAAGTTTTCTAATATTGTACCAATTTTCACTTTGATTCAACTAATAGATCTTCAAATATCATAGAAATCTTAAGCAACCCTAAACTGCCAATTTCTAGTACCTCTTTGAACAAAAGATCAAGTAAGTCTTGATTACACTATTAGATTGCTACAAATTTTTACTGAGTCTTAGCACACTAAATCATCCAGACATTGCCAAATTTTCAATTATAGAAGTTACTTCAATTGTATACAATAGCAAAGAGTGATGGTCCTAACTTTATTGTATAAAAACTTAATCTCTAATACAAGCCTAATTTTATATAGTAATTGTTAAGTCTTCCCAAACTCTTTGAAAACAAGCCTAATGTCCTTGAAATGAGCTTAAAGCTAGCTCTCCAACTCTAATTGCTGATCTTCAAATGGCCCAATATCTTGTCCTTGGTAGCTATTTTTATTATTGGAGATCTAAATTTGATCTTGTCCCTGATAGCTATTTTTATTATTGGAGATCTAAATTTGATCTTGTTCCATACACAGTCAACTCCTGAGTATCAATCTAACTTATTTTAAGGATTTTTAAGCTTGATCCTATCTTCAACTTAACCTTAATATCAATTATATTAATTATTTATCTCTTCTATCCTATTTTATTAATTTATAATTTTTTAAAGTAATAACACAGTTTATTCAATCTAGAATAAAAATTTAATAACTAATTTTTATCTATTAGCTATTAAAATAAGAAAATAATCTAAGTGGCTTTTATAAATCTTTTTTTAAGCATTTTAAGTTCCTATTGAATCAAGATAATCAAGCATTAAGTAGAAATTATTCTTATTTATGCTTTTTACTATATAAATGTATTACAACACAAAATCCACCTCCTTTGAACTTACGCATCCTCCGGTATGCACTAATGAACCATATGCCATAGTTGGCATTACACCATCTCTTCATTTTCTATACCAAGTTCTTCTTCATCATATTCATCATCCATTTCAATATAATTATCTTCTTTAGAGTCATTGATATCTTAAACATGATCCTCTACATTTGTTTCTTCATGTCGTCTTTTAAAAACTTTCACTTGCTTTCCAGCAATAGGTATCTTCAACCTTGTACATCCAATTCCTTCAATGAATACGTGGTATTGTCATGGACTGTTATTACCACATACAGTTTAAACTAATATTTTGAAAACTTTCGTAAAGTATTATGCTGGTTATCCAAATCGCTATTACAAATAAGTATCCAATCACCTTTTTCAATTGCTCTAAGCGTCAATCAATGTCGCTTATTAAACCGAGCCTTGTTCTTTAATCTTACTTCTTATAATTATTTTAATGCTAACTCCACATCTTCTGATCTTTGTTCAAGTTGCTGAATTCTAATGGCCAATAACTCTTCCCTTGTTAATCCATCTTTCCAAGGTAGCATACTTCAAGTTGGCACATGTTCTTCAATTGGCATAATAGATTTTTGACCTGTCATGAGTTCTATTGTGTCAAGGATATACTTGTTAGAACCTTCTAGAATATTCTAGAAATTTCCTAAAACTCTCTAGAACCTTCCAGAGCCTTCTAATATCTTCCTAGTATCAAGGACATACTTGTTAGAACCTTCTAGAACATTCTAGAAGTTTTTTAGATCTCTCTAGAACCTTCCAGAGCCTTCTAATATCTTCCTAGTTAGTAGAAGTTGCTTGAGAAGCTCCCTAGTTGGAGGAAGCTGCTTGAGAAGCTTCCTAGGTAGGAGTATATATCGGAGTCGAGGGTGAAGAGTTCTTCAGTCTTGACAACACATCTCTTGGAGCTCTAGCTCACCTCTCTGGTATTGTTTTTGTACTCATCTGATTAATCCAGTTCCTGCCAGTTCTTCTTGAACTTCTTGTTTAGACTTCAAGTCTATATTCTTGTGTCCGTGACAGTTTTTCGAGACTACTCTCACCTTGGATATCAGAGTTAGTTCCTTCTTGTTGGAGTGTGGATTATCCCTCTTCTTGAAGGTACACTAGTATTTTAGAGGTTGCGGATTACCCTCCTCTAAACTAATATCTTTTTGTCATAATATTGGAGTCTTATTCTTCTTGGAGAGAGTGGATTATCCCTCTTCTTGAAGGTCTTAAGGCGTTTTAGAGGTTGCGGAGTACCCTCTTCTAAACCAATATTTCTCCTTGTAGAAACAATTACTTCCTTTCTCTTAGAATGGTTGGAGGTCAAGACATTAATATGAGTGAAAGTTTGGAGTCCAAGATGGACGCCATTATGAATGCTCTTGCTACGTTATCACAGAGAACTACGGTGATGGAAGGAGTCTTTGCAAGACTTCATAATGATGGAGCATCCGGAATAGCATAATCTGGGCTTCATCAGCCTCGAGCTTCTGCACCAGAAGAAGCAGTTTTACCTGTGGTTCAACGAGAACCATTACTTCTACAACGAAAGGAACCTCGAATTAGCCTTCCAGACAAGTTTGATGGCACACGCTCCAAGTTTTGAGGTTTCATCAATCAAATCAAATTAATAACAGCTCTACAACCTGAACGTTATCCGACGGAGGAATCACGCGTTGGATTGGTTGGAACTTTGCTTATGGGACAAGCTCTATCGTGGTTTGCTCCTCTATTTGAAAAAGGATCACCAATTTTGAACAACTTTGAGACTTTTTTGGAGGCATTTGCAGAAGCATTTGGCGAGCATGACAAGGCTCGGTGGGCTACAACAAAAATTTGATCACTACGACAAGGGACTCGCTCTGCATCAGTCTATGCATCGGATTTCAAGCAATTGGCATGCGACATCAATTGGAATGAAGAAGCATTGATGAGCCAATTCTATTGGGGTCTAAGGAACGACGTGAAGGATTTGTTATTATCTCTTCCTGATCCACGAATGCTCAACGAAGCCATTAGCCAAGCTGTAAAGTGCGATAACCGCCTATTTCAACATTGCCAAGACCAATGCTTGAGACAATATACAAGTCATCGCAGCGCAATTATATCGGCAAGTAGCCTAAATTCACAAGCGGAGACAGAGGACATGCAGATTGATGCGGTACGTATCAAATCCCTTACTCCAGAAGAAAAGAAGCAGCGTATGGAGAAAGGTTTGTGCTTTTATTGCGATGGAGAAGGCCATAGAGTTGAAAACTATCCGAAGAAGCAAAATGGACGTAACATCAAGAATAGAGGTGCATTTGTTTAGGAAAACGAGGATGCCCAGCCATAATAGGAATCGTGCGGCTGGACAAATCAAAACCAGGTTCCTCTCTTTCTACTCAACCTGCCCGTTGTTTTATAATTCTTTTGTCTTTTGGTCCTGAAAAACTAAAAACCTTAGCCTTATTAGATTCAAGAGCATCTGCTTGTTTCTTAGATCAAGAATTTGCTAAGCGTCACAAAATTCCCCTAGTACAAAAATTCAAACTTGTTCACGTAGAAGTAATAGATGGACGACCTTTATTATCTGGTAGTGTCACCCATGAATCAGAACCTATAGAAGTGACGTTTAAAGACCACAGTAGTTATATTATTTTTAACATTATTAGCATCCCATCAAATCCTATTATTCTTGGTCTTTCTTGGTTGGAAAAATATAATCCATCCATAGATTGGAGGTTGCGGAGGATAACATTTCCCATAGAACAACCTGAGGACAAGCCTGGAAGAAAACCCCAAACTAAAAAATCCTTGTTCATTGGAGCAAGAATGTTTGTAAGATCGTGTAAGGAAGGCACACCATTAGTCATTTATGAAGCTCCTACTAGTGGAGAGCAGATTTCAACAGCAGGAATACCGAAACAATACAAGGATTTTCAAGACGTATTCCAAAAGAAGAATGCTGACATGCTACCAGAACATCGACCATATGATTGTGCCATAGAATTGCAAGAAAGAGCACAACCACCTTTTGGCCCAATCTACAACCTATCGCAGACGGAGTTAACTGAGTTGCGGAAATACATTGATGAGAATCTAGCCAAGAACTTCATTTGTCATTCAAAATCGCCAGCTGGGGCACCAATCTTATTTGTGAAGAAGAAGGATGGCTCACTAGAGATGTGCGTGGACTATCGAGGTCTCAACAAGGTGACAAAGAAGAATCTCTATCCATTACCTTTGATCTCTAGTCTTCTAGAACAACTTGGACGTGCAAAGATCTTTACAAAGATTGATCTAAGGGGAGCTTACAACCTTGTGCGAATCAAAGAAGGAGATGAATGGAAGATAGCTTTTCGTACAAGGTATGGTCATTTTGAATATAATGTCATGCCATTTGGTCTTATCAATGCTCCGGCGGTTTTTCAACACATGATGAACGATATTTTTCGAGAATATCTAGACGATTTTGTTGTCATTTATCTAGATGATATCTTGATATTTTCTGAGAATGAAGAAAAGCATGAGAAGCACATTCGTTTGGTACTCAAAAAACTATGCAAGAGAGGACTCTACGCCAAGTTGGAGAAGTGCTTATTTCACCAAATTGAGATGGAGTTTTTAGGATTTATTGCGACTACGGAAGGCTTGAAGATGGATCCCAAGAAAGTGGAAGCAATTGTGTTCTGGAAAGTTCCAAAGACGGTTAGAGACATACAATATTTTCTCGGCTTTGCTAACTTCTATCGGATTTTCATCAAGAATTATTCTGAAGTTGCTGCTCCATTCACTTGATTAACATGTAAGGATAAGCTAGAATGGGGACCTCTAGCGGAAAAAGCATTTCAAAATCTTAAAACGGCATTTACTACGGCTCCAATCTTGGTACACCCAAACTTTACAAAGGCTTTCTATTTGGAAATCGGTGCTTCGGATTTTGTTTTAGGAGTTGTACTTTCACAGATGGGCATCAACAATAAGCTTCATCCAATTGCATTCTATTCACGAAAGTTTTCTGTGGCTGAGATCAACTATGAGATTCATGATAAAGAACTCTTTGCTATAGTGGATTCTTTCCAAGAATGGCGTCACTTCTTCGAAGGAGTTGCGCATCCGGTGACCGTATATACGGATCACAAGAATCTGGAATATTTCATGTCTGCTCGGATTCTAAACCGTCGTCAAGCTCGATGGAATATGTCGCTATCTAGATTTGACTTCGTTATTATTTATCGGCCTGAAAAGCAGCAAGGACTATCCGATGCCTTATGAAGAAGATCATATCTTGCGCCGAAGGTTGAAGAAGTAGCGCTTGATCAGCAGTGTATGACATTATTAAAGCCAGAGCAATTCAAGATTTGTGCTGCTGTGGTGCTAATTGATGCTGACTTCCTCAACCAGGTACGTGCTGCAATCATTGAAGATCCAATAGTCCTTGATATTAAGCAACGTATCAATGATGATAAGTTTAAGGTTGAAGGAGATCTCTTATACTTTGAGGAGCGGCTATATATCCCAAAAGGGCCAGCACAACTTCGAGTCCTTCAATCTCGTCATGACTTTCCAGCTGCGGGACATTTCGGATTCAACAAGACCTTGGAACTCATTTCCCGAGATTTTTGGTGGCCCCAAATGTGGAAGGATGTGAAGGATTTTGTCCTCTCTTGTGACATTTGTTCAAGATCCAAGAACCCTCGACATCACCCTTATGGACTTCTACAGCCATTGCCCATTCCGTTGTCGTGGTGAGAGTCTTTGCCCTAAGAAACACTGGGTCTTTTTTGCCTCTCGTTTCTTAAGTGCAAGATGAGATTCATAAAGTTTATAAAACTGAAGAATTTACATAAAAACATACTTTATTAATCTTGCCATATTCTGCCTTTAAAAACCCGCCTTCAAATTTGCCCATAAATCCTAGGATATCATATCAATTGAAGCAAAATTTGAACACAAAGTACTTAAGGAAGTAAAGAAGCAAACCCCATAATCCTTTTGATTATAGCTCATGTGGTTGGAGAGAACCATGTTGTCAAAGAAACCCCTCCATGCTGCCTTTGATTCTGGACCCCCTTTGCTTCACACCTTCATTGCTCCTCATTATCAAAAACCCAAGTATTGAAATTTGGTAGGCTTGTTGCTTGCTTTATGTTGTAAACATCCTCCAATTTTTGCTCCAAAACTCCTCTTGGAAATAGAGTTATAGACTCTACTCTCCTCCTTTAATTCTGTCTTCTACCAACTCTGGATCCGACTACAAATTTCCTCATAATTCTTTAACCATAACTCCAATAGCAATCAGTTTTTTACACAACTTAATAGACTCATATATCTACAAACCCCAATAAATTTTACTCAAAATGCTACTTTGATCACAAAGATATGCTCCCCCAAACTTCACTGACTTAGAGATAGACCCCTATCACTTTGAAAGAGCATAACATTTTTTTTATAAGATAAATGAGTATCAAACTTACTCTCATCTCTTTCTTAACTTGCTTAGATCACGTCTATCAATTTTCACACTCAAATTCATCCCCTAACTCCATTCATACCAAAAAAAACCCACACACATACTCTGCCCATACAAACCCCAATTCTGCTTTCACTCTATTTCTCTATTCACCTACATCCGGTTACAATTTCACTCATAACTCTTTGCTCAAAGATCATATTGACTTAAGATTTTGATTCAAAGTAATAAACTCTATAAGGAACAAAACCCCAACAAAATTTGCCTCTAAAGTCCAAATGGTTCTCAAGAGCCGAGGCCCGAAATTTAGTAAACCTCACTGCCCTAGTCTTAAACACCTGCAACTTTGATGACTCATATCTCCCTTGATACTTAACCAAAAGACATGAAAATTGTTTCTATATGTTTCTTATCTTGTCTACTAAAAACCCACAAAAACATTTGTACTTAAAATCCTTTCTAAGCTTCTTCTACACACAAAAACATATACTGCCTATCAAAAAGAAACCCTATCTCTCCAAAGGAACCCTCCTCTTCTTCTTCACGACCCCCTTCTTGTCCTCCCGGCCTGGTCTTCCTTCTTCCCTTGGTCAAAGAGACACCTCAGCCATATCTTTCCACCTCTTCAATCCTTTCTTTTGGATTAATTTGAAGGAATCTCACCTTTTGAGGTAAATTTCTATTCTACCTTCTTACTACCATTTTTTTCTACCCACTTCTCTTCTAATTTCAGCCCACAACATTTAAGTTTAGATCTAAAATAGAAGAGAATAAAGGTAAAGTAGATCTAAGATAAAATAGAAAAAAAAATCTAATAAGTAGAAAAAACAATTAAGATTAGATTAGAGATAAAAGAGAAAGAACTACATCCTTCACTGCCAAGTCAAAGAAGCTTGTGTGGTTAAGTTCTTAGCTACTTTGGAGTTGACGTGGATTTGAATCCACTTGACTTCACTGTAGAATTCCTTGGCTTCATGACTTGGTACTGCTAGTGGAAATTTCAGCAGGAAATTAGTAGTTTGGCCTACCTATCATCCCTTAGCTTGTGATAAATATTATAACCTCCAAGATAATCTGGTTATAACCACAATCCCTTCTCTTTTTCATCCTCTCTTCTTCTAATCTTAATATTTTTATTTTAACACATTCTTTTATATCTTTTACAGTATGTTTTAATTTACAACGTTGTCGTGGTGAGAGTCTTAGCCCTAAGAAACACTGGGTCTTTTGTGCCTCTTGTTTCTTAAGTGCAAGAAGAGATTCATAAAGTTCATAAAACTGAAGATTTTACATAAAAACATACTTTATTAATCTTGCCATATTCTGCCTTTAAAAACCCGCCTTCAAATTTGCCCATAAATCCTAGGATATCATATCAATTGAAGCAAAATTTGAACACAAAGTACTTAAGAAAGTAAAGAAGCAAATCCCATAATCCTTTTGATTATAGCTCATGTGGTTGGAGAGAACCATGTTGTCAAAGAAACCCCTCCATGCTGCCTTTGATTCTGGACCCCCTTTGCTTCACACCTTCATTGCTCCTCATTATCAAAACCCCAAGTATTGAAATTTGGTAGGCTTGTTGCTTGCTTTATGTTGTAAACATCCTCCAATTTTTGCTCCAAAACTCTTCTTGGAAATAGAGTTATAGACTCTATCCTTCTCCTTTAATTCTGTCTTCTACCAACTCTAGATCCGACTACAAATTTCCTCATAATTCTTTAACCATAACTCCAATAGCAATCAGTTTTTTACACAACTTAATAGACTCATATATCTACAAACCCCAATAAATTTTACTCAAAATTCTACTTTGATCACAAAGATATGCTCCCCCAAACTTCACTGACTTAGAAATAGACCCCTATCACTTTGAAAGAGCATAACATTTTTTTTATAAGATAAATGAGTATCAAACTTACCCTCATCTCTTTCTTAACTTGCTTAGATCACGTCTATCAAATTTCACACTCAAATTCACTCCCTAACTCCATTCATACCCAAAAAAACCCACACACACACTCTGCCCATACAAACCCCAATTCTGCTTTCACTCTATTTCTCTTTTCACCTACATCCGGTTACAATTTCACTCATAACTCTTTGCTCAAAGATCATATTGACTTAAGATTTTGATTCAAAGTAGTAAACTCAATAAGAAACACAACTCCAATAAATTTTGCCTCTAAAGTCCAAATGGTTCTCAAGAGCCGAGGCCCGAAATTTAGTAAACCTCACTGCCCTAGTCTTAAACACCTACAACTTTGACGACTCATATCTCCCTTGATATTTAACCAAAGGACATTAGAATTATTTTTATATGTTCTTTATCTTATCTACTACAAATTTGCAAAAAATTACACTTAAAATCCTCCCCAAGCTCCCTCTACATACCAAAACATACATTGCCTATATGAAAAGCCTATGCACCTCTAAAAAAAACTCTCCTCCTTCTTCTTTACAACCCCTCCTTGTCATCCCCGTCTGGTCTCCCTTCTTCCTTTGGTCAAAGAGACACCTCAGCCATGTCTTTCACCTCTTTAATATTTTCTTTTGAATTAATTTGAAGAAATCTCACTTTTTGAGGTAAATTTCTATTCTATCTTCTTACTACCATTTTTTTCTACCCACTTCTCTTCTAATTTCAGCCCACAACATTTAAATTTAGATCTAAAATAGAAGAGAATAAAGGTAAAGTAGATCTAAGATAAAATAGAAAAAAAATCTAATAAGTAGAAAAAACAATTAAGATTAGATTAGAGATAAAAGAGAAAGAACTACATCCTTCACTGCCAAGTCAAAGAAGCTTGTGTGGTTAAGTTCTTAGCTACTTTGGAGTTGAGGTGGGTTCGAATCCACTTGATTTCATTGTAGAATTCCTTGGCTTCATGACTTGGTACTACTAGTGGAAATTTTAGCAAGAAATTAGTAGTTTGGCCTACCTATCATCCCTGAGCTTGTGATAAATATTATAACCTTCAAGATAATGTGGTTATAACCACAACCCTTTCTCTTTTTCATCCTCTCTTCTTCTAATCTTAATCTTTTTATTTTAACACATTCCTTTATATCTTTCATACTATGTTTTAATTTACAACATGACATCCACCCCCTCCAAACCTGCACATCCTCCGGAATGTGCCACCATTCATTCTTCATCTTCTCCATCCTCATCTTCAGTTTCTATGATATTTGTATCCTCCATTGATGTAGATGATAGCATTTCAAGGCTTTCAAATGAAAACCTGTCACTCCTCTTTCGAAATGTTTTCACTCGCTTACCTGCTATTGGATTTCTAAGTACAGTTCCATCTAATTCACGAAGTAAGTAAGTGCCATTTTCATAAACAATGACAACAATATATGGTCCAAACCATCTTCGGGCAAATTTCTTCTGAATGCTATGCTGATGCTCTAATGTACTATCATAAACCACCACCCAATCTCCCTCTTCAATAGGCTTTACTCGCAATTGATGTGTCTTATCAAACCTTTCTTTATTGTTAAGCCTTGCTTCTTTAAGTCTTTCCATTGCTTTTTGATGTGTCTCTGGTAGTTTATTAATTTGTTGTATTCGAAGTTCTAGCAACCATTCTCTAGAAATTCCATCTTCCCAACATAAATACAACCATGTAGGAATTGATTCTTCAATTGGCATAATAGGCTTTTGTCCCAACATAAGTTCAATTGGCATATAACCTGTTACTGTACTATGTGTAGTTCTGTCAGTCCATAAAGCATAAGGTAGTAATCTAGGCCAATCTTTAGAATTTCCTCTACAAGCTTTGACCAAAGCTTGAATGATTGGAGGATGACCTCTCTCACTCTTTCCATTTTCCTCAATATTATATGCAGTTGTCAACTTCAATTTTATTCCATGCTTTTCAAAAAATATTTTAGCTTCAGCAGCATTTAATTCTCCTCTATCAGCTCTCATTCTTCTTATACATCCATATCGACTGAAAATATCTTCAAGAATAAATCTACACACTCTTTCAGTCTGCTTGGTCCTCAATGCTCTTCCTTCAACAAAATTGGATAGCTCTTCTCTTGCCAATACTAAGTATTTCATTCCCCATAATCCATTTGGCATAGTAACTAAGTCAATAACCCATTGAAAGTGAATAGCAAGAGGATAAGTAGGATGCAATTCATCACGATACCGGATCTTTGATTGAAATTGACATTCAATACATGAACTTACAAAATCTTCCACATCTTTGTAAAGTTCTTTCCACCAATATCTTTCTTTGATTTTTGTATATGTTGCCCAAATGCCTCGATGCCCAGCCCAATTTGTATCATGAAATTCCTTGAGAATTTGAAGTTTTGTGCATAAATCTCCAACCACTCTCAATGGAATCCCATCTTTTCTTTTTGGTTTCCTCCACAAAAATCCATCACGTAAAAGATATTCATAGGAATGTCTTCTAACTTCCTTAAAATACTTCTCTGACCATTCTGCTTGCTTTTGTAGAGTACTTAAATACCAACCAACATCTTTCAATCTACCTTCATATAATTCTTCCTTAAAAGGAAGAATTGTATCTTCTCTTTTGTTGGTGTTAACAAATACAATGCTGTAGCTTTTGCTGTTGTCATCTTCATCATCATCTTTTGCAATCATTTCTTCATCTCCAATATAATTAGCTCTTGACAACATATCTGCTACAGCATTTTTCTTACCTTTAATATGTACTAGAATTGGATTAAGAGATTTGATAAAAGCTATCCATCTCAACATAGACTTGAATTATAATTTGAAATCAATGGGTGAAATAAATCTTCTTCAATATTTGTTCAATAAGTTTTATCGCAATAAATTTCAAGCTTCTTTCTTAATTTTCTTTTTTATTATGATGTCGCAGAGTTCGTCACCAAAATTTTGTCTAAATTCCAGTTGCAAATTATGCCTTTATCATAGATTATCTCAATTAAACAAATTTCAACCTATAAAGAATTCTCCGGTATCCACCATCATCAATACATTCATATTGCTACTAACTTGCTTAAAAGACGGAGATCTTAAAATATTCTTTTAAAGATTCCACAGCTTCATTTTGGATCCTTTCCCCTAATTTTTGAATTTATTTCCCTTTCAGAGCCCATATGGGCTATGAATCCAAAATTGATAGAAAATACATGCCCCCAAAAATCTTCTTACTCCAGTTATACTATTACAAGGCTTCATCTTAGCAATAGCATCGATCTTCTCCGGATTTGGTTTTCTACCATAGCTTCCACATAAATGACCTACAACAATGATTTCATCCATTCCAAACTTTGATTTGTCAATAGATAAAGTTAGACCTACCTCTTCAAGTCTCTTCAAAATTTTCTCTACATCTTCAATGTGTTGTTTGACAAATTGCCTACAACCATTTTTATCAATTGTTGTATCCTTCACTTCTTCTTTACAACCTTTGATAGGAATATCATCAACAAAAGGTATGGTCTTCTCAGGTACAAATTCCTTTAAAATTTGATTCATTGCACTTTGCATATGTGCCACTGAATTGGTAGCTCCTTGAGGTAATGTGCACATACGAACCAAACCCAAAGGAGTCTTCATTGTTGTTAAATTTCTACTCTCTGCTGCAAGTTGAAATTGATCATATCCAGAATATAAGTCTCCAATTGAATATATTGCATGCCCCGCAAATGCCTCAGCAACTTCATCTACAATTGGTCCAGATCCTTTGTTCCTGATTGTCACACCATTGGCAGGTTGCATATCTTGAATAAACCTTAATGCTCCAGATTTCTTTGGCACCGTAAACCAGCGATTTGAATATGGACCCATGGATGGTTCTATAATCCCCATTTCCATCTTCTCCTTGAGCAATTTAATTAATTTTGGTAGTAAAGCTCTTGGAACCGGAATGGGTTTTAAATCCCACGGTATATGTGGAACTGTAAAGATCACCATAGGTGCTACCTCATTTGGATAAACACATCCTATTTCACTAGGTTTAGATGCAAATGCCTTTCCATGTTTTAAAAGCATGCTTTGAAATAAATACTTCTCAGGTTTATTTAAAAACTCACCCCCTCCAATCTCCAACTTGTCAAGTGTTTCTTTAGTGAATTGATGTCCAATTCCTATATAACTTCTTAATCCTGGCTCCTTTTCAGCTCGCTTGAAATAATCTTCAGAATTATCTGGTAGTTGAGTTGCTACTGGCTTTACTTTCTTTGCTACTGATTTATACTTGGCATTCACTTCAGCTTCATTTTTCCACTTACGGATATGAATGTCTTCACCATGGTCTTCCATAAAATGTAATATTTCTTTGTAAAAGCATTGATCATTGACTTCAACTATAATACCTCTATTATCCATAACCTCCTCCATATTTTTCAACCTTTCTAATTGATGTAGTAGATCAATCGGAAGTCCAATCCATTCTATTAATCCCGATATATTTTCTTCTTGTGAAATTATCCCCATTTTTTCAAAATTCTTTTCTATTTTTCTTATTTTGGCTTTATATTTAGAATCCATTACACTTACACCTTTGAAATTCAAGATACTACGATCACTCAGACTCAAAATTCCATATCCATTCTTATATATATTGGGGAATACCTTAGTAAATATATTACCTGCACCCGCGGACCCCCATTCTCCACGTGTGCTTTCTAGAAATCCTGGAATCCTTCTTCAGTATCAAGAGGTTTTTCACGTAATTGATCTCTATGCCTCTTGCTTTCTGGCTTCACTGTAAGGAATTGTACTGAGTTCCTTCCATCACAACTTCGAATCCTTGCATAGTGAGATCCATCATCTAGCACTTTAGTTTCCATTCTTGAAGCTGTAATATATGGTTGACCAAGAATAATTGGATATGTGCCACGATCTTGAACAAAGAAATTCTGCTCTACTTCCACATTTCCAATCCTTGTCTTCACTGCAGGACATGCTCCAAACAACCCTCCCTTTTCATTGTTCGCAGCTCTCAATATCCACCCATGATTGGTATCTATAGGCCATTTTCCTTTCTCATATATTGCCTTAGACATGATATTAATCTCTGAGCCATGATCTACCAAAGCATGGATTGTTTCATTCAAATTTTCAAGCTTAATCTGAGCTTCTGTAGTAGCTCTAGCCCAATAAGGATGAGAAAATCCTAAAACCTTTGCACCCTTTTTTCCATCACCATCATCAAAAGTGGCATAAGCATATACCTTTGCTTCTTTTTTCTCCATGTTGTGGGTGGTATCCTCCTTCTTCTTTTGAAGTTGAAGAGAAAACATGTCTAAAACCTCCTCTTCTAAATCAATAGGCATACCATCATTTACATCTTTTTCTTCAATCCCTTGACTCACCTTATCATCCTCCACAATCATAATTCTTTCAAGGCTTGACTTACATTCAATAGAAAACACTTGGCCAATCTCTTCCTCCTCTTCTTTAGTTAAACAAGTGTCAATGGCACTTGTCATCACTGTCTCTACTGTCATTTGGCGTTTTCTTTTGATAATATCAATAATCAACTCATGGAAGTCTTTCTTTGCAATTCCTAAGACCTCCCGTAAGGTAAATTCAATTTTTGCATCCAAAATCCGTCCTTCCAATACTCCTTTCAAATCAATAGAAGTTTCAATATCAGATTGAAGCTTATAAGTAAGGCCTTTGGTTTTACCTTTTTCTATGTCCTTCTTCTTGTCCTTACCCTTTTCCATGTTATCTTCCACCCTTTGCTTTGGAGTTGATGCCTCCTTTGATTGTGAAGATGAAAGGGTATTTTGTGGTGGTTGATTTATTGTTGGGCCTTCTTTTGTCCTTTCTCCTGTACCACCACCTTTTCGTGTTTGCTTCTTATTTATTGGTTCTTCATCTTCATCTTCTACATTCCTTCCTCTCTTTACTTCCACATAGACATTTTGAAAGTCTTCATTCTCCCTTTCCTTGTCTAAAAAAGCTCTGATGCTAATTGCATCAACTAGATCATTCCATCCTGTTTTCTCTCTAATGGCCTGAGCTCCTCTAATCATAGTCTCATGATTCTCAGGATATAGAGCTTCAATATTATTTTCCCAGGCCACAATTTGATAAGAATCTGCATTACCTGAATCTCTTGACTTAGCTTCATCATTCGATCTTCCATTAACTTTTTCATTCCACCTTTGGCAAAGTTAGTATCCAAAGGAAAATCTGGAGATGCATCTCTAATCCTTCCATCTTTGAAGGTAATGATGCCTTTCTTCATGGCATCAGCATATGATTCACAATCACTACGTTTATGATCAGAATCATCACACCAAATGCACCTCATGACATATCCCCTCTGTCCTCCAGAAGTTTGAGAGATACTTGGCTTTGTACTTCTTTTTAAAGCACTCATCTCCACTTTCAGCTCCTTCAATCCCTTCACCAATTCCTCTAGAGTGTCCTCATCCAGAGCCTTACCCTTTGAAGAGTTTGATGGTATCATTGAAGATGTCCTTGTAGTTAGTGGTGTTGAAGCTTCCATCTTTATTCCATATCCCCTAGCCTTTACCCGCTGTTGCTTTGCAATAAGACTTACTGCATCCTCCAATTGTCTCCAATTGGTACTAAAACCTCCTTCAGCTGCTCCATCTTGAAGAAGAAGTAATAGTCTATCCTCCAAAGCTTCATTTGCAATTGTAGAAATAACTCTGATTTTCTCACTTCAAGAATCCTCTTCTCTGTTAATGAGAGTTGTCCAAATTTCTTTTCAAATTCTCTTAACAATTCACTTGGTCCCATATTGTTACCTGGTTGTTGTTCCACCCAATCAAAGAAATTCCTTTTGGACATCCTTTCTTCATCTTCATCAAAAAACTCATCTCGAAGCCTCTCTTCAAATTTAGCCCAAGTAATCTCAAAATTATTTTGATGAAGATGTTTCACCTTATCTCTGTTCTCTGGTACAACTGCCAAGTCAAATGTCTCTATCATCTTCTCCTCTGAAATTTGATAGATTTCCATCTCACAAGTATAATTCCTTAAAAACTTTGAAATGTTCTTTCCATTGAATCTTTCATTCTTAGAAATAACAGCTTTCAAAGCTTTTGTAGCTCCTTGTCCAGCTGCATTGGCAACTTGTTGTCCCATAAACATTTGCATGGCCCTAAAGAACTCCTCTGCAAAGTTTTGACTACCTCCTTGAGCTTGACTACTACTGGTTCTATTAACCCCCATCTTGCCTTAAAAATCTTGAAGCCTTAGAGCTCTCTCAGTGGAAGCACCAAATGTCGTGGTGAGAGTCTTAGCCCTAAGAAACACTGGGTCTTTTGTGCCTCTCGTTTCTTAAGTGCAAGAAGAGATTCATAAAGTTCATAAAACTGAAGATTTTACATAAAAACATACTTTATTAATCTTGCCATATTCTGCCTTTAAAAACCCGCCTTCAAATTTGCCCATAAATCCTAGGATATCATATCAATTGAAGCAAAATTTGAACACAAAGTACTTAAGGAAGTAAAGAAGCAAACCCCATAATCCTTTTGATTATAGCTCATGTGGTTGGAGAGAACCATGTTGTCAAAGAAACCCCTCCATGCTGCCTTTGATTCTGGACCCCCTTTGCTTCACACCTTCATTGCTCCTCATTATCAAAACCCCAAGTATTGAAATTTGGTAGGCTTGTTGCTTGCTTTATGTTGTAAACATCCTCCAATTTTTGCTCCAAAACTCCTCTTGGAAATAGAGTTATAGACTCTACTCTCCTCCTTTAATTCTGTCTTCTACCAACTCTGGATCCGACTACAAATTTCCTCATAATTCTTTAACCATAACTCCAATAGCAATCAGTTTTTTACACAACTTAATAGACTCATATATCTACAAACCCCAACAAATTTTACTCGAAATGCTACTTTGATCACAAAGATATGCTCCCCCAAACTTCACTGACTTAGAAATAGACCCCTATCACTTTGAAAGAGCATAACATTTTTTTTATAAGATAAATGAGTATCAAACTTACCCTCATCTCTTTCTTAACTTGCTTAGATCACGTCTATCAAATTTCACACTCAAATTCACTCCCTAACTTCATTCATACCCAAAAAAACCCACACACACACTCTGCCCATACAAACCCCAATTCTGCTTTCACTCTATTTCTCTTTTCACCTACATCCGGTTACAATTTCACTCATAACTCTTTGCTCAAAGATCATATTGACTTAAGATTTTGATTCAAAGTAGTAAACTCTATAAGAAACACAACCCCAACAAATTTTGCCTCTAAAGTCCAAATGGTTCTCAAGAGCCGAGGCCCGAAATTTAGTAAACCTCACTGCCCTAGTCTTAAACACCTGCAACTTTGACGACTCATATCTCCCTTGATACTTAACCAAAAGACATAAAAATTATTTCTATATGTTCTTTATCTTGTCTACTACAAACCCACAAAAAATTTCACTTAAAATCCTCTCTAAGCTTCTTCTACACACAAAAACGTCTACTGACTATCAAAAGGAAACCCTATCTCTCCAAAAAGAAGCTCTCTTCTTCTTCACGACCCCCTTCTTGTCCTCCCGGCCTGGTCTTCCTTCTTCCCTTGGTCAAAGAGACACCTCAGCCATATCTTTCCACCTCTTCAATCCTTTCTTTTGGATTAATTTGAAGGAATCTCACCTTTTGAGGTAAATTTCTATTCTATCTTCTTACTACCATTTTTCTACCAACTTCTCTTCTAATTTCAGCCCACAACATTTAAGTTTAGATCTAAAATAGAAGAGAATAAAGGTAAAGTAGATTTAAGATAAAATAGAAAAAAAAATCTAATAAGTAGAAAAAACAATTAAGATTAGATTAGAGATAAAAGAGAAAGAACTACATCCTTCACTGCCAAGTCAAAGAAGCTTGTGTGGTTAAGTTCTTAGCTACTTTGGAGTTGACGTGGGTTCGAATCCACTTGACTTCACTGTAGAATTCCTTGGCTTCTTGACTTGGTACTGCTAGTGGGAATTTCAGCAGGAAATTAGTAGTTTGGCCTACCTATCATCCCTGAGCTTGTGATAAATATTATAACCTTCAAGATAATGTGGTTATAACCACAACCCTTTCTCTTTTTCATCCTCTCTTCTTCTAATCTTAATCTTTTTATTTTAACACATTCCTTTATATCTTTCACACTATGTTTTAATTTACAACATGACAGCGTATAATCCCGCATCTCTAAGTTTTTGTCATACTTGACAAACATGTACTTCATACTCTTCAACATTCTTAGAATAGATCAAAATATTGTCTAGGTAGCAGACGACAAAATTGTCTAGGAACTCACAAAAAACATCATTCATGAGATGTTAAAAAGCAGCTGGTGCATTCGTAAGTCCAAAAGATATGACATTATATTCAAAATGTTCGTTGTCGTATTGTAAATGGTTATAATGTGTAAAAACCAACTAAATTACTTAATATGTTAATAAGTTCTAGTGTGATCTAGAATGGTTAGTAAACTAATTTACATAGAGTTGATAGAAACTATATTTGATTATTTTTTTTTTTTTTGGCTACAGTGTTTAAGTTATATGGAGCCTAGATTTTTAGTATAATGTTCTAAGAATTGAAATTGGGCCTAAGGATGAAAATCCAAACCACCAATGTAAAAAAATGGATAGATGAAGAGTAGGAATGGGGGCCTTCACTCCATTGGCCGGTAGTCATGCCCAATGGGCTTTGAGGAGGCTGTCCGCGACCTTAACAAGGGTTTCGGTGACTTCAAGGAGGCCATTAGAAAATCAGAGACTAGAATTAAAAAGCTTGTTTTTTGGGCTACAATTTTGGTGTAAAAATTGAGAGATTTGGAGTTTTTATGAGGGAGAAGTAGGCGCTTGAAGTTAGGGTATACAAATTGTACCTATTGTCACTCTTTTGAAGATTGGAGGAGTTGTATGAGAGCTTTTGGAGATTGCAAGGTGCGGGTAGAGAGGTGATTTTAAACTCTACAACTAATATGGAAGAATTTCTACAATAGGAGTTTTGAAGAAGGAGTTATTAGGAGTCAAAGATAGGAGATTGAATTCCAAGGCAGTAAGTAGGCCGTTTTATTGATAGTGATGGGGTTTACCATATCTCGAGCTTTTGGACGAATTTTTGTCTCAAAATTTTCAAGAAGGTGTATTATTATGCTAAAAAGCTATACATCAAAGTTTCATAGCATTTGGACTTTTAGATTGTGAGATATGAAGAATTTAGTACACAAGTGTTTGTAAATAAGGGTTTAAAGCTACTGCTAGGATTTTGGCGATATCTAAAGATTGGTAATGAATCGACAGTTGAAATTTGTGGTGATAGTTGTGAAGAATACATTAGTACTTCATGTGAATTTTTAGTAGATTTGGATAGTTGGATTAAAAGTTATGGATTATTGAAGTTCGAGAAAAATTCCCTTTTTACGGGGGAATGAGGGTTTAGAGTATTTTATTATGTTTTGAGTGGTTTGAGGAAATTAGGCTTATGTATTGGGTGTAATAGCCCTATGAAGAAATCTTTTATATAAATTTGGGGGTTTTTATTATACTTGAATCTTGCTTAAATAATTAGTAGCAGCCAGAAGCCCAGCGCTTTCTTGAGGCAGATTCTCTCTATCACAACACCGTACCTGGTTCGAAATGCGATTTTCCATTCATCTCCTTCTTTGATGTGTACTAGATTGTATGCTCCTCTTAGATCTATTTTTGTATAGATCCTAGCTTCATTCAACTGGTCAAGGAGTCCTGATATCAGAGGTAATGGATATTTGTTCTTGATTGTGATCTTGTTGAGTCCTCAATAGTCAATACACATCCGCAATGATCCATCTTTTTTCTTCACAAATAGAATTGGAGCTCCTGTTGGAGATTTAGAATGGCGTATAAAATTCTTGGCCAAATTCTTGTCAATATAGGCCTTGAGTTCAGCCAATTCATCTTGTGATAAACTATAGATTGGTCCAAATGGTGGCTGAGTTCCTTCTTTAAGGTCGATTGAACAATCATATGGACGATGCCCCGGAAGAATATCTGCATTATTTTTCTCAAAAACGTCTTGATAATCTTGATACTGATTTAGAATGCTACTTGAAGTCTTTCCATTGTTGGAAATAAGTGTAGCATAAATGACAAAAGGTGATCCTTCTTTTACAGTGTGCAAGAAAGCTCTTGCACTTACAAACACAGGTTTAATTCTATTAGACTTATGATTTCTTACTTGATTAATTATATTGTTAGCTATACTTTTAAAAAAGTTCAGAGTACGAGAAATCCAATCTATTCAAGGATTGTATTTTTTTAACCATGATAGACCTAGAATAACTGGAATAGAAGAAGATCTAATTATGTTAAAAATTACGCAACTATTATGGCCATTTACTATTACATCTAGAGGAAGTGTTTCATGAGTAATATTTCCAAAAGATAAAGGACAACTATCTATGACTTCTACATGTATAGGTTTAGATTTTTATACTATCTGTATTCTATGGCTAATAGCAAATTCTTCATCTAAAAAGCAAGCGGAGGCTCCCGAATCTATTAAGGCAGAGGCTTTGTAATTATTAGGTCCTAAATATACATCTATTATAAAACAAGGAGATGGTTGTGAGGAGAGGATAGGACCTTCATTAAAAATTGTACAAGATCCCAGCCGCACTGTCCTTATTGAGGCTGGACAAACTCGTTTTCCAACATATTGTCTTCTTTGACAGTCGTACTCCTCATCTTGTGGTTGCATTGTTTCTTTAAACAATTTTGAGTAGTGTGTTTAGATTCTCCACAATACAAGCATAATCCTTCTTGACGACGTGAGTCTTTTCTTGTTCAGTAAGCGGCTTAAAACGTATAGCATCAATTTACATGTCCTCGACTTGTGAAGGTACATATTGAGAAGACATTGGTGCTGCCATTGAATTATAATATTACTGAGGTTCTCTTGTACAACTTTCAAATTGAAATTCAAAAAGTTGATTATCATACTTCATCGCAAAGTCTATTACTTGACTAAATGTTTGAAGATCGGATAAGTTCAACATCAATTTCTTCACTTCATATTGTAATCCATAGAGAAATTGATTGATGAGTGCAGCATCGTCCCACTTGATAACGATTATTAGTTGTCGAAATTGTGAAGCATATAATGTCACTGATCAATTGCCTTGTCATAGGATACAAAGCTTGTTGGTTGCAACATGAGTTGTATCATGTTCTCCATACATAAATCAAAATTTTGCTAAGAAAGCTTCTAAATTATCCAATATTGGATCACGTCATTCCAAAAAGGATGAAAATCAAGATAAGGCAGAACTTGAAAGTAGTGTACTAATAAATCTGACTTGCGATCCTGGAATTGGAAAACTTTGCGGTTGCAATTCAATCACCAGTTAGACTTGATTGATGAATCCTCAAAACTTGGATCTTGTGCCATCAAATTTCTCAGGTAGACCAATTTTTGGTTCTCTGATACTTGCACAATGTTCCAATGGAGGATGAATTATATGGCTTGGTGTAGATGTTGAAGCAGCTCCAACCATATCTATATCTTCATTATTTGGTAACCTTGTTGCTCCTTGTGAAGGTACAGTGAGTTGATGCATTGCAAGCATCAATTCTCTCATTTGCTCTTGCATTTGTGCCATTGCACTCTTCATTTCGACAAGCTCTACCATGATAATACTTCAAAAAATATCTAACACCGCTCAAGATAAGTAGAAGGGAGAACAAAGAAAATACTAGGAATAATATCAGTTTAAAAGAGGATAATCTACAACTTCTAATATGCTTGTGTCTTATCGAGAGAAAGAGATAATCCACTCTTAATCAAGACAAGACAAAGTTCTAATATTATAAGTGTACTCTTGTCAATCTGTCAAGGACATGAACTGAAAAAAGATGCATAATCTAATAAAAATTATATCAAAGAAAAGTCACAAAATAAGAATAAGAAAGTATGTATATTCAAAGAAAACTGGAATGGCTATTGCCAAAGACTAGAAACATGAAGACTCTTGAAATTAGATTAGAACCAAGAAAGGAGTTGACAAGAGTAAAGAAAGCTTCACTCTTGCATCTATAAATACTATCTAACTAAGAGCTACATGGAGGTATTCTATAGGACCTCATACACGTGTCTAATTTGTAAGACACGTATCAAACTTGCACGACAAGTTTCCACATATGCGCCACGTACTTAACTTGTTTCGCAAGCTACCAATATGATTGATACCTAGCTAGCTTGTTCCACAAGCTATCAATATGTGTACCATGTGGCTAGCTTGTTGACCAAGTTTTTAACCTATCAATCACCTGTAGACATGTATAAAGGTGATTCCGCATTTATGAAGCTTCTAGGAAGCTTATCTATCAGATATTATCAAATCAACTTATTTTACCTACTTCTATTGGTCTATATTATTTAGGTAATTTACTAGAGTAAATCTTATGTCCGTGACATCTTGATAAAAATACGATAGAAGTTGGCAAACTCAAGAAAATATTGTACATCCCGTACCGTCTTTGATACTACCCAATCTGTTACTGCTTGAACCTTCTTTTGATCCATCAACAATCTTTTGTCCGAAATAATATAACAAAGAAATTCCACCTTAGATTGATGGAATACGCATTTTTCTAATTTGGCATATAATCCCACATCTTGAAGTTTTTGTAACACCAACTTCACATAATCCGCATATTCTTGAACATTCTTGGAATAGATCAAAATATCATTGAGATAACATTCAATAAATTTGTCCAAATACTCCCAAAAAATATCATTTATCGAATGTTGAAATATAACTAGTGCATTGATCAATCCAAAAGGCATAACATTATATTCAAAATGTCCATATCTTGTTTGAAATATTATCTTCCATTCATCTCCCGTCTTTACTCATACAAGATTGTAAGCTCCACGAAGATCTATCTTGGTGTATATTTTGGCTTCATAAAATTATTCCAAGAGTTTAGATATTAGTGATAATGGATATTGATTCTTCACGGTGATCTTCTTCAAGCCTCAATAATCTACGCACATTTGTAATGAGTCATCTTTCTTCTTCACAAAGAAGATAGGTACACCTGCTAGAGATTTAGAGTGTCAAATGAAGTTCTTCACAAGATTTCTTCAATGTAATCCTTGAATGTTGAGAGCTCGTCTTGTAATAAATTATAGATTGGATTAAATGGTGGTTGTGCTCCCTCTTGAAGATCTATAGCACAATCATACAGTCAATGCTCTGGTAATATGTCAACATTCTTCTTCTCAAAGACATCCTTGAATTCTTCATACTGCTCCGAAATAACCAAAATCGGAATTGCATCTTCTCGAACTAGCCTTGCAAAGATGACAACAGGTGTATTATGCTTGGCTTCCTTTATGAAGGCCCTCGCACCTATGAACAAGGATTTTTTTTTAGACATTATCTTGGCAGGTTCTACATTCAAGGGTTTTGTTGAAAATATCACTTTTTGTAACCTCCAATCTATCAATGGATTATATTTATCAAGCCAAGATAGCTCCAAAATAACTGGACATGAAAGGGTCTTGATAATATTAAACACAATACTACTTTTATGATTTTTAAGATGTACCTTCAATGGTTTAGTTTCATCAGTAACATTGCCTGAAGACAAAGGTCGGCCATCTATGACTTCTACATGGACAAGCTTTGGTTTCTTCACAAGAGAAAATTTGTGAAGCTTGGCAAACTCTTCATCTAAAAAATAAGTAGATGCTCTTGAATCTAATAGAGCATCTGTTTGTAATTTTTAAATACCAATAAATAAAAATATCGTAAAGCAATGAGAAGGTTGAGTGGAGAGAAAGGAACCTTGATTAATTTGGGATGTTGAGATGTCCAACCACACGGTCCCTATTGTGGCTAGGCGTCCTTGTTTTCTTACACGCTTGTACTCCTAAGTCTTGTTATTCGAGGCGTCTATTTTCTAGGACAATTTTTGACTTTATGGCTTGCCTTTCTATAATATAAGCACAAATTTTGCTCAAATTGTCGCTTCTTTTCTTCAGCTATGAGGGGCTTGAAACATACTGTATTAATTTGTATGTCTTATGTTTCAAATTGAACTTCCACACTCTTGATAGGAGCAGCCGAGTAGAATTGATTTTCTTGTGGATATCGTATAGCTCTAGAATAATGGTCTTGACGTCATTGAAAAAGCCGATTGTCACACTTCACTGCTTGGTTGATTGCTTCATTGAGTGTTTGAAGGTCAAGTAGAGATAGCAATAAATTCTTCACGTCATCTCTGAGTCTCCAATAAAATTCACTCACCAACACTTCTTCTCCCTACTTGATATCATAGGCAAGTTGTCTGAAATCTGATGCGTAAACAGATATAGAGTGTAATCCTTGATGCAGAGAATGAATCTTGGTGGTTGTCCATCAAGCCTTATCATGCTCTTCAAATACCTCCTCGAATGCTTTTAGAAAGATTTTAAAACTACTCAAGATGGAAGATCTTTTCTCAAATAAGGAGGCAAATCAAGACAAAGCTTGTTCAGTAATCAATGTCCCCACTAATCCAACTTGCAACTCTTTGGTTGAATAGCATTTCGGTTGCAAGAATGTTACCAATTGAACTTGATTTATAAAACCACAAAATTTTGATCAGGTACCATCAAACTTCTCTAGGAGACTGACTCGAGGCTCTTTGTACAGCGGTGTAATCAAATTCTCACGTTGAAATATAGATGGCAATATTTCATTAGCTAGAGGTGATTGTACTGTAGTCTGAGCTACTCCCACTCTTGTAGCTCCAGGGAGCTTAACAAAATTTTCTTCAATTTCAGTAGTTCTAATTGCTAGAGCATTAAAGGCATTGATGATCACATCTAATTTTGACTCCAAAGATTCTACCATATTAACGTCTTTTCTATAAGCCATGCTAAATAAAGAAGAAGGAATCAATATTGATTCAAGGAAGGATAATCCATAATTCTTAGAATGCTTAAATATCTCTAAGGAGAGGGGTAGTCCACTCTCTATCTCAAAGAACTAAGCTTTGATATTGACGGAAGGGCAATCTCGACAAATTGTCATAGACGTAAAATATAAACTAAAAATCTAAACAAGAAGTTCAATAAGCATTGGCAAGAATTAGATTAATCAGATAAATACAAGAACAATACCAAAGAGAAGAGCTAGAGTTCCAAGAAATGTGTTGTCGAGAATGAAGAACTCTTCAACCTCGATTCTAATATGTACTCCTACCTTAGAAGCTTTTCAAGCAACTTCCACCAATTAGAAAGCTTTTCAAGCAACTTCTACCAACTAAGAAGCTTCTCAAGCAACTTCTATCTACTTGGAAGATGTTAGAAGGTTCTAGAAGGTTCTAGAGAATTCTAAGAACCTTCTAGAATGTTCTAGAAGGTTCTGACAAGTATGTCCTTGACAGTATATTTCCAAATTGAAGATCATGCCATATGACAATGGTCTTTATTATGTCAAAATTCTTTTTAAAAGATCCATGATTCCTTTTACTATGGAAGAAGTAATATCTACATATTATATTTCACTATTTTATAATTCTATTTGGAATTTCTTTCACATTTATTTTTCAAGAGATTGGAAAAATATATTTCAATTTAATAATATCCTTTTAAAATCCAACAATTGGATTGAATTATATGAATCATATTTATATCACCTTTTTAATGTAATATTTCAACTCCCTTTGAAATACATGGGTGTGAAAGAAAATAAATGGTTTGTGTTATTCCGTCCTATAAATATTAAAAAAATTTAATGAAATTTTTAATCTAAAATCCTACACTTTGTTGAAAAACATTTGCTTAAATAAGACTTAAAAAATAATAAAAATCAAGTAGAAGATTTTTTGAAATTTTTTAGAATTATTCCAAAAATAAAACTAACAAAGAAAGAAGCTTTTGGTGTTGATTTCTTCTATAGTTTAGTTAGTAATTTGACCTTTGATTTTCTATTATATTCTTGGATTTTTGGAGAAGAATTCATGACTTACTCTATCAAACTTGGTAGAAAGTTATTTCAAAGCAATAGCTATATTACTTTACAAAGGCACAAAAATGGACTTTTTTTTTTTAATTATGATTCTTTTTAATTGGAAAGAAACTTAGTTCAATCCCCGTTCTTATAAAGAGGCTATATTCATTTGGCTTATATAGTACAAAGGTGGAGTAATTAATACTTAGAGGAAAAAAATTAGCCATAATATTGATATTTATTATATTATTGTTAATTCCAAATGCCTAAATTCATTCTCCATTGGTTTTGGGATTGTTATTAAATTCATTACATTTAAAATTAAAACACTTCTTTTTTATATAAATTAACATCCAATTCTTGGAATTGGAATCATTACAAATCCTTTACTTGATAACAAGCTATTTTTATAGAAATTCTTTCTTCTAGATTCAAATATTTTTGTAAGATCTAGTTTTTACTAAGATGACTTTGTTTATAGATTAATTGGATTCAAGGAAACAAGTTTGTCTTTGAAAATAAAGTATGGAATATATTCTATATTAGAAGCATAGTTTGGAAGGATCTTATTGAATATGGACAAATTTGTTGGGAACTTATCAAAAAAAAATTATCAAAACATCCACAGCATGAGTCTTTTCTACTCAAAAGATGGAATAACTCTTAGATGGCTAAATACATACTTGATTCTATAAATGGCAAAATAATTATATTTGATAAAATAAATAAATAAAATTTTAAATTAATTTAATAATTTATTCTTTGAATTATATATATATATATATATATATATATAAGGTATTGCTAATGCCACCATAATTTTTGCTACTGCCACAACAATTTACCATCCACTACATGCCACTATAGTTTTTGCTACTACCACTGTAATTTGCCACCCTCTCAATATATTTCTTTAGTTTTTTTTTAATTCCAATCAAAAACTCAATTAATATTTTATTTTATATTTTATATTTTATATAGAAAGTAAATTTTATTCTAATAAAAAATAATTAGAAAATTAATAAGAATAAGTTGTGGTGGCAATAGCAAAAATTGTAATAACATGTAGTAGATGGCAAATTGTAGTAACAATAGCAAAAATTGTGGTGGCATTAGCAACACACACTATATATACATATATATATATATATATATATAGATAATAAATATCTAACCTACTTGAACTGAAAAACTCTAGATTCCTTAAATAATATCACAACACATGCCCATTTACTTAAGCTCCATCCAAGAACCTCTCCATTTGTTGAGTTATCCCCACGAAACTGAAGAGTTCGTGCAACCAAGTGAAAATAAGCCAGTGTGAACGGAGCTCCAGCAGCACAGAGCGCCAGCTGGCGGTCGACGTTGCAATAGTAGAGACGGAGACACAATGCCGTCTGTCTGTTCGTCGTTTGTCCGTTCGTTCGTCCGCCCTTTCGTCGGATCAGGCGCCTGCGTTACCATCGTCATGGACGACGTTGCCATCATCGTCATTGGGCACGCGAGGCGACGCATCCAACGCAGCGTGCGGATAAATGCCAAGTGGTTGGCGCCCAAGTGGGAAATGCCACCTCAGCATTTAGACTCTGCCCGGGCACCATGTCTGCCCCAGCCCAGCAAGACCTGGCCCGGATGAAAAGAAAGAGAAAAGCAAAAGTTAAATACAAACAGACAGAAAGACAACACAACTGCTATTGCTTTTGCCAGACCTTGGTTGCAGTTCCGAACTGACAGTCACCCTGAGGGATTTGTTACATGAACCTGAGCTACTTTGGACGGGTTTGAATCCTGTTCCTCATCTCAGAGCGGAAACCATTAAAAAAGAATTATAAGCAATAGTAAAACAAATATAAAGCTAAAAGTAACAAAATTGGAAGGAAGTGGAGGTTAGGGGGAAGCTTGAAGGGGACTCAAGGGGGGGCTGTGGGAGAGGATACGATGGTGGCAGTAGCCAAATATCTCATTGCAGCTAGTCGGTTCTTTCAAGCTTCTTCTTCTGCTGGCTGCTCCTGCTTGGAGTAAAGTGGAGTAATATAGAGGTCATCACCGACAACCCACACATGGCCCCCTTCACTCCCACACAGACCAACCCACATACCCATTTACCCAGTTCCCAACACCCAAGGCAAAAAGAAAAAGAAAAGGAAGAAGAAGGAAAAAAGCAAAAAGGAAGGACACAAGGCTTTCAATCACCCGGAGCAACACAACACAAAGACTTCCCATCCACGCCTGCTTGCTATCAACTCACCAACAAGCACAAGCATCTACTCACTGGACTCAACACCACTGATCACATCCTTGGCTTGTACCCGCCGCACTGTCAAGCTCCGACACAACCGAGGCGAGCTGTTCAGGATTTCAAACTTTGGCCTCGTGGAGGGGAAAGACAAAAACACACAACAACCCACAACACACCATCACACACACACACGCACGCACGCTCCCTGGGCTGCTGGCTCTGCCCTCGTCCACGGCGGCGTGGAGGGAGTGGTCCTGCCATGGCTTCGGCCTGGGTGTGGGGAGAAGGAGGCGTAGCAGAGGAGTGGCAGCGCCAAACTAGCCGCTGGGCCTGCAGCGTTACGAAGAGGGGCGTCGTAACCTTTGTGGAAGATCAGGGATTAGAAAAAAAAACAGGAAACGAAGAGAGAAAAAGTTTGCAAAGATGGAGGTCCTTATTGCAGTGAAGGGGAGAACGAGAAGAAATCTGGTACAAGACGGACAAGTAAAACTATGTTCACAAAGGAAGGAGGAAGGAAAAGGAAAAAAGAGAAAAAAAAACTAAAAAGAAAAAACGAGGACGAGGGATGATGCATACGAAGCGCGTTTCCTAGAGCTGCATGCTTATTGCGCGTTGTCCGACGCTACGGTAGGAGAATTTGATCTCTCCCAAAAGCAGCGAGAAATTTTCGAGGGGGGGGGGGTGGGGGGTTTGGGGAAAGTGCCAGCCAGCCAGACCCCGCAGCAGCTCTACGTGAGCGTAACGTAGGCGAGGTGAAGCCAAGTTTGGAGGCTCAATTTCCGCGGAGGCGCATCAAACCCCCATCATTCGCTTCATCATGGCGACGTCTCGTTTTCTCATGGGGGAAGAAGGCGCTGGCATGAATGAGCCCATGAGTCCGTGTGTGCGATTGCAAATATGCTTTTCTTTCCTGTCCGTGTGTGAAGTGAGTGAGCACTGGAGGGCGGGTTCCAGCGTGGCCTTGGCTCCAGATCTGGCGGTGGCCAAGTTCCCACCATCACCACCATCACCACCACACAGACGAAAAGTTTTCGTTTTTATGATGAGTAAGAATGAGGACTGAGGTATAAAGTTTCTAAGTTTTTCAAACTTTGACTGGAATTCATCTTGTTCAACGTAAATTGGGGGACTGCCGGCTGCTGTACGCTCACCACCTTGAGGTTGGGCTTTCTCACCAGATTGTGGCGGATTCTGTCCATGAGTGTAGTGTTGAGGTGGCCGCATTGTAAGGCAGAATGAAAATTGGGTAGTACAGGTAGCGCGGCTTTGCAAGGTGTTGTTCAACATCAGGGAGGGGGGGATCTTTCTCTTGGTTAGGAGAGAAGATCTGCAGGGGTTTTGATGTCAGAGCCTCTCTTTCTGCCCCTGCTGCCCGTCAGATGTGGCGTCGCATTCTGCTTACGTTTTCTGATGTTGCTCTCGCAACTACCAGTGACAAAAAGCTTGCGCTGTTTGGGTCCAAACTTTTTTTTTCTCGTAGGATTTTTTGAAACGATATACAATTAATTATTTGTTTAATTGCATGATATCTTGGGGTAGGATTTCGGGCGAAAGCCGAATCTTCTCGTAGGATAGGCTGGTGTTGCCTTACTTGAAAGACAACTCCCCCCCCCTCGTCTCCAGTGTGTGAGATCTCCGTGTGTCAGGAGTGAGCCGTGTACGCAATTCTTGTGTTAGAATCTGGTCGGGCGATGCACCGATTGTGTCGTAACAATTGCGCTGAAGCCCGCAGCTCTGTCAACCACGCTGAGCTGGTGTTACTTCTACCTCCCATCATGCCGATTCAGCATGGCGTAACGAGCTCCTGCCTCCAAGGGTTAGTGCCATGTCGATATCTGTATTTTATCGCAACTCATACAGTCGACTAAATGTGTTGCATAATTGCATTCGGAGAGGATTACCCCGACTCCACCAGGAGATACCGCAACAGTGTCCACCTTGATCATCAGTTGCCCTGGTCACTCAGTTATCGAGCGTCGACGGTAGAGAAGAAGGATTTGCATCCCTGACATTGCCAATCTTAGTTTTTGCCTTGAGGTGGTGAATCAGGAGCGATGGCGACGAGCTGGAATTTTGCATTGCTGCTGGTACTTACATTAGTGGCGCTCATGACCTTCGGTCAGCCGCTGTTTCAATCCACGCCTAGTAAGTCGCGATGTATGCATGCTCGACCGTTGCCTCAAACTTTCATTGTTTGTTAACTAGAGAATGGAACACTGGAAAAAATCCATTTCGTCATTCTTTTACGTCCAGTATTGATGGTTGAAACTCTTCATAACCTTCTCCCGACGTCAGGATTACTTTGTGGTCTGCTTGCTTTTTTATGCCTTTAACCCCATCCTCGTATTCTCTTCATTAGTATGAAAGTAAATTTTTTTTGGCAATCGTCGTTCCTGAGGCCATCCGTTTGCTTAATCAGATTTTGTAGCAGGCGTAGAGGAACACGCGCGTGCAGATGCGGTTGCGAAAGAAAGCCTCGATGAACCGGGGGGTAGTCCCACCTTCAAGGTACTGCTCACGCGGACACATTTTCCATACAACTGAATCCCACATGACTCACTCTGAAGTCAAGCATTGCTTAGATCTAGTCAAAGTTAAATTTTGTTTGAATTCCACTAACTACACGAAGAAATGAGCAAATGATGCGACTCATTTCCTCTGGCAATTTTTAAGTATAGTTGGCACTGGAGCATCGCTCACTGGGTTTTCTCATATGCTTCGTCAGTACTCTAAATCTGCAATCGAATGAATCGCGTTAACAGTTTTTCGTTCCCGTGCAGACAATCACCGAGGTCGAACCGTCACCCTGTGAGTCGTGGAGATTGGTCGCCCTGAGACACGGGTCCCGAAGACCTCAGTGGACGCGGAAGCTAATACAAGGAGACGTCTCGCCCATATGTAATGTGCAGCTTCAGAGGCGAGTGATCAACTTCAGAGGGAAGAGAAAACTCCTGATCAGACCAAGCCCAGAACTAGCAGGCCGACCGCCGAGAACTCGCGCCCGGGATGTTTCACCTGGAGCCAAGCCCGCAAATGGAGCCATTCCTCGGAGGTCCGTGCTAAATACTTTCCAGTCCGATCGCATGGTCCCCACTGGGCCGAATCCTTTGCACAATAGCAATCGGTCTCAAGTCATCTTCCCGTAAAAGGAATCCTCACTCCTCAATCCCTGGAGGAGGGCAAATTTTGCTGCACGTAGTAGTGTCGGTGCCTCACACCACAACTTCCACCAGTCTAGCGATTTTTGTAAAGCATTTTGGAGACAACACTGGGCCCGAAGTGGGTAACAACAATGTAAAGGTCATGAATGAATCTAGTTACAAAGATTTTGTTTGCTAGGAGATCGACACTCTGACAGAATGAATCCTCGCCAATCACCAAAACAAAGGAACTCGCATCAGGCACTGACAACATGGAAGTTGCAATTGGAGACAAAGTCTTGTCAGCTATTTGGTTGCATCCTGCAAGGTTTATTGCATCATTGGTTTCGTGTTTTGCATCCTACTGGTATCGTTGCTGTAGATCTGGGTTTCATGCAGTGATCGATGAGCTTTGGGTCTAGACTCTGTGGTCTGTTATGATATGTCCCATTTCACCTGAACGATCTTGCTCAGCCTCCAATGGCGACAATTGTTTTTTCGCAAACTTTACATTCTTCAAAGAGTCGCAGGTGAGAAGGCTGAGTTTACGGCACCCATCAACCTGAGAAATGTGCTCAGCATGTTGTCGTGATGTGTTTCCTGCAAACAAATTCCCCGGGTCCACTCACCGAGCACAGACATGGCCTCGGTGCACGTCTCGTTTAGCCTATCCTCACACTCTTCGACGCCCTGATTTGTTACCATCTCGCTTTTTTAGCAACACAGCAGCTTGCGATAGTCTCCAAAATACTTCCCACATCTTCCTTAGCCTCCATTTCTGTGGACTGTATGTGTGGATCTGAATTACTAGCAGTTAAGGGATTCATTTACTCGGGTGAAAAGTCAGTACTTGTATCATCGAAGTGATCAGAATGATAAAAACAAGACTTAGACTTTCATAATCTGATGACTCGGTGTTGGTTTTTGACAACAATTCCACACACAACCCAGAAGTTTATGCGCTTACTAGTCCATGGAATCGTCAGATCCATCACAGTTTTAGAGGGTCCAACAAAAAAAACTTTGTCAAAATGGAAAGATTCATCGTCGTGTGCCTTGAAATTGTGACCGTGGAGTGTAATGTTGGCCACTGTGGGTGTTGTTGGATTTTGTTTGTCTCAATGTGAAGGATGTTACCGGATTCATTCACTTGAATTTTATTGGACTTTGTCTATACAGGAACAATGTTTTTTAATTCTTATTTTTATTGTGTGAGTATTGTTTTTGAGCAATGCACGTTGAATCTGAAATGATCAGTATGTCTTGGTGATTATTTATTGGTGTGTTGAAAAGGGGTGAGGGTTGAAGAATGTTTACTTTCATTTAAACATCTGAATATTTTTACATTCTTTATAGCACTACAAAAAATATTATAGATGACTCATTTAAAAGTGCTAATTATTAAAAATAAGTGGGCTGATCTTATGAGCTGTTGATAAGTTGTGGAAAAAAACACTCTTGGGGTAATTTGAATAAATAATATCAAGATAGATATTGAGGCTTGGCATACCAATAACATCAAAATTTAATTAGAAGCTATTACTAATTGTGCTACTAAAGTAATTTTTAGAATTTTTTTCATAAAAACATATAATAATAAAATTTTAAAAATTTATACAATATGAATAGTTCTAATAGTTTTAAAATGTCTTTTGCAAATAGATTAGAGTGCTATTATTTAAGGATTAAAAAAATTTTGAAATTAGAAATAAATAAAATTTAAAACAAATTATATATATATATATATATATATATATTATTTTTTAATTATTATTTTTGTTATCTTTTAAAAGGCCAGAAATAGACCAAGTTGAAAAGAAAAGTTTTTAATAAAATCTTATAATAATCCTGTTGGAAATAAAGTTAAATATTGTGAATTAGTAAACAAAATTTATTTGTAAAAATTCAAATAAAAACAACAGTTTAATCAAAAAAAGAAAAAAAAAAATCTTAGTTGTTTTTTTTTCTATAATCAACATTGACTCTTACTAATTATTTTATTAAATTTTAGTATTATATAAAAATTATTTAATGAAAATAACATTATAAAATATTAGAAGATATTTCTTTAATACATTATAAATAATTCTACAAAAATTTATTTAATTCTACTAAAAAATTAAAAAATAAAGTTTAAATGGATCTAGTTTTGTATACGAAAAAATTACTATTCTATCAAGCTATTTTTTGTAATTATTTTTAATTTGTGATTCTTTTTATATCACTTATTAAAAATATTTTTAGAAAATATAATAAAAATATGTATATTTTTATTTTAAAAAATTAAAAAATAAATATAATAAAAAAATTATAAATTGATAAGTTAGAAATCTAAGACAACTAATAGACTTTTATTATTATATGTATTTTTTTAGTTGAAAGTATTAAGAAAAAGAACATAATTTTAAAAATTATTTAAGATAATGATTTGTGAATAGTAAATAATAGTATTTTAATTTTACTAATGAATAATTAGTAATTTTTTATTTTTTATAAAAACATATTTCTTGATGTAATAGCCAATTATTTAATTATTTTAAACTTGAGTCAATAATAAGACACTTGTTAAGAATCTTAAAATAATATAAGAATATTTTTAAAATTTTACAAGTACATCTTGATTTTTTGTAAATTTTTTTAATTTTATTTATTTACTATTTACTATTTATCTCTCTTAAATTAAAAAGTCCCTAGGATGTATAGAATTTCTTTTAACTAAAAAAAATATTAAAAAACTCTAAGCATAAGGATATCTTTTTACTGCAAGGACTTTAAACCTATATTTTATGAACATTGCAATTCTTTTCATGAAAGTTGGACTTTCTTGTTTATTTTTTTATTTTTGGATGTAATCAAAATAGAAATTGAAAAATTTCTCATTGTCAACAATGACCTTAAACTACCAAAAGATGATAAGTTGATACTAAACGATTGATAATTTAAATCCAAATTGTAAAATTTATAATCTTACTTGATTAAGGCTAACAGAGACATAGAGACTTTTTAATTTTTTAAATTTAAAATATATATATATATATATATATATATATATTTTATGAATTAAAATATTTTTATTCTTTTAACATATCAAGTTGTAGTTAATTAACTATATCAATTAGAAAAAATGAGATTATGCTAAAATTTGGCTCTTATTCTTTTTGACTTCTATTTTTATAAAAAGATGTATGCTAAAAAAATATCTATTAAAGAGAGAACAAAGAAAAAAATACACTATTTAATATCAATTTTTAAATTTTATCTATTGTAAATTACTTTCAAAAAAAAAAAAAAATCTTGTATAAAAATCATAGATCTGTCTTCTCAAAAATTAGTCATTAAAACACCTCTATTATGTATGTGAGTATAAATACATTTTAAAATTCTAATATTTTATTATTTTAATTATATTTGAAAGTATGTAATATGTATTATGTACTTAAAAGTGTAAAATTATTACAAATACACATACAACACTTCACTTAAAATAAATTAATAAATTAATTAGTTTAATTTTAAAAAAATTGATAACTAATTTTATTTTTGAAAAAAAATTAACATTTGAAAATTATAGTGTATTTTATTTTTTAAACACTCCGTAAGACAATAAAAATCATATTTTTCAAAAAATAAAAAAATGAGATTAAATTATGATATCCATAAAAAAGAAGAAAGACATGAACAAGCTTTTTCATTGGCTATATTTATACTTTTACTTTTATCAAGCAAAGTAATGAGCAGAACTCACTTAAAGTTTACAAAAATATGATTACAAACTATAAAGTTCATAATAAATATTTTTACTAATATTGAATACAATCCATTATTAGTAAAAATGTTACCATCTTTACAAGTTATGTTTCATAATATTGAAAACATCAAAAGACTTAATATACAGAAGTAAACTTGTTTCATTTTTTTTATTATTACAATTACCCAACCAACCATACTGGTCATAAAACGTCCACATCCAACATTTTACATCCCAAAGAATGGCAAACATGTTGCAAAAAATGGGACTCAAACCTTCAGACTCACCAAGACCCCTCTCCCTTCAGACTTACCAAGACCCCCTCCCTTCAGACTTACCAAGACCCCCTCCCTTCAGACTTACCAAGACCCCAGCGCCTTTCAGACCCACCAAGCCCCCCCACGAGCACACCGAAGCGTCCTCGTGAACCACGTCGGCACGTTCAAAGACAGTGCCCCGGCTCTTTGGAAAATCCGCACTCTCATGCGCAGTCAACGCCGCAGGTGCTAACTGCCGATCAGGAGGTGGGGGTGTGTGTCCAGAAGAGAGCCAAGGCCGCCGCTGCTCGAACTGAGCCCTCACAGTCGAAGCATTACAGTCCGGATAAGTCTGGCAAGTTCTTACAGTCGAAGCTCAGCACGACGGATAGGCCATGAGATTGAGCACCTTATTGACCGTAAGCAAAGGCCAAGGGAGATTCAGTTTTTGGAGGTTTTGAATCGGTCATGATCCCAGAGAACGCTGCATTCTGTGGGGTGGCAGATTTCATGTGTTTTGAGTTGTATTATGCTCCTGTCTTAGCATTAATTCTCGGAGTGCGATGCTATGGCAAGACACAGTCTGCTAGCTTTGTTGATAGGAGGCATAGAATGCGAAGAGTGTCCTTACAAGGGCTTGTATTTACAGAAACAGAACAGAAGCGATAATCCAGAGGTATTTTTCATTTGAATCGTCAGTATCTGGTATGAAGAGTACAGATTATGATTTAGTTTCGAGGTGTAGATATGAGCTTGACCTGGCAACCTTTTGCTGGAAGGGAAGTGGTGGCAAAATATTTGAGTAAGCATTGAGCACTGAGTTCTGTGATTAGAATTGGCAATTCTTTCCCCTGGCTTCAATGAAACAGCATATCAGGGGAACCCATCCACTTCGGTCTTTGGAAACTGGGTGCACCGCTGTAGTGATCGCAAACTTTTGGACTGTCTGCCGCTCACTTCAAGATGTGAAATGTGTGATACCACTTGGATGGAAATTCCTTTACATTCGTGTTCTCTTTCCAGATCATTTTGTACTACGCACGTGCTAGGAATACTGATCGTGGGCATTGCTGAGATGAACATGACGACAACATTATGTCGACATTGTTTATGTTCATTCTCTAGGATGAATTTAGAACTCAATGTACTTGCTATATTTGCTGACATCAAGGTGTTGATCAATGTTGGTTTGAGCACCAGTTTTTAATGTTTGTTACAGCAGAATTTGATGGTGTATCTAGTTTGTTGTATGGTGTAGTACGTACATGCCCACTTTACTTCTGGCTTCAGCACCATGCCAGATTATCTTTGTCGGGGGTGGTTAGCACACTCGCCATCTCTACGCCTGCATTAACATACAATTGAACTCCATGAATTCTAAAACTTTAAAATCAAAATAATCTTACTTGAATGTCGCATTCAATCTGATCGTAGGCTTCAGGCACATTGCCCCATGATATTTCCATTCACCACTTTAACAATGATGACTCAAAAGCGATTTCTCATATCCCTATTCCAAAGTGACCAATGATGCAATGTTGTCAATGAAACACAGTGAACTACAGTGTTTCTCCGACTGACTGACGGTTCAGTTGACTACCGTACTTTCTATTTAATTGGCCAGTTCAGGATTTTGTTGCTAAGGGGCTGTTGAATTTCCTGGACCTTGTGAGGAAACCATGGCAGTGGATTAAGTATCTGACGAAATTGAGAACCTTTTGACAAAGTTCAGATTCGTCGGTGAATCAAACTCCTTAGAATGATTCAGTTTGTATCAATATTAAATTTTATTATAATATTATAATATTTATTTAATTATTTTAGCATAAAAATATAAATATTATAGTTAATAAATTATGATATATAATTCTAATTATCTTTATATTTTTATAAAATAACACTTAAGATAATTTGGATAGAAAATGGATGATCCTTTAATAACTATATATAATTGATTCTAAGCCAATGGTTGAGAATTAATTGCAATCATTAAAAAATTAAATTTGGAGACTAATTTTAAATTAAAAATATTATTTAGAAGTTACTTTTGATAGAGGTTCAAATAATTCTTAAAATGATTGTATTACAAAGTTGTAGTATTACTGTGCAAATTTGAAGTTATATAGAATACATCCTTAGAAAGAATTGTAATAGAAAAAAATTATATTTATTGCTTGCATGCAAATATAGCAAAGTGAAATTTATCTATTATAAGATAAATAAAATGATATTTTAGTACCAACAATACCAAAAGAAAAAAAAGATTACTAATTTTAATAAATAGAAAATAAAAAATAGATCAACTATAAAAAATTAAATATAAAAAATATAATTTAAAAAAATTAATTTAAACATAAGAATCTATTTTAAAAAGTGATCAAAAGAATAAATTATATTTAATTAATAAAAAATATTTAAAATTATTATTAATTATAAATAAGATAATTTAATATCTTTTTTTTATAATAGTTAAATATTTTTATAAACTTCAATATAGATTAAATCATTGAATAAAGTTTAATTCCAATATTTAATATTTTATAATTTAAAATACATACATATATTACTTTTAGAATAAAAAAAAAAGAATAACCAATAAAATTTTAAAAATATAAAAATAATAAATAATAAAAATTGATTTTAGATTTTTTAAAGAATAAACTATTTTAAATATTTTAATATATTATTAAGTTTTTTTAATAACCCAAGAAATATCACTAAAATAGAATATTAATCAAGATACTATTTGATTTTTTAAAATCAATAAAAACTTAAACCATTAGCATTTAGACATAAAATTGTTATAATTTAAGATAAGATTAATAATAAATTAAAAATTATATATTTTTCTTTTAGATATTTTTATATATTAGAAGTTTTATATTTTAATACACCTATTTAAATATCATGCAATGCTTTGATATGATTAATTATTCTTTTTACATTTTATTTTATTTTATATTAATATGTGTAGTCATTTTTTTAATGTTTTTAATAAGGCCTTTGTAACTAGAAGTGTATACAATTTATGTGATGGAGTTGGTTACAAATGTTGATGTGCATATCGTAATCTTGATAGCTCAAAATGTTGCGTAGATGGATTCACAACCAAAGAGCATTTGAATCCCCAACTACATCTTTCGAAGCTGACGCACAACTGTGAGCCAAGACCCCCCCATCTTCAAACCCACCAAGACCCCCCCATCTTCAAACCCACCAAGACCCCCCATCTTCAAACCCACCAAGACCCCCCCATCTTCAAACCCACCAAGACCCCCCCATCTTCAAACCCACCAAGACCCCCATCTTCAAACCCACAAGACCCCCCATCTTCAAACCCACCAAGACCCCCATCTTCAAACCCACCAAGACCCCCCATCTTCAAACCCACCAAGACCCCATGATGAGCACACCGAAGAGTCCTCGTGAACCACGTCGGCACGTTCAAAGACAGTGCCCCGGCTCTTTGGAAAATCCGCACTCTCATGCGCAGTCAACGCCGCAGGTGCTAACTGCCGATCAGGAGGTGGGGGGATGCGAGCCCCCGAAGACTTCCCTCAGCCGGACCGACATGAGATGCTCACGTTATTGATGAGAGATGCTCAGACGTGGTGGCATGACGCCCACATGCTTCCAAGTCAGCTGCCAGGTTCACACAATAGGCCTCTCTTGTTCCTTCACTTGCTTGCTTGTTGGTTGCAACTTCCTGCAGGACGGCGTGGATGGGGGCCTTTGATTGGACCAATTGGGTGTGATTCGGGGAGGGTTTCCACAGCTCAGAGTCTCGGTGCCAGATCAGCCATCTGGTATAAGGTAAACAAGACAAGAACTAGTTGATGGGGAAACCTACGTTTGCTCTAGTTCGTGGTTGCAGTGTTGGAACTTTTCTTCAAGGGTGGGGTGCAAATCGTGATGCCAAGTTTGGTGTTGGCCTTCAGTAGTGATATTTGTTTAACTGGGTATTGCCTTTCGTGTCTTACAGAATCATTTTCTGCGTGCGCTGAAGTCGCTTTAATGGGTCCTCCATGAGTATGGCCAATCTTCATGTAGCGCCTGACTTGACATAGACATGCATGTGTGTGTGAATATATATATATATATATATATATATATAGATATACGTGTACTTACTTATTTACTTGCTTCCTTACTGATGATTATATTGAATCGTAGAAAAAAAATCAAACTTGGTGGCGGATTAGCTTGCGACATTGAGGCGGCATCAGTAGTCAAACAATTTTGACTGTAATATTCGATTAGTGACCAGATTTATTTAATGTGTGGATTCACGAGATCCTGAAATGCAGCCTGAGTTTGATCACGCTTATAGCAATCGGCTCCACAGACTTAGACACAAGTCCTGGGCTTCATTGGACTTCGTGATTTCCTTGCCTTGGTTTCAATACCAACTTACGTAGGCTTCATGTTTCGAGTGGTCTACAGTGAGTCTGTGACTGTCAGGTAGCGCAAACTAGGAGCTCAACAGTGCTTGAACGATTTCGTCCGTTAAAGGAAGTTGGTTAGCATATCGAGGTAATCTCAGATGGACTGTAAAAAGAAGGCGCGAAAGTGCCGATTCATGTACGCAACTTTGAGTGATCCTTTTGAATTCACTGCTATGTCTATATCATGGACGCGGTCGAAGTTAGTCACCCTGGCACTTCTGAGTGTAGTGCTGTCCTCGCTAGGGTCCTTTGTGACTAGCCAAAACGTCAACTTATACTACAAAAGCTTCTCAAAATCAGACTACGATAATAGCTTCCGATTTATGGGCGATACAACATATTCCAATGCGACAGTGAATTTGTTGGAAGTGCGACTCGTCAACGGGTCCTTTGCAACGGCACAAAGACCAGCAATTCCCTTGCTTCGCATTCCAAAGTTTGATATGTACAACTCTACCCTGAGTGATTACATGTATCTTGGATTTCATGGACTCAGTGGTCTAAATCCCGTGGCTCATCATATCCTGTCCTGGAAATTCTCAAGCACTGGCATGGCAGATGTCACTTCTTTTGCGGAGGGCATTGGAAGGATACGTGCCATCTCTGCATGCATCGCAGCCGTCATAGTCGGCATGGTTATCATCATTCTCACCTACAGAAGACGATTTTCTTCTGGAAAGAAGTATTCTATGTCCGCTTTAAGCCATCTCTGTGGACCACGCTTGTTCACCTACAGGGAGCTCAGTAAGGCAACCAAGAACTTCCGCGAGAGTGAGCTGATAGGGAGTGGCGGATACAGCGATGTGTTCAAGGGAATTTTACAACCTTCTGGCACCGTAGACGCGGTGAAGCGGTGTAGGTATAAATCCAGCCGCAGTAGCCGAAGCGTCAAGTGTCTACCAAATTCGTCACTGAAATTCCCTGCAGATGCTGGGGTGGTGTCACGAGGACAGACAAATGCTGCTTGTCTGCGAGTATATGAGCAATGGAAGCCTAGACGAATGGCTCTTTCAGACTCGCCGTAGACAAGACGGCGTCATGTGCTACAAACATGAGGTACTTTCCTTGACCAAGCGCCATTCCATTCTGAGAGGAGTTGCTGCAGTGTTGGAGTACTTGCACGAGGATTGGCTGCAGTGTGTTCTTCACAGAGACATTAAATCCTGCAATGCCATGTTGGACGCTAATTTCAACGCGCATCTGGGGAATTTCGGACTGGCCCGCGTGATTGAACACGACAAATTGGAGAAGACCACCTTAATGGCGGGCACTTTTGGGTACATTGCCCCGGAGATGAGCTTGAACATTTTGAAGCCATAAATGTGATTAAGTCTCTGCTGCATCTGGGTCTCTTGTGCTGCCATCCTGATCCAAGTGCTCGACCAACAATGCGGGCTGTAAACCATATTTTGCAGAATACGTCTGAGGATCTTTCCATGGCCGAGCTGCCTCCACTGCCGAGCACGAGACCGCAGGGACCCTACACCTTTCAAGGGTTTTCTAAAGCAGAAATTAAGGAATTATGTGCCATAACATCATCCTCAACCGTGGGTTAAACCCCTTGGTTAAGAAATCCAGTGTATATATGTATGGTATGGCATCGGTGAAAACATCTGACGTTGTTGGTGCAATAATTTGGGCATGAGATTCCCATGTGGGTTCTTGTGAATTTAATAATCGCTTCTTTAGACGCGTTTGTTTCCTCTCCCATTCAGAGCATCACTACATCCTTGTGTGGCCGGCAAAAATAGTATACTATTGTGTACTATTTGATGTGCATATTTCTACCGACACTCACTGCATGTTGACAGAGTAATTTTGTGATAACGAGGCATTTGTTTCGTGCAAGGAACAGCTGGAAGCTTTTGGCTGAATTCCTCGTCCCTCATCAGCCACTGGGCATTGATAGGTCTATGTCCTTTCCATTGGCATACAGTCTGAAAGCTTCTAGTTGTAAGTATCTGTAATCAAATGCTTTCAGGATGGCACAGTACAAAAGCTGCAAGGCTGAAAACGCAAGCTTCAGATTGTACAAGGAAAAACAGTTTTCATCTAAGTGTCTAACTTTGATGTCCATGATTGAGTTTACACTCTGGGTCCAATACAAGAAATAGTCCCCAATCGAACGATCCTATCATCAGGAGTTTAAATTTTGATTATGCCGAAGTTAGTACCCAAAAATTCCCAAATTGATGTGGCACTAGAATGGCATTTTTAAGGTTTCAATCCATGGTCTCAAATAAGCCAACTTACACTCACATTTTCCTTCTACATAATTTCTTTCTCCTCTTCAAAACTAAATCAAATTGCGTAAGACAGCAGAATGAGGCTACCTCACTCTCTCATGTTTGTGATGCGCTTGCGACCTAAAATATCGGATTACATCGAGGATTTGGGCTTTGGCTGCAATACCTTGAATTCCAAGCTCCGGGATCTAATTTCCGACCGCAAGCATTTGGGGCTGGTAGAAAAGGACTCGGAGTTATTGATTTCTCTGCGACGATAACCCTCGCCAGGAAGCTTCACTGATCATTTTTTGCTATCCACAAATACAATGCAGAAGAATTCATCCACCACTGCCGAATCCAAAGCTGTTGTTTAGTTCATGTATCCGTCCAGACTCTCCTAGATATCATTCACTGCATAAAATCCGTTACCTTCGTCGAGCATCATTTGAGCAACCTCATCGTGGAACGCAGCAACCGCCTCCGAAGGAATAAATAAACCCAGTGGTATCAATACAGTGCCGTCAATGTCGCTGCATCGTCTACTGGTGTTGTTTACAGTCTCATCTTGACGCCCTTTCCGACATGCATACTTTGCCCAGTAGCGCCACTGCTACGGAAGTTGATCCTGAGTGAACATTCTGCCTGCTAGAGTGACGTCGGCTTTATGAAATAGAAGAGGCGATGCTTGAACCGCTCCGGTGGTGATCATAATAAACTATAGGCGTATTAATTTTTCCTTGCGGTGAACCGAGTGGCTGTTCTCTTACAAGGCTGTTCTCAACGTTGAAGTAGATTACCTGCTACATTTTTCAGTAGTGCTTGAAGAGGAACATTGGGGTGATCCGGACTCTGACGACCCAGAAGAGGAACTAGAGGAACTTGCATCAACACAAGATCTAGACCTGCGGTGGTGATAATATGACAGGCGGTCTGAGGGTTATTAAGGCGTCCAACCTCTAATAAACTACGAGAATGGAGTGATGAATACTATCCTGAGCTTCCCGAAGTCATTTCGTCATTAATCTCCTTTCCAAGATATGATATACATGAAAAATTTGTCACTAGGAATATGGCTTGAGGAAAACGACGAAAATAACTTACATTAACGACCAAAAAAGTGTGACCAGTGAAACTTGTTTGGGTTGTAATTGAGTGGTTGCACACTGCACAAAGTGGACAGCCGTGCAAATCGATTGACGGACTAAGAACTCCCATTGGCGAAACAGACATAGTTATCCGTATCAATTTGTCGTAATGCAAACATCCGCTGTCTTGGGCGCAGTGGCTTCGGATTCCTTGGATCGTCCCGGAAACGTATCGTCGATCACTTCCAGACCAGTCGAAGTCGAAGACTGACTTGAATCAAAGACCACTCGGAGACACACAAAGACTCCTCGTTGGCTTCATTGGCCCCTGGACTTCGATTCAGACTCCGCGACTAGGAGCTCCGCAATCCTCATCCGTTAAACATCTCTTTCCGTTCATCCAAATTAGCTGAATAAACACATATCTAATGTTACTGTTAGAATGTGTTACTTTTGTTACTACCTAGTTTTTTTTGTTGTTGATGAAAACTTTAAAGAATAATTAAGTAGGTAATTATAGCCCCTATGTTAAAGGTATCACAATATATTCACTATCACTATGGAGTTGGTTGATGCAGACATATATGAATGATTCCATCTATGTGCATAGTTCCATCTATGTCAATTTGAATGTTTCCATTTGTGTGTATAGCTCCATCTATGTGCATAGTTCCATCTATGTCAATTTGAATGTTTCCATCTATGTGTATAGCTCCATCTATGCTAACTTGTGAGTCAACAATATCTAAAATATGCAACTTTGGCAATACTCCAAACTTGTCTTAGAGAGGCATTAGCACAACCATCAGATTAAGTCCTACACCTTCATTGTTGTCTCCAATATTGCCCTCTAGATAGATAACAAGTGTATAACCTCTCAATGTGCAAGCACCCCCATAATGTCTTTGAAAAACCTTAAATTGTTGATTGTAATCTAGTCTTTTCTTGTATATGCATCTTATCCACATGAAATCATGTTTAATTTTTTAAAAAATATTCATTATATATATACAAGTTTAAAAAATCCTCCTACCTCTTATTGTAGATATTTTACATCTTACAACAAATTTTTAATTCACCTTGTATTTCTTTACTTATTACAACAAAGAAAATAGAAGGCTCCTATAAAAAATCTCATAAACAAATTCTAATATGGCAAGCCTACAAACTTTATTTACTTCCAACTGATTAGTTCTCTTGCAACATATTTGGGATCTTAAACTATTGAGTTTCAAATAATAAAAATCCAACATCATCTGTTGCAAAGCTTATTATTACCTCCATTCATGCATTGACCAATATTCAAGCTCATTATTAATTTGAAACAAACTTGAGCATTATACAAGGCTTCAATCATATCTAATTCTTTTGTTTTGAACTTAATTTTTTTTTAAAAAAAAAACTCTATTATTTAACTCGTCTTTACAAAGTTTCCATTGATATGCTCATGGCTGCCTAGTTTCTCCTATAACTAAGTAAGAGAAGCATTTAGAAATTTGTTGTTACAATGTCAAAACAATTATTCATAGTCTAAGTCTACAAATGTGAATGTGAATGTTTGGACTGACTAAAGATTATCTTTTTCCTATTTCTTTAGAATCAAGATGTCATTTGATACCTCTTTAGAAGTTTGATCAATTCTAAATTCCATATAAATTTTCTACTCTATCTAGGAGTAAATAATCTATTATTATTCATATATTAATGAATATTATTAATTACAACAAACTATATTTTATAATTTTAGAAAGAATATATATTTATTTTTTATATTCTATCTAAATAATATCTTAAAATAGATAGTTATTTTATTTTTATTTTATTTTCTAAGCTACAATGTATAATTTTATATAATATCAAAATAAAATATTGCTTTAATTTTTGTTGGAAAGTACAAAGTATAGCTATTTATAATTATTTATAGATATTTTTTTATAAGAGCATTTCTTGAGTATATTTTATTTATTTACTAATTATTTTTAATGCTTAGAAATCAAATAATCAAGACTATAACTAAAAATATTATCTTTTGGTTATTATAATATTTTTTTTAACTAAATTATATATTGTGATAATTATTATAACTCTTTTTTTTAAAAAAAAGATTAATATATTTTTTTGATACATATCCATTTGTAATAGGAGAGTAAGCAATAAAAAAAATATTTATTCACAAAAAACAATGCTAGCCAAGTCCAAAAAATATAAACCATATAAAGTATCTTAAAAAAAAAAAGATTATTAGGAGCTAATCAAATAACTATTGGTTGAAGATTCTTCATAAGCTTTTATAGAAAAAATAAGTAGCACTAGCCAAACAATTATACAAACCTCAAAGACTAACCAATATATGATATAAAAGGCTAAAATAATGATTCATCTTTTACTCAACCTTGAATTTTGTTACAATATCATCAGCATTTATAACCCTCACATAAATTGAAATTTTTTTAGTAAATTATATTAGAAAAATATTATAATAGTGATGAATTAATAAAAATATCTTTAAATATCTAAACAATAAAATCTATTTATATTTATGCAATACATAAATAATATTGTCCATAGTTTAAAAGCTATTTAATAACCACAAATAGATAAAATAATTTTTCACACCATACTAAATCAATTGTCTTATAGATATAATATTCTTATTCTTAAATTATAATTAAAAATAGAAATTTTGATCCCTTTAGAATTTTAGCATCACCTACACATGAATGATACCAATTTTTTATTACAAAAATATCAAAGGATCATTGGATGGAGCATTAATACTCAAAATTTGTATAATTTTTTTAAATTTTTTTTTAAAGAATTAAATTAGAAAAACCAATAGAACTAAAGTAATTAATAATGGCAAATATAAGGCAATAATATTATTTGTTATAGCTATAAGAAGATAAGGTACATATTGCAAATGTGTAATGCACTATTATCTTTTTATTCATCACCATATGGCAACTTATCTATAATTTTGAAAAATAATATTGAAAAAACAACTAAGGCATTTAATACTCATATTACTAAAAAAAGAAGAGGTAAGAACCTACTAAAAGATAATTTTTTTAAGGATATAAATTTTCTAAAATTATTCAAATTATTTTTAATAAAATAAAAGAAGTATTGGATACTTAATTCTAGTATATCTGTCAAGGACATACTTGTTAGAACCTTTTAGAACATTCTAGAAGTTTTTTAGAATTCTCTAGAACCTTCCAAAGCATTCTAATATCTTCCTAGTTGGTAGAAGTTGCTTGAGAAGCTTCTTAGTTAGTAGAAGTTACTTGAGAAGCTCCCTAGTTGGTGGAAGCTACTTGAGAAGCTTCCTAGTTGGTAGAAGTTGCTTGAGAAGCTCTCTAGTTGGAGGAAGCTGCTTGAAAAGCTTTCTAGGTAGGAGTATATATTGGAGTCGAGGTTGAAGAGTTCTTCAGTCTCGACAACACATCTCTTGGAGCTCTAGCTTATCTCTCTGGTGTTGTTTTTATACTCATCTCATTAATCTAGTTCCTGCCAATTCTTCTTGAACTTCTTGTTTAGACTTCAAGTCTATAATTTGTGTCCGTGACAATTTGTCGAGACTACTCTTACCTTGGATATCAGAGTTAGTTCTTTCTTGTTGGAGTGTGAATTACCCCTCTTCTTGAAGGTACACTAGTATTTTAGAGATTGCAGATTATCCTCCTCTAAATTGATATCTTTTTTATCATAATATTGGAGTCTTATTCTTCTTGGAGAGAGTGGATTACCCTTCTTCTTGAAGGTCTTAAGGCGTTTTAAAGGTTGCGAAGTACCCTCTTCTAAAACAATATTTCCTCCTTGTAGAAACAATTACTTCTTTTCTCTTAGAATGGTTGGAGGTCAAGACATTAATATGAGTGAAAGTTTGGAGTCCAAGATGGACGCCATTATGAATGCTCTTGCTACGTTATCACAGAGAACTACGGTGATGGAAGGAGTCTTTGCAAGACTTCATAATGATGGAGCATCCGGAATAGCACAATCTGGGCTTCATCACCTCGAGCTTCTGCACCAGAAGAAGCAGCTTTACCTGTGGTTCAAGAAGAACCATTACTTCCACAATGAAAGGAACCTCGAATTAGCCTTCTAGACAAGTTTGATGGCACACGCTCCAAGTTTCGAGGTTTCATCAATCAAATTAAGTTAATAACAATTCTACAAGCCAAACGTTATCCGACGGAGGAATCACGCGTTGAATTGGTTGGAACTTTGCTTACGGGACAAGCTCTATCGTGGTTTGCTCCTCTATTTGAAAAAGGATCACCGATTTTGAACAACTTTGAGACTTTTTTGGAAGCATTTGCAGAAGCATTTGGCGAGCATGACAAGGCTCGGTGGGCTACAACAAAAATTCAATCGCTACGACAAGGGACTCGCTCTGCATCAGTCTATGCATCAGATTTCAGGCAATTAGCATGCGACATCAATTGGGATGAAGAAGCATTGATGAGTCAATTCTATTGGGGTCTAAGGGACGACGTGAAGGATTTGTTGTTATCTCTTCCTGATCCACGAACGCTCAACAAAGCCATTAGCTAAGCTGTAAAGTGCGATAATCGCCTATTTCAACGTCGCTAAGATCAACGCTCTAGACAATATACAAGTCATCGTGGCGCAATTATATCGGCAAGTAGCCTAAATTCATAAGCAGAGACAGAGGACATACAGATTGATGCAGTACGTATCAAATCCCTTACTCCAAAAAAAAAGAAGCAGCGTATGGAGAAAGGTTTGTGCTTTTATTGCGGTCGAGAAGGCCATAGAATTAGAAACTATCCAAAGAAGCAAAATAGATGCAACATCAAGAATAGAAGTACGTTTGTTCAGGAAAACAAGAATGCCTAGCCATAATAGAAACCGTGCGGCTAGACAAATCAAAACCAGGTTCCTCTCTTTTTACTCAACCTGCCCATTGTTTTGCAATTCTTTTGTCTTTTCGTCCTGAAAAACTAAAAACCTTAGTCTTATTAGATTCAGGAGCATTTGCTTGTTTCTTAGACTAAGAATTTGCTAAGCATCACAAAATTCCCCTAGTACAAAAATTCAAACCTGTTCACGTAGAAGTAATGGACGACCTTTACTATCTGGTAGTGTCACCCATGAATCAGAACCTATAGAAGTGACGTTTAAAGACCACAGTAGTTATATTATTTTCAACATTATTAGTATCCTGTCAAATCCTATTATTCTTGGTCATTCTTGGTTGAAAAAATATAATCCATCCATAGATTGGAGGTTGCGGAAGATAACATTTCCCATAGAACAACCTGAAGACAAGCTTGGAAGAAGACCCCAAACCAAAAAATCCTTGTTTATTGGAGCAAGAATGTTTGTAAGATCGTGCAAGGAAGGCACACCATTGGTCATTTATGTGGCTTCAATTCGTGGAGAGCAAATTTCAACAGTAGGAATACCGGAACAATAGAAAGATTTTCAAGACGTGTTCCAAAAGAAGAATGCTGACATGCTACCAGAACATCAACTATATGATTGTACCATAGAATTGCAAGAAGGAACACAACCGCCTTTTGGCCCAATCTACAACCTATCGCAGACGGAGTTGGCTGAGTTGCGGAAATACATTCACGAGAACCTAGCCAAGAACTTTATTTGTCATTCAAAATTGCTAGCTAGGGCACCAATCTTATTTGTGAAGAAGAAAGATGGCTCACTATGGATGTGCGTGGACTATTGAGGTCTCAACAAGGTGACAAAGAAAAATCGCTATCCATTACCTTTGATCTCTAGTCTTCTGGAACAACTTGGACATGCAAAGATCTTTACAAAGATTGATCTAAGGAAAGCTTACAACCTTGTGTGAATCAAAGAAGGAGACAAATGGAAGACAACTTTTTGTACAAGGTATGGTCATTTTGAATATAATGTCATGCCATTTGGTCTTACCAATGCTCCAGCGGTTTTTCAACACATGATGAACGATATTTTTTGAGAATATCTAGACGATTTTGTTGTCATTTATCTAGATAATTTCTTAATATTTTTTGAGAATGAAGAAAAGCATAAGAAGCACGTTTGTTTGGTACTCAAAAAGCTACGTGAGCGAGGACTCTATGCCAAGTTGGAGAAGTGCTTATTTTACCAAATTGAGATGGAGTTTTTAGGATTTGTTGCAACTATGAAAGGCTTGAAGATGGATCCTAAGAAGGTAGAAGCAATTGTGTCTTGGGAAGTTCTAAAGATGGTTAGAGACATACAATATTTTCTCGGCTTTGCTAACTTCTATCGGATCTTCATCAAGAATTATTCTCAAGTTGTTGCTCCACTCACTTGATTAACATGTAAGGATAAGCTGGAATGGGAACCTCTAGCGGAAAAAACATTTCAAAATCTTAAAACGGCATTTATTACGGCTCCAATCTTGATACATCCAAACTTTGCAAAGGCTTTCTATTTGGAAACAGATGCTTTGGATTTTGCTTTAGGAGCCATACTTTCACAAATGGGCATCGATAATAAGCTTCAATCGGTTACATTTTATTCATGGAAGTTTTCATGCGACTGAGATCAACTACAAGATTCATGATAAGGAATTCCTTGCTATAGTGGATTCTTTCCAAGAGTGGCATCACTTCCTCGAAGGAGCTGCGCATTCGATATCGGGTAGAGAGTATTCGCCTTGGATAAAGGCCGGGTTCCTTGCTGCTACTAGAATTAGCAAGGAATATGAGAGGAAGCCGTGCAAGTATCTTCTATACTTCTACAATATTTGTTCAAGCTTTCAAATTATACTTGTATTATACTTGTACAAGACTTGTATAAATATAAAGTATAAACACTTGAATAATACGTATATAAATACTTATATAAAATAATATATAATCCTTGATATAATACTTGTATAAATACTTATATAAATATTATATATAATACTTATAAAATACTTATATAAATACTTAATAAAAATACAAGAATATATACTTGTATAAAAGCTATAAGCAAAGTGTGTATGTATTCAAGTATACCTCAAAATATAACCGCATATGAGGAATACAAATTATACAACAAGCTGAAACTAAATAAATCACTAAGAATTCATCCAAAGGTCGAATCAAGCATGCTTATAGCCTATGGAAAGCCAATAATCCATTGTAAAACATATCAAAATTTCACAAATAAATGACTTACCGTTTAAATGTTATGGCTAAAAGAAATAGGCACTAAAATTTCCAAGCAAATGCAAAGGCAGCAAAGCTCCTCTTCACTTCAACCTTTGTTGTGATCACTTCCCTTCTCTAAATTGGACATGCAATAGCTTTTTAAAAAGCTCACTCTATCATCTAACTTTTTTTGAAATTTCGCATGCATGCCTCTCAAACTCCAGACTTTGTAGCTAGTTGATTCTACTCTTTAAACCCTAGCAACAATTTGCCCTCTTTGACACTTCACGGCTCATAAAACTTTCATCAAAGCTTCAAATGTATTGATTTTTGTTTTTTTGGAAAGCTTACACAAGCTACTATAAGCATCTAAAATATCAAAAAGATTGAAGAGACTTTCCGACTTGGATGGTTGAACAAAGTTTCTGCCCTTCTTCATCGGGTGGCAGCAAATCCTTTCCCACTCTCAAGCTCACAACTTTTGCTTTCCAACTCCGAATGCTACAAGAAATGTCTTGATAGAAAGCTAGCACAATTTTCCAAACTCTCTAAAAACTTCACTAAGAAAGAGTTGAAATAAAACTTGCAGTAGCAGCTCGAAGTTTCTGCCCCTCTTCGTCAGATGTCAACAAACCCTATTCTACTAAAACAAGCATAATTTTTTGCTTACAATTCCAAAACAAGCAAGTGATTAGGTTCTAAAATCCTCACAACTTGAAGAACACACCTACCAATTTTCATTACAAACGCTTCTATCCCCTTGGAGCTATCTCTCTCCAAAGTTCACCACTCAAAACTATCCAAACCCTAGGTCTAGCAAGAAGAGTATATCTCCCTTTCTTTCCATATTAGACTATGATACGCCCACATGGGTAGCCAAATCCTATTGGATGGGCCCTATTCACCCCATGCTCTTCTTTTTTACCCCTCACAAGGTCCATTCTATCTCAAAAGTCAACAAGAAAGATAAAACAATCTTTATTTTTCTTCTAATTACAAAAGAGTCTATTCTAGGATATAAATAAGATAGGAACAAAATAAATAGCTATCTTAATTCACTAACTAAGTGGCTATAATAAATCCTCTCCTTATAATATCTTCTAAAATAATCTCTAGCACTCACACATATATTAACAATAGATACAAAATCTATATTATTTTTACACCTTTGCATGTAAATGCGATGTATTTCGATATTAGTATATCGGATCATAAGAATGAGAGTATTTCATATGCGCTCGGATTTTTAAGCGTCATCAAGCGATGGAATATATATCGCTATCGATTTGACATTTATTGCTTGCGCCGGTGGCATTGGGGCTATCTACAATCGTCCTCGTCTCGATTCTTGCCGAAGATTGTTAAGTAAGATCAACAATGTCGTATTATGTAAGGCGAGCAATTGAGTTATCTTTAGCTGGTGGTGCCCGATTGATCTTGACTTCACTGGCTGAATACGTGCTGCGACCATTGAAGATTCAATAGTCCTTGATATCAAGCAGCGTATCAATGATGACAAGTTCAAGATTGAAGGAGATCTCTTATACTTTGAGGAGTGGCTATATATCCCAAAAGGGCCAGCACGACTTTGAGTCCTTCAATCTCGTCATGACTTTCCAACTACGGGACATTTCGGATTCAATAAGACCTTGGAATTCATTTCTCGAGATTTTTGGTGGCCCCAAATGTGGAAGGATGTGAAGGATTTTGTCTTCTCTTGTGACATTTGTTCAAGATCCAAGAACCCTTGACATCGCCCTTTTAGACTTCTACAGCCATTGTCTATTTCGTATCATCCATGGTCTTCAATTTCCATAGACTTTATTATAAATCTGCCGCCATCAAATTCATTTGATAGCATCTTTGTTGTAGTGGATCGACTTACGAAGATGGCACATTTTATCCCTTGCAAGAAGACATCATCAAACAAAGATACAACAAGGCTCTTCCTTGATAATGTGTATCGATATCATGGTCTACCAGATGATATCGCGTCGTATCGAGGAACCCAATTTGTATCAAAGTTTTAGAGATCTTTTTTTAAAATATTAAAGGTGGACATCAAGCTTTCTTTGGCATTCCATCCTCAAACTGACGGCCAAACGGAACTGGTGAATCAAGTTTTAGAACAGTATTTACAATACAGCATCAACTATCAGCAAGATGATTGGATTGCATATCTACCGCTAGCCGAGTTTGTATATAACAACACCCTTCATGGGTCGACTCAAAAAACACCATTCTTTTTCAACTATGGGTACCATCCGAAGCTTGATCTATTGAATTTATCAGCGAATAACAACCCAGCAATTGAAGGATTGGTGCAACAGCTATCGGAGCGTCAAACCACATTGAAGCTTCAATTGTAAATTGCCCAAGAGTCTTACAAAGCATCCGCGGATAAATTTTGGAATCAGGCACCTAATTTCAAGATTGGAGATAAAATATGGTTGCTTCGACGGAATATCAAGACCAAGCGGCTATGTGATAAGTTGGACTACCGGAGATTGGGACCATTTGTTATTCAGAAGTAGATCAATCCTATGGCGTACCGCTTAGAGTTACCAGCTGCTATGAAGGTATACCCTGTCTTTTATATTTCTCTATTAGAGCCTTATCGAGAATCATCTTTTCCTGAAAGAGTGCAATGTCTGCCATCTAGTATAGAAATTGAAAACAATGAAGAATATGAGGTGGAAAAGATACTAAATTCACAGCAAAGATGGATTAAATTAGAGTACTTTGTGCATTGAAGCGACTACGATATTAATGAAAGAACATGGAAATCGGCCAAAAATCTTGCCAATACGTCACGAAAGGTACGGGAATTCCATTGACAATATCCTAATAAATCAAAAGTTGAACATTAATGAAGCGTAAAGATAAAGCCTTCTCTAGAAAAATGAATAGAAAAGGGATCCAGGTCTTATCAAAATATAACTTGTTGTATTTCGTAGTATCAAGATATCTAATATCAAGGTGTATTTAGATATGGCTAGTGAAAATGTAGATACTGTACTAGTGGTACCATCTCAATCAAGTAGCTCATGGCATCAACCTCGAGATGAAGAATTAGAAGAGCCAAGAAGACGTCAAAGAATACCAAGCAACAGGTCACTTGTAATTGTCTTTGAAGTTGAACCAACTTATGCAAGTAGTGGCAAAGCGATATTTTTAGGTCGTTTCCATAATGAAGATACAGAAGTTCAAGCATGGTTTCAAGCAGAAGGTATTGGTCATTATCGGTGGCTATAAGGATCCATGAATCATCTGCCTCGTGAACGACAGCTGGAGTATATTGCAGAGACTATGCGATAAATTTTTGATTTCCTACGTTTGTGAGTATACATCTCAAATGGCTTCTTGGAGACCTCGAAGCTAGAGGAGGAGGTGGTATCAAGGACATACTTGTTAGAACCTTCTAGAACATTCTAGAAATTTTTTAGAACTCTCTAGAACCTTTCAGAGCCTTCTAATATCTTCCTAGTTGGTAGAAGTTGCTTGAGAAGCTTCTTAGTTAGTAGAAGTTGCTTGAGAAGCTTCCTAGTTGGAGGAAGCTGCTTGAGAAGCTTCTTGGATAGGAGTGTATATTGGAGTCGAGGCTGAAGAGTTCTTGAGTCTCGACAACACATTTCTTGGAGCTCTAGCTCACCTCTCTGGTGTTATTTTTGTACTCATTTGTTTAATTTAGTTCTTGCCAGTTCTTCTTGAACTTCTTATTTAGACTTCATGTCTATATTCTGTGTCCGTGATATTAATCAAGTCTTGTCAGTTCTTCTTGAACTTCTTGTTTAGACTTCAAGTCTATAATTTGTATCCGTGACAATATCAAAGGAGCTATAAATAATAGATGATTTAAGGAAATAGAAAAAAAATAAAGTCTATGCATTCAAATGATATATAAATCTTAATCATATTATTATTAATTAAAATTATCTATTTTTATAAAATAAATATATAAATTCATGTTCAAAATAAATTATATCTCAAATAAAATAAAATAAAATATAAGACTTATTATTTAAAAATAAAAATAAAGCATATAAAATGATTATAATAAAATATTTATAATAGTAGTCAAATAAAAAATTATTAAGATATTGATAGTATTAATAGTTAAGGAAGAGTAAAAGATCTATCACATAAATATTAAAACTATCTTTTTTAATAGTGAATTTAAAAAAGATATTTATATTCAATAATATTATGATTTTATGAAGGTCAATTTTAAATATTTTATATGTAAGATCTAAAAAAAATTCATGGTTTAAAATAAGCTACAAAAATATTGTATAATAAGATTAAGTTATAATTTTGTACAAACAACTTCTTTAAAGACAAAGGTAATTATAATTTTTTACAATAAATAAACTAATTTAATTCTTTCTATTCACTTTCTATGTCAATGATTTATTTTTTATAGAAAATTATCTCTTTTAAGTTTAGTGGCTTAAAGATGAATTAATTTCTTGTTTAAAATATTTTAACTTAGTGACTATAAAATTATTATTTCATACTTCTAAGCAAAGAGTCTTTAGATATATTTAAAGATTTTTTTGAAGAATATATGTATACATTGTAAATGCTCAATTATTTAGAAATACTCAATTGAATCCTTGTCAACATTTTAATAGAAGAAAAATTCAAACTTATATTATACATAGAGGTTTTAATTGCTCATACCAGAGAATATTAAAATATAATATATAAGCTGAATTATCTCACTTATATCAAAATATATATCTCTCCAATACTTAGAATTGTATTAAAACTCCTTTCAAAATAATAAAAATTATATTTTTAGATTAGATGAGGCAAAATAACGCCCTTCTAAGAGAGTGATAATTTATCTTATATTTGTAGTTAATTCTAAATTAACTACAAATATATTTGAATGGCTTTTAAGAAATTATATTTGTATCAAGGTTCTAAGTTATTTATCTATTATTTATTCTAATTAACTACCTATAGGTACTATTTAGTAAGTTATTTTAGAATTCATTACAATGTTCATTATTCTATTATACTTGTATTTGATTTTGTTATCCTTATGTCATCATTAATTAATTAATGGTTGATTCTTCATCTCTTTTTGTTTATTTTTTATCCATTGTTTATTTTATTTTAGACAATTTAATTGTTGATGATTTATGTATAGATTTACTAAGTAAATTATCATGAATGATTTTTATGGTGTCAGTTATATACTATTTTTATCCTCTAGTTTAGCCTAGATATAGATTCATATTTCAATAGAGTCTTAACTATATCGCCTTAGCATCCTCACAAAAGTATATACATTATTACAAATTCATAAATTCAATTTATACATCCAACATCTATAATTCCCAATTTCAAGACTTTATTATATTTCAACTGCTTGAAAGAGGATGTTGGGCTGATCACACAAGTAACTTTAAGATAACCAAGCAAATTGATGGTAGAATAAATGTTGATACAATAATCAATAAAGAGAAGATCATATTAGTAACTAGGTGGCCAACAGGCACAATACAATAGCTCAAGAAGGAGATCATATTATTGACAGTTGGATGTTGATAGAAGCAATAGAAGCAATAGCAGCAATACAAAAGGCAATCATGCCATTGAAGCCAAGGTACCAATAGACACATCAATGAGGCGAGTTTATAGTATAAATATAAAAAAAGATCATAATAGTAATAAGATGGTTATTGATATTATATAGTATGATTTTTGATTTGGAAATATAATAGGTATCTAATTATAAAAAGTTTATCTTGAATTTATTGATTAGACTCCAATAAGTGATTTTTTTAAAATAAAAAAATCAATAAATATAATAATATTATACAACATAATATTGATAAGAATCTTTTATATTTAAGTATAATTATATATAACATTTATTATGGAATCTAAAAATTTCTTAATATTCTTTTCTATACCAAATAATAACTAACCAATTGCTAATAAGTTAGATTTTTAATAACTTCAAAGAAAATCTTTAATTTCCTTTTAAAGACTCATCTTTATATCAAAATATTATCATAGCTCCATATATCCATCTTTTATATCTCTATAAAGTCTTGGCTTCTAAAAATCCCTTTATTTTATTCAAAATATTCAAATTGTAATAGAAACCCTTTAACTTTTCATTTACTTGTAGAAGATTTTTATTTTTATTTTTTTAAAATTTAAAATCTAATATCTCTTGATCCACCTCTAATTTTTGTCAAATTTTTTGAAAGTTTATTTTATATCCTTGAACTTAACCACAAGAAAAATTAAGTGTAGATTTACTTCCAATCATTTGATATTTCAAAAATCTTAGGAGGTGCTCAAAATCCTAATTTATAGACATCTATGTATTATTTTTTTTATATCTCAAAAATCCAAAATTTAAATACTATAAAAATTAATATATAGCTTTTTAACATAATAATACATATTTTTAAAATTTTTGAATTAAAAAGTTATCAAATTGCTTGATATATAGCTCAAAATATAACCATTAATTAAGATAGTCACTTGTTGCTCTTAGATTGCAAGCTCTAACTTCAATTCATAATATCTCTTTTATTCTAACTTAGAATTTATTAAGTTGTATATATATAATGTAGTCAAAAAAGTGATCTTTTTAATTTTAATTTCCAATCATTCATTGCTTTCAATATGCATGTGTTATGCCTTAAAGAATGATAATAGGTACAAAATCAACACCTTGATTTGAGCACCTATATTCCCTTCACAAAAAACTCCAAATCACTCAATTTTTACACCAAAATCATATCCAAAAGTCTAAAATTGCTGATTTTAACCTTTGATGTTCAAATGACCACAAAAGAATAACCCTAATTCCTAATAAGGCCTCAAACAACCTCCTTGAAGTCCATTGGGTATGACTTTTGATTGATAAGAATGGAGATTTCTATCATCCATTTTTATTCATCCATATAAATAGCTTAGTTATTCTTTTTAAAACTAAGATTCTTTTTAATTCTTTTTTAATAAGATTTAAATAGTATGTATCCTAAACACTATATTAAATAAATAAAATAAGATTTTGAGAATCACCAATGTCTATAAAAGATGATTTTAAATATACAAAAATTATTATTAATATAAAATCAATCTCAAAAGTCACTATCAAAAAAAAAAAATGACATTGTACAAACCTCAATAGGAGCCCTTTTAAATAGACTCTTTCCAAAGTAATAATCTAAGCACATTTTGTAACCAACTAAAATCTACTAACATAACTTTCATCCAATTGCATAATAAATCATATATTAAATATATATGTACATTATTTTCACATGATAGCCAAATCACAATATAACAACATGTGGAATATAATGGCATGGGAAGAGATCACATTGTTAACACCAAGGTATCAACGAGTACATTACAATGGCACATAAATAAGACACAATAGCAAGAAGAAAAAAAATCATGTTGAATCAAAGGGTTGATGGTTATAGCAATTATAAACAAGATAAAATAAAATATATTATCAAAAATACTGCTATAGATATTTTAAGATTAAAATAAAGGATAGTTTTTAGCAAAAATTATCTAAGAAAATCTTTGATTGATACCAAAAGAAGGCACATTATAAACCAAGATTGAAGTTAGATCCTAAGATACAAAACTATGTACTTATAATAGACGGGATCTTTTTTTGTTGATTAAAAAGTGGGATTTGAGAGCAAACTCAATAAGGTTTCTTTGAGCATTAGTTTTAAGGTTTTTGGATTTGTAAAGATTTTGCAAAAGCTATGCAAAGTTAAGGTTCTATTTAGGTGACTTTGGATATTAAGAAATAAAGTGAATTTGTATTTTTGAGCATATTGAGAGTTTTATAATAGATCTATATGTAATAATTTATAAATTTTTAAATATAATTGTGTTGAATGTCTATTATGAATTTGAGCTTAATTCAATAGTTAGATCAAAGGTTATTGGAGTTTAAATTAGTTAGGGCCTCAAAAATTGGATTTTGAGGATCAATGAGGATTTTTGTGATTTTGAGCAATTTACTAATTAGATTAGAATATATTTTTTTGAAATGGTAGTCAACTTAATTTTTAGTATTTTTATAAAATGTTAGAATATATGAATGGTACAAAAAGTAGATATTGCTACTAGAAGATCAACATTGAGGTTAGAGAAGAAGGACAACTAACACCTAAGAGGATTAGGAGCTTTTTCTTCCAATCAATAAGTTTGATTCTCTTCAAATTTTATATGCTTGTCTTTAACTAGTATGCCTAGAAGTGTGCAAATTTTGAATGAAGATCAATAGTTAATTTGATAATTATTGAGGTTTTAAATTTGCTATTGAATTTGATTAGGACTTCATTAGAATTCATTAAGATATTAGGATTTCATTAGGATTTAACTTAGGATTTGATTTAAGATCTGATTTAGAATTTGATTTATAATTGTATTAGATTTTTATTAGGATTTTATTAGAATTTGATTAAAATTTGATTAAGATTTATTTAAAATTTGATTAAAGTTTAATTGGAATTTATTTAGGATTATATTAGGATTACTAGATTCTTGATTAGTTATAATATATTAATTTACCTTCTATAGCCAAATACCCAATGTATTTTTAAACAAGACAATATGTAATATAACAAAAGCAATAAAGAAGAAGATCACATTAAAATCAAATTGAAATTATCAACGAGCAATAATGAGGGAGGATCACAACATGGCAATAATATGGACACAATTATGCTAATTGGAAAGGTCAACAAGACAATAAGACAAATGGTGGCAATAGAAGTAATAAAGAGTGCATATTATCATGTTGTAACACAACTATGGGATTTATAAATCTATATTATAGAAGAGCTAAATTTAAGATTTACTGATAAAATTATTTTAAAAAACATAAATAAAAGTTATAAAGGTAGTAAATTTTTTTTAGTATTAATGTTATCTTTTTATAAAAAAAACTTCTACTTACTTTATAAGACTATAAATAAAATAAGATAAATTTATAAAAATAATACTATAAGCATCTTTATATTAAAAAAATGATAATTTTTCATAAAAATTATCAAAAAAAATCCTTAGATTGATACTTGGAAAAGGCTAGTTGTTAATTGAGATTAAAATTAGATCCCAAGATAGAAAATTGAGCACCTATAATAGATAGAAGGATCTTTTGTTGAAAAAAGAATAGAATAGGAAGGAAAACTTGATAAGATTTTTTTAAGCATTGGTTTTGAAGTTTTTGAATTTGTAATGACTTTGTGAAAGCTATGCAAAGTCAAGGTTCTATTTAGGTGACTCTAATTTTTTAAAAATAAAATAGATTCATATTTTAGAAAATTTTGTGAGTTTTATAAGAGATCTATAAATAAAAATTTGTGAATTTGTGAATATAATTATATTGAATGTATATTATAAATTTAAATTGAATTGAATGGTTAGATAAAAGTTTATTGGAATTCAAGTAGATTAAGATCTTAAAAATTGGATTTTGAGGGTCAATGAGGATTTCTGTGACTTTAAGCAATTTGCCAATTAAATTAAAATGGTCTTTTTTATGAGCTAATAGTTGACTTAGTTTTTAATATTTATGTAAATTTTTAAAGCAAGTAAACATTGCAAAAAGAAATTGATGATACTAGAAAATTGACATCAAGGTTGGAAAAGGAAGATAAACAATATTTGAACAGATTAGGAGCTTTTTCTTCTAATTTGTAAGATTAATTCTCTTTAGATTTTGTATGCTTATTTTCAACTAATAGATTGATAAGTGTGAAAATTTTAAATGAAATTAAAAAATTAATGTAATAATCATTAAGATTTTTTAAAGATTTAATTAAGATTTGATTATATTTATTAAAAAATTTATTAGGATTATTAGGTTCTTAGTTAATTGTAAAAGTACAAGTTTACCTTCCATAGCCAAGTACCTGTTGCACTCTCAAACAAGACAACACATAATATAACAATGCCAACTAAAATAATCAATGGGTAGCAACAAGGCAAGTAACGATAGGAATAGTCATTAAAAATTTATATTGATTGAAAAAATCAACAGATAATAATAAAGCAAATAGCCATAGCAGGAATAATTAAAAATTCATATAGATAAAAAAAATCAATGGTAGTAGCAAGGCAAGCAATGGCAATAATAGTCACCAAAAATTCACATTAACCAAAAAGGTTGAAAAAAAGTAATAAGACAAGAAATAATAGTATAAATACCAAAACAATTTATTAACCAAAAGTATCAAAAGTAACAATAAGATAAGTAATAATAAGTAGAGCAAGAAGAATTTACATCAACAAAAAAAGATTCATAGAAAGCAACAAGACAAGTAATGGTAGTGTCACGGACACAAAATATAGACTTGAAGTCTAAACAAGAAGTTCAAGAAGAACCGACAGGAACTAGATTAATCAGATGAGTACAAAAACAATACCAGAGAGGTGAGCTAGACCTCCAAGAGATGTATTGTCGAGACTGAAGAACTCTTCAGCCTCGACTCCAATATACACTCCAACCTAGAAAGTTTTCCAAGCAACTTCCACCAACTAGGAAGCTTCTCAAGCAGCTTCCACCAACTAGGGAGCTTCTCAAGCAACTTCTACTAACTAAGAAGCTTCTTAAGCAACTTCTACCAACTAAGAAGATATTAGAAGGCTCTGAAAGGTTCTAGAGAGTTCTAAAAAACTTCTAGAATGTTCTAGAAAGTTCTAACAAGTATGTCTTTGACATCACCTCCTCCTCTAGCTTCGAGGTCTCCGAGAAGCCATTTGAGATATATACTCACAAACGTAGGAAATCAAAAATTTGTCGCATAGTTTCTACAATATATTCCAGCTGTCGTTCACAAGGCAGATGATTCATGGGTCCTTGTAGCCACCGATAATGACCAATACCTTCTGCTTGAAACCATGCTTGAACTTCTGTATCTTCATTGTGGAAACGACCTAAAAATATCGCTTTGCCACTACTTGCATGAGTTGGTTCAACTTCAAAGACAATTACAAGTGACCTGTTGCTTGGTATTCTTTGACGTCTTCTTGGCTCTTCTAATTCTTCATCTTGAGGTCGACGCCGTGAGCTACTCGGTTGAGATGGTACCACTAGTACAGTATCTATATTTTCACTAGCCATATCTAAATACACCTTGATATTAGATATCTTGATACTACGAAATACAACAAGTTATGTTTTGATAAGACCTGGATCCCTTTTCTATTCATTTCTCCAGAGAATGCTTTATCTTCACGCTTTGTTAATGACCAATTTTTGGTTTATTAGGATATCATCGATGGAATTCCCGTACCTTTCGCGATGCATTGGCAAGATTTTTGGCCGATTCCTATGTTCTTTCATTAATATCGTAGTCGCTCCAATACACAAAGTACTCTAATTTATTCCATCTTTGCCGTAAATCTAGTATTTTTTCCATTTCATATTCTTCATTGTTTTCAATTTCTATACTAGGTGGCGGACATTGCACTCTTCTAAGAAAAGACAATTCTCGATAAGGCTCTAACAGAGAAATATGAAAGATATGATGTACCTTCATAGCAGCTAGTAACTCTAAGCGGTACGCCACAAGATTGATCTGCTTCTGGATAACAAATGGTCCCAATCTCTGATAGTCCAACTTATCACATGGCCGCTTGGTCTTGATATTCCGTCAAAGCAACCATATTTTATCTCCAATCTTGAAATTAGGTGCCTGATTCCAAAATTTATCCGCGGATGCTTTGTAAGACTCTTGGACAATTTGCAATTGAAGCTTCAATGTGGTTTGATGCTCCGATAGCTGCTGTACCAATCCTTCAATTGTTGGGTTGTTATTTGATGACGGACTCAATAGATCAAGCTTCGGATGGTATCCATAGTTGAAAAAGAATGGTGTTTTTTGAGTCGACCCATGAAGGGTGTTGTTATATGCAAACTCGGCTAGCGGTAGATATGCAATCCAATCATCTTACTGATAGTTGATGCTGCATTATAAATAGTGTTCTAAAACTTGATTCACCAATTCCGTTTGGCCTTCAGTTTGAGGATGGAATGCCGAAGAAAGCTTGATGTTGACCTTCAATATTTTAAAAAAAGATCTCCAAAACTTTGATACAAATTGGATTCCTTGATCCAACACGATATCATTTGATAGACCATGATATCGATACACATTATCAAGGAAGAGCCTTGTTGTATCTTTGCTTGATGATGTCTTCTTGCAAGGGATAAAATGTGTCATTTTCATAAGTCGATCCACTACAACAAAGATGCTGTCAAATGAATTCGATGGCGGCAGATCTGTAATAAAATCTATAGAAACTGAAGACCATGGATGACACGGAATAGACAATGGCTATAGAAGTCCATAAGAGCGATGTCGAGGGTTCTTGGATCTTAAACAAATGTCACAAGAGAGGACGAAATCCTTCACATCCTTCCACATTTGGGGCCACCAAAAATCTCGAGAAATGAATTCCAAGGTCTTATTGAATCCGAAATGTCCCGCAGTTGGAAAGTCATGACGAGATTGAAGGACTTGAAGTTGTGCTGGCCCTTTTGGGATATACAACCACTCCTCAAAGTATAAGAGATGTCCTACAACCTTGAACTTGTCATCATTGATATGATGCTTGATATCAAAGACTATTGAATCTTCAATAGTCGCAGCACGTACCTGGTTGAGGAAGTCAGCATCAATTGGCACCACAGCAGTATAAATCCTGAATTGCTCTGGCTTTAACAATGTCGTACATTGTTGATCAAGCGCTGCTTCTCCAATCTTCGGCGTAAGATATGATCTTCTTGTTACTTCTACGTGAACAAGTTTGAATTTTTTTACTAGAGGAATTTTGTGACATTTAGCAAATTCTTGGTCTAAGAAACAAGCAGATGCTCCTGAGTCTAATGAGGCTAAGGTTTTTAGTTTTTGAGGACCAAAAGACAAAGGAATTGTAAAACAATGGGCAGGTTGAGTAGAAAGAGAGGAACCTGGTTTTGATTTCTCCAGCCGCACGGTTCCTATTGTAGCTGAGCCACCTCGTTTTTCTGAACAAACGCACCTCTATTCTTGATGTTGCGTCCATTTTGCTTCTTTGGACAATTTTCAGCTCTATGGCCTTCTCCACCGCAATAAAAGTATAAACCTTTCTCCATACGCTGCTTCTTTTTTTCTGGAGTAAGGGATTTGATACGTATCGTATCAATCTGCATGTCCTTTGTCTCCGCTTGTGAATTTAGGCTACTTGTCGATATAATTGTGCCATGATGACTTGTATATTGTCTAGAGCGTTGGTCTTGGCGACGTTGAAATAGGCAGTTATCGCACTTTATAGCTTGGCTAATGGCTTCGTTGAGCATTCGTGGATCAGGAAGAGATAACAACAAATCCTTCACGTCGTCCCTTAGATCCCAATAGAATTGACTCATCAATGCTTCTTCATCCCAATTGATGTTGCATGCCAATTGCCTGAAATCCGATGTATAGACTGATACAGAGCGAGTCCCTTGTTGTAGCGATCAAATTTTAGTTATAGCCCACCGAGCCTTGTCATGCTCGCTAAATATTTTTGCAAATGCTTCCAAAAAAGTCTCAAAGTTGTTCAAAATTGAAGATCCTTTTTCAAATAGAGGAGCAAACCATGATAGAGCTTGTCCCGTAAGCAAAGTTCCAACCAATCTAATGCGTGATTCCTCCGTTGGATAACGTTCGGATTGTAGAGCTGTTATTAATTTAATTTGATTGATGAAACCTCGAAATTTGGAGCGTGTGCCATCAAACTTGTCTGGAAGGCTAATTCGAGGTTCTTTTCGTTGTGGAAGTAATGGTTCTCGTTGAACCACAAGTAAAGCTGCTTCTTCTGGTGTAGAAGTTCAAGGCTGATGAAGCCCAGATTGTGCTATTCCGGATGCTCCATCATTATGAAGTCTTGCAAAGATTCCTTCCATCACCGTAATTCTCTGTGATAACGTAGCAAGAGTATTCATAATGGCGCCCATGTTAGACTCCAAACTTTCACTCATATTAATGTCTTGACCTCCAACCATTCTAAGAAAAAAGAAGTAATTGTTTCTATAAGGAGGAAATATTGTTTTACAAGAAGGTACTTCACAACCTCTAAAACGCCTTAAGACCTTCAAGAAGAGGGGTAATCCACTCTCTCCAAGAAGAATAAGACTCCAATATTATGACAAAAAAGATATCAGTTTAGAGGAGGGTAATCCGCAACCTCTAAAATACTAGTGTACCTTCAAGAAGAGGGGTAATTCACACTCCAACAAGAAAGAACTAACTCTGATATCCAAGGTAAGAGTAGTCTCGACAAATTGTCACGGACACAAATTATAGACTTGAAGTCTAAACAAGAAGTTCAAGAAGAATTGGCAGGAATTAGATTAATCAGATGAGTACAAAAATAACACCAGAGAGGTGAGCTAGAGCTCCAAGAGATGTGTTGTCGAGATTGAAGAACTCTTCAGCCTCGACTCCAATATATACTTCTACCTAGGAAGTTTTTCAAGCAGCTCCCACCAACTAAGAAGCTTCTCAAGCAACTTCCACCAACTAGGGAGCTTCTGAATAACTTCTACTAATTACGAAGCTTCTCAATCAACTTCTACCAACTAGGAAGATGTTAGAAGGCTCTGAAAGGTTCTAGAGAGTTCTAGAAAACTTCTAGAATGTTCTAGAAGGTTCTAACAAGTATGTCCTTGACACCAGCTATAATAGGAACCGTTCAATTAGAATCTTATATGACTCTTAATAAAGATTCTATTTTCTTTTCACAACTCTCTCCTTGTTTTATAATAGATGTCTATTTGACACCTAAAAATCACAAAGCCTCTATCTTATTAGATTCAGGAGCCTCAGTGTATATTTTAGATAATTTTTTTTAAAAGCCGTAGAATACCTTCAATACAAAAAACTAAATCCGTACATATAGAAGTCATAGATGGTCACCTGTTATCTTTTAGAAATGTTATTCATAAAACCCTTCCTATAAATATAATAATAGATGGTCATAATAGTTGTGTAGTCTTTAATATAATTAAATCTTCCTCTAATCCAATCATTTTAGATTTAATATAGCTAGAAAAATGTCACGGACACAAAATATAGACTTGAAGTCTAAACAAGAAGTTCAAGAAGAACCGACAAGAACTGGATTAATCAGATGAGTACAAAAACAACACCAGAGAGGTGAGCTAGAGCTCCAAGAGATGTGTTGTCAAGGCTGAAGAATTCTTCAGCCTCAACTCCAATATATACTCCTACCTAGGAATCTTCTCAAATAGCTTCTTCCAACTAGAGAGCTTTTCAAGCAACTTCTACCAATTAGGAAGCTGCTCAAGCAGTTTCCACCAACTAGAAATCTTCTCAAGCAACTTCTACTAACTAAGAAGCTTCTCAAGCAACTTCTACCAACTAAAAAGATGTTAGAAGGCTCTGGAAGGTTCTAGAGAGTTCTAAAAAACTTCTAGAATGTTTTAGAAGGTTCTAACAAATATGTCCTTGACAAAAAATATACTCTCTAAATAAATTAGATTTCTTGTAGACTTCACTTTTTTCAAAGCATTAATAAGAGTCCCATAAATCAAGTAACAAACTATAAGCCTAGTATAGTAAAAGCCGTATTTATAGGCATAAAAATATTTATGAATGAAACAAAAGAATGATCATCTTTTGCTATTTATATTACATCCATTTCTGATGGTGGAAGGATTTCAAGTGGCATTCCAATCCAATATTAAGATTATCAAGACGTTTTTGAGAAAGATAATACAAATATTTTTTTGGAGCATCATCCAGACGATTGTTAAATTGATCTCAAAGAGGGAGTTCAGCCTCCATTTGGACCGATCTATAATCTATTAGAGAATGAATTAATTAAATCTAAGAAATACATTGATGAAAACTTCGCCAAGAATTTCATACACTATTCAAAATCTCCAATAAGAGCTTCTATCTTGTTTGTAAAGAAAAAAGATGGGTTACTATGGATGTGTGTAGATTATCGAAGGCTTAATAAGATTACCATCAAGAATAGACATCCTTTACTTTTGATATCTGAACTTCTTGATCAACTGAATCAAGCTAACATCTATACAAAAATAGATCTAAGAGGAGCATACAACCTAATGTATATCAAAGAAGGTGATGAATAGAAGATTGTATTTTGAACAAGGTATGGACATTTCAAATATAATGTCATGCTTTTTAGACTTACAAATGCATCAACTACTTTTCAACATCTTATGAATGACATTTTTTGTGAGTTTCTTGATAACTTCGTTGTGTGCTATTTAGACAATATTTTAATCTACTTTAAGAATATAGAAGAATACAAACTTTATGTTTGTCATATGTTATAAAAACTTAGAGATATAGAGTTATATGCCAAGATAAAAAAGTATGTATTTCACACTACTCAAATTGACTTTTCAGAATACATCATTTCGAATGATAGTCTCAAAATGGATTCTAAGAAAGTCCAGACAGTCATAGATAGGAAGATTCTAAAAAAAATAAGAGATGTGCAATATTTTTTGGGATTTGCTAATTACTATCAAATCTTCATCAAGAACTTTTCTCAAGTTGCACCTCTACTTACACGCTTAACTTGTAAAAACAAACTCAAGTGGAATAAAGAAGCATAAGCATCATTTGAGGGTTTGAAGACAGCTTTTATTTTTGCACCAATCTTATATTGCGTCGGCTTTATAAAGGCATTTTTTATGGAAATAGATGCCTCAGACTTTGCTTTGAGGGCAGTGTTATCAGAGATGGGAGAAGATGATAAATTCCACCTAGTAGTTTTTCATTCCAGGAAATTTTTAGCAGTAGAGATCAATTACAAAATCCATAATAAAAAACTTCTCGCAATTGTGGATTCTTTTCGAGAATAGCATCACTATCTGGAAGGCGCTTTTAGTCCACTCATCGTATATACAGATCACAAGAACCTTGAGTATTTCATATCGGCACGCGTATTGAATCGTTGCCATGCTTGTTGGAGCATGTCTTTGTCAAGATTCAAGTTTATTATCACTTATTGGCCAAGAAAACAACAAGGTTTGTCTAATGTCCTTTCTAGACGTTCTTATCTTGTACCAAGAAAAAAAAATTCAGCTTTTGATCAACAAAGAATAATCCTCTTGAAGCCAGAGCAATTTCATCTTCGAGCAATAAAATCAACATTAATTGTTGATTCCACTTTTTTCAAACAAATCTAGTCCAATATGTCTTCAAATCCTCTTGTCCATGAGATTAAGAATAATTCATCTAAGTCTCATGATACTTGAATTCAAGGACAATTTGCTTTATTTTAAAAGACACCTATATATTCTAGAAAAGGCAATACAACTACGTGCTTTAGAAGCTCGTCACAACCTCCCTATAGTAGGACATTTTGGATATAATAAGACTTTGGAGCTAATATTGAGAGATTTTTGGTAGTCTCAAATATAGAAGGCTGTTAAAGAATTTGTACAGTCATGTGACGTTTATTCAAGATTAAAAACTCTTCATCACTAACCTTACAGACTTCTCTAACTATTACCTGTACTAGAACAACTTTGATCTTTTGTTTCTATGGATTTTATCACGGATCTTTCAAAATCAAATTCATATGACTCTATATTCTTGATTGTAGATCGTTTTATCAAGATGGCACATTTTGTACCACATACAAAATTTATTATAGGTGAAAAAATAACTAAACTCTTCTTTGATAATATCTATTGCTATTATGGACTACCAAGGGATATTATATCAAATAGAAGAACACAATTTATATCAAGATTTTAGAGGTGAATATAAAATATTCCTCAACTTTTTAAAATATTCAAGGTGGATATAAAATTATTCTCAACTTTCCACCCTCAAACTGATGGATAAATGGAACAAATAAATGAAGTTTTGGAGTAATATTTGAGATGTACCATCAAATACAATCAAGATGATTAGACAACTCTTTTGCCATTAGCAAAGTTTACTAATAATAATTTGATATATTTTTGTACTCACCAAACTCTATTCTTTGCAAATTTTGGTTATCATCTATGACTTGATACTTTTGACTTTTCAAAAGTTGATAATCTTATGATGAAAGATTTGGCAAATCATTTATCAGAGCTACATGTAACAATGAAGGTACAATTAAAGAAAGCTCAAGGATGACAAAAAATCAATACAGATGTTTATCACAAGGAACAACCTCAATTCCATGTGGATAATAAGATCTGATTACTTCGTCGTAATATCAAGACTATCCATCTTTACGACAAGTTGGATTATTATAGGCTTGGATCTTTTTTGATTTGTGAACAAATCAATCCAGTTGCTTATCGATTATGCCTACCAAAATCTATAAAGATCCATCTTGTATTCCATGTGTCACTACTTGAACCATACAAGGCAGTGGATATATAAGAAAGAAGACAAATGCCTCCTATAGAAATAGACAACAATGAAGAATTCAAGCTCAAAGAGATTTTAGATTCAATGCAGCATCAAAATTGACTGGAATATCTTGTGCATTGGCTCAAATATGATATTAGTGAATGCACATGAGAGCCATCCAAGAATCTAGCAAATATATCAATAAAAATCAATGTATTTCATTGATGACATCCATCAAAATCAAGATAAAGAATCAAAAAAATCTTTGCTATAAAGCAAAGCAAGTTCTATAGATGTTTCATCCTACCTTGTATCATTGTTTGTTATTTTCTTGGATTTGTTTGTGTTAAAGAGATGGAAGATCAACAACTAGCGAATTCATCTCAAGAGCCATCGTTTGCTGATTTATTGGACGAGACATTACGACTATTACAACCTTCAAGACGATGGAATAGAGATAAAGATCCTTAAGAATAACATGTCTTTCTTTGAATTGATGGCGAAATATAATGTGTTTGGTATCATGACCTTGGAAGAGACTCCCGATGTTTGGTGATACTTTTAGAGGCAAAAACTACTCCTCATGGTGTTTCAAATGTTTTCTTTGAAGGAAGTTATGAAGGCCTCAACAATAATCAAATAACAAGGTGGTCCTCTTGCCCTAGTTTGGGACATTATCAATGGCTAAAAAGACCTATCAACTACCTTCAAAGGGAACAAAGATCAGAGTATGTGACAAACATAATTTGACATATCCTGGACTTCCTCAACATGTAATCACCACTGTCGTACTGCATTTACGTGCAGTGTATAAAAATATTAAAAATCTTGTATCTATTGTTAATATATGTGTGAGTGCTAGAGGTTATTTTAGAAGATATTATAAGGAGAGGATTTATTATAGCCACTTATTTAATGAATTAAGATGGCTATTTGTTTTGTTCCTACCTTATTTATATCCTAGAATAGACTCTTTTGTAATTAGAAGAAAGGGTAAAGGTTGTTTAACCTTTCTTGTTGACTTTTGAGGTAGAATGGACCTTGTGAGGGATAAGAAAGAAGAGCATGGAGTGAATAGGGCCTATCCAATAGCATTTGGCTACCCATGTGGGCATCTCATAGTCTAATATGGAAAGAAAGGGAGATATACTCTTCTTGCTAGACCGAGAGGGGGAGGCAATTTTTGAGTGGTGAACTTTGGAGAGAGATAGCTCCGAGGAGATAGAAGTGTTTGTAGTGAAAATTGGTGGGTGTGTTCTTTGAGTTGTGAAGATTCTAGAACCTACTCACTTGCTTGTATTGGAGTTGTGAACAAACAGTTATGCTTGTTTTAGTAGAGTGAGGATTGCTGCCACCTGACGAAGAGGGGCAGAAACTTCGAGCTGCCACTGCAAGTTTGATTTCAATTCTTTCTTAGTGAAATTTATAGAAAGTGTAGAAAATTGTGCTAGCTTTCTATCAAGACATCTCTTGTAGCATTTGGAGTTGGAGAGCAAAAGTTGTGTGCTTGAGAGTGGAAAAGGGTTTGCTACCACCCGATGAAGAGGGGCAGAAACTTTGTTCAACCACCTAAGTCGGAAAGTCTCTTCAATCTTTTTGATAATTTAGATGCTTGTAGAAGTTTGTGTAAGCTTTCTAAAAAAAAAAAATCAATACATTTGGAGTTTTGATGAAAGTTTTATGAGCCGTGAAGTGTCAAAGAGGGAAAATTGTTGCTAGGGTTTGAAGAGTAGAATCGACTAGCTACAAAAACTGGAGTTTGAGAGGCATACATGCAAAATTTTAGGGCAAGCTAGATGATGGAGTGAGCTTTCTAAAAAGCTATTACATGTCCAATTTGGAGAAGGGAAGTGATCACAACAAAGGCTGAAGTGAAGAGGAGCTTTGCTGCCTTTGCATTTGCTTGGAAATTTTAGTGCCTACTTCTTTTAGCCATAACTTTTAAATGGTAAGTCATCTATTTGTGAAATTTTGATATGTTTTACAATGGATTATCAGCTTTCTATAGGCTATAAGCACGCTTGATTCGACCTTTGGATGAATTTTTAGTGATTTATTTAGTTTCTATTTGTTGTATAACTTATATTCCTCATATGCGGTTGTATTTTGAGGTATACTTGAATACATATATACTTTGCTTATACCTTTTATACAAGTATATATACTTGTATTTATACAAGTATTCTACAAGTATTCTACAAGTATCATACATAATATTTGTATAAGTATTTGTACAAGTATTATACCAAGGATTTATACAAGTGTTTATACAAGTATTTGTATAAGTATCATTCAAGTATTTATACTTTATATTTGTATAAGACTTGTACAAGTATAATACAAGTATAACTTGAAAGCTTGAAGAAATATTGTGCAAGTATAGAACATACTTGTACGGCTTCCTCTCATGTTCCCTGCTAGTTCTAGTAGCAGCTAGGAACCCGGCGTTTTCCCAAGGCGAATTCTCTCTACCCGACACCGCTCCTTGTAAAACTCGTCCCTAGAAGGAGGGGTAATGTCACGGACATAAGATTTATTCCAATAATTATCTAGTTAATATAAATTAATAGAAGTAGATAAAATAATTTAATTTGATAATATCTTAAAAAGAAGCTTCTTAGAAGCATCATAGACGCAGAATCACCTTTATACATGTCTATAGGTGATTGGTAGATTAGAAATTTGGTCAACAAGCTAGCCATGTGTCGCACATATTGGTAGCTTGTGGAACAAGCTAGCCATGTGTTCCACATGTTGGTAGCTTGCAGAACAAGCCAAGTATGTGGCGCATATGTAGGAAACTTATCTTGTAAGTTTGACACGTGTCTTGCAAATTAGACATGTATAAGAGATCCTATAGAATACCGCCACGTAGCTCTTAGATAGATAGTATAAATAGAGACAAGAGTGAAGTCTTCTTCACTCTTGTCAACTCCTTTCTTGCTTCTAGTCTAGTTCAAGAGTCTCATGTATTTTCTAGTCTTTGGCAATAGCCATTCGAGTTTCTTCTTGAATATACATACTTCTTTATTTCTATCTTTTTATTTTCTTATGACATAGTTTTTTTACTAACTTATGCATGTGTTTTAGTTCGTGTCCTTGATAGAAATACAAGTATAATAGAAGATATTATGATATTGTTATTACTATCTTTAAAATCATTTGTAAAATCTTAAGACAAATTAGAGATATTGGTATTTTTTTAAGGACCTTTATTTATATAAAATTAGAATGAATTCCAAATCAAATTTGCTATCAAAATATTCTTATAATATTGAAATACAAGTCTTCTATCTTAAATATGTGGTATGTTTATTATCATGTTCATATTTTTATTACAAAAATTAAAATTAAAATTAAAATTAAAAAAATCTTAAAAATCAAAATATAGGCTTTCATAGAATATATGAATAAAGAATTCTATTAAAGATTAACTTCTACTATTTAATGTAAAACTCAAGAATACTTAAATGATCAATCACTTAAACTATGAAATCATTATTTTTGTATTAATTTTTTTTTAGATTTTTACTAAAAGATAGGATACGTCAATTTTATCTTCATACAATAGAATCAAAATAGAAAATTAAAAATACCAATATATCTATTAATACCCAAGTTTATAAAATTGAGTAGCTATGTAATTGTGAAAAGATGATATAAGATATGGAGATGGAATAATTGAATAGTTTTAATACTTTTTTCTTCATTTGAAATGCTACTATCTACAGTTATGTATTTTTTGCATAGATTTTAACTTGCATTGCTAAGTATATAAGATTTAGAATAATTGCCAAAATTATAATTTCTTAGTTTGTACACATGAAAAATAACTGAAGCTATAATTTTTATTTTTTGTTGTTAAAGAAGCTAATAGAAGAAATTTTTCCTTGGTTTAGAATAATACCTTTATATAAAATTCCAAGCCATTAATTAGAGATTTTAATGTACATTAATTCTCAAGTAGCTTCCTTGGTATAAAATAATACATATTTTATAGTTATTGTTTCAACTATTTCTATAATTAATAACAATACCAATTTTGACACTGTTTGAATGAAGAACAATATCTTCCAAATACAAGAGCTTTAAAATTTATCTACCATAACCATATCTTTATTAACTCAATTTGACATCTTTTGATAACATCTCATATATGGAAGTTTCAAATTGGTACCTACATTACAAGACCTATATAAGTTTCATAAATTCTATTTCTAACTCAAATTCTAATAGACATGTAATTAATTCACATTCAATACATATGGATTTGTTACTATTCTAGTTAAGCTTTTTTACTTGACATGTAATTTTGTAGAGTACATTTGGATTCTTTGCTATGTCTATTTATTTCATATGTTAAATTGCAATTGAAACAAAATTGAAAAAATATAAGCCAACAAAAAATGGCAAATAAAAAGAAAAAAATGGATACTATAATATCTATGTGACAACAATAAGAAAATATGAACAATTTAAATAGAAAAATTCTTGACTGGGATACAAATTAGTATGCTTGCACAACCATAACTAAGTGACTACATCTTATTATATAATAGAATTTGAGGCGCTACATACATGGAACATGCATGAAATCTTCGTGTCGACAACATGTGAAGCACATACATGCCGTGCGATGATGACATGGCGCTACATACATGGTACATACATACATCCGTGCTCGCGAGACGACGCGCGATGACGTGACCCGCACAAGAAATGCGTCGCCTCTGTGCAGCCGGCCTGGTCTCCACCCCTGTCAACTCAACTTTGGTAGATCAATGTCAAATCCACTCGACGGCTTGGGAGATGACGGTTTAGGTCCGTGTGGTGGGCATCTGCCGCTTCGTGGCAAGGTTTATACAGTTGGTAACTCGAATCAATTGTCTTGAGTTTTGGTAGATTTTTTTCGTGCTATGGGCCGGATTTGGTGTGTGGAATCAATGCTGGAAGCGCTGGACATGTTTAGGGCAGGGTGCCCACAGTGATTGTGTGTAGGAATTGGAAATGAGAGATGTCCGTGTGAAGCTATGCGGCGTGGATTGGAATTGGGTGGTATGGATGGTAGAGAGGTGGAGGGTAGCGTGTTGATTGTGGCAGCTGATTTCAGTGGCACGAACCTGACCCGAGTGTGCACGCGCAGGTGTCTGGCGAGCGGGCGAATCGAATGCTACGTCACCCGATCATCAGGCGGTATTTTCTGTTGCAGGAGGGAAACGGATCCACCCTGTTGCTTACAGCGACATTGGATGCCCAGGTGAGGCCATGGATGGCAGAGGAATTTTGAGCGCGAAAGGATTGTAGTTGAACATGTTTTGTATGAAATTCGTTGTTCAACCCGTGTCCAAGCTGCGGAGGAGTGTTGGAGTTTATGGTGGTGGTACAACGCATGGTGCAACGTCCGTCGAAGTATGAAATGCGTGAACGCAGAGCTAGGAAATGTAGTGCAGCGTGGGTGCGGTGTTCCGCAAGAGAGCGGAACGAAAGTTAGCAGCGAGCATGGACATGGACTGACTGGGCGTTGCATTTTGATAACAGTTAGGCTACTGAATCCGGCGAAGGATCTGGGATCGTATGGGTACGGTAGCATCGCCTGGAAAGAGAGGGTGGAGAGCTGGAAGCTGAGGCAGGGAATGCAAATGAAGACGACGGAGGGAGGGCAGCTCCAAGCAAGCGGGAAGGGCGGCCACGATGAGAACTGGCCAGATTGCCCGGATCTGCCAATGTAAGTTTTGTCGGTGGGAGGTGGGTCGCAAGGCTGGGAAGGGTGTGTTGGAATCTGAGAAAGGGGTACTGTTGTGGGAAGAGGGGTGGAATTTGTGTGCAATGCATTGTTGATGATGCTGGGCACAGGGCTGTGGAGAACCGAAAGCGATGGATGTATGTTTTGGCATGGATGCATGGCACTGCTGTATGTCTTGGGGGATACGTGTGCGAGGTGTTGGAATGGCATGGTCCGGCTGCGGGGCATGCGAGGATGTGTGAGCACTGTGAGAGTGATGATACGTTGGGTGACGGTGTGGTGTAGTTGTGGAGTGCAGAATTAAAGAATTGCGACAACCACTGTCGAGGAAAGTGCCAATTGCATCGAGAAAGATCAACCCGTACAGGATGATAATTGTGATTCAACTGGTGGTGATTTGTCTGTTCTTCCGATACCGTATCTTGAACCCTGTGAATGAAGCGTACGCCCTGTGGCTGGTGTCAGTGATTTGCGAGATTTGGTTCGCCATATCGTGGATACTGGATCAGTTTCCGAAGTGGCTGCCCATCAACCGCGAGACGAACCTGGATCGGCTGTCGTTGAGGTAGGTGCTGTGAACTTGGCTGTGTGAGCAGTGTAGTGTGGTGAGAGACGAGGCTGTGTTGGGTGATTTGGGGGTGGTAGGGTGGTGGTAGCGTTTGAGGGGATGGTGGAGTTGGGGTGGGGAATGTGGGTGCGAGTGCGCGTGCGTTGTGTATGTCGGCAGCGCGGTGGTGGTGGCGGACAAGTGGGTGTTGAACGTGACATGTGACGTTGTGATGCGGCGGGGTGGTTGGTTCAGGTTCGAGAAGGGCAGCCGTCTCGGCTATGTCCCGTGGATATCTATGTGAGTACGGTGGACCCAATGAAGGAGCCACCTCTGGTGACTGTGAACATGATACTGTCGATTCTGCCTGTGGACTACCCCGTGGACAAGGTGTCGTGCTACAGATCCGACGATGGTGCATCGATGCTAACGTTCGAGGTTCTATCGGAGACGTCGGAGTTCGCTCGGAAGTGGGTGCCGTTCTGCAAGAAGTTCAACATCGAGCCCCGGGCACCTGAGGTGTACTATGCTCTGAAGATTGACCACCTGAAGGACAAGGTGCAGCCAACTTTCGTGAAGGAGCGCAGAGTCATGAAGGTGAGCAGGCGTGTGGATGCGTAGAGCGGTGCATGCATGTGCGGTGATTAGGAATCTTGTGTTCGGTGGGTGAGAAAGGTTGAGCGCATGCATGAGGAGATGGAGCGAATGGTGTGCGGTAGCGCGGTTGTGGACGATGCGTGGTCGTGGTAGTGGTCGTGCGGGGCAGGCGGAAATGGGGGACTGAGTTACGGTGATGAATGGCTTTTTGCAGAGGGAGTACGAGAAGTTCAAAGTGCGAGTGAAGGTGTTGGTGGCGAAAGCCCAGAAGATGCCGGACGAAGGATGGACAATGCAGGATGGAACGCCTGGGAACAACACTCGCGACCATCCCGGGATGATCCAGGTGTGTGGGGTGGTGGATGGGGTTCTTGGGTGCAAGGAGTGTTGGGTTTTGGGGAGTTGGATGAGATGTGTGGAGTTTGGTGTTGAAGGTTGGAGGGAGTGGAATTCATGTTGCTTGGACGCAGTGGGCGAAAATGGTTGTGCATGTGAAGTTGATGAATGCGCGCGTGGGCATGGCAGGTGTTTTTGGGACACAGCGGGGGTCACGACACGGACGGGAACGAGCTGCCACGGCTGGTGTACGTGTGTCGAGAAAAACGACCGGGGTTCAACCATCACAAGAAGGCCGGTGCCATGAACGCGTTGGTGCGGGTGTCTGCGGTGCTAACGAACGCGCCTTTCTTCCTGAATCTGGATTGTGATCATTACATCAACAACAGCAAGGCGCTCCGGGAAGCGATGTGCTTTCTGATGGATCCCATCGTGGGGAAGAGGGTGTGCTACGTCCAGTTTCCTCAGCGGTTTGATGGCATTGACAGGAACGATCGATATGCCAATCACAACATCGTTTTCTTCGACGTAAGTGTTGAAGGCAGCGTGAATTCCGACGTGGGCAGTCGTGAGGGCGAGAGTGTGCTGCATGTTATGGATGTGTCCCGTGGTTATGAAATGTGGTTTGGGTACGCGGTGGCGGTGTAAGGTTGAGGTGGGGTGCAGGTCAAGGGGTGTGAGAGCTCACAGGGGCATGTACAAGATGATAAGGCGCAGAACGTTCATTTCGGATTCCCAAAACCTCCTGAGCACTCCGATACTGGTGTAATCGACCCGGCGTACCGTCCTATCTCGCTTTCCCCAATTTTCGATCGTTACGCCTCACCAGCTGCGATGGATTCAGTACAGATGGGATCACAGAGATCACGAAAATCTGCAGGTATAAAAATTTTCTCTTTACTTTTAATCGATGTCATTTGATGTCACTCCGATGTAGAAACTTACTGGGGCATCCTTTGACGAGTGTTCGTGAAATTCATGTAGGCTTCGAGTAATCTTTCCACATGCCAAACCAGAAACGGGTCTTTGCATTTCAATCTTCAGTAATGTGATTAAAAGTCGATTCAAAAGCACCAACGTTGTTGAGATTTACGAGTGCACAGGTACTCACAAACCTGCTGAGTAATGCAATTAAGTTCACTGAGCGAGGCGACATAAAGATCACATGGAAGTGCGTCGATGAAATGATTTTACCAACAGGCCAGGATAATCCAGGTGTGGTGCAAGCAACTAATGTTCTTTGCTTACCAGGTGCGTAAAAGTGAGATGACCTAAAGTTATTGGATGTATCGTCCAAGTGGGAGTGACCAGCACAGGTTGAGAAAGGGTTTCTGTTTCTCATACAGTGACTTCTTTGAAGCTCACAGGGGCATGTACAAGATGATAAGGCGCAGAACGTTCATTTCGAATTCCCAAAACCTCCTGAGCACTCCGATACTGGGTTATCACATTTCTCAAGTGCTGTGAGTGTGGGGTTTTGGGTCTTTGGGTTTTTGGTTCAGTGCCTATCCCTTAGTTTTGGAGTACTGAGCGGAGATGGTTTCCGAGGCGTTGGTCGATGTGGCCCCTGTGGCACATGTGGACCTTGATACTCTTCGCACCAATCTCACAAAATCCGTGGCCGGATTCACTCTGTATGTTCCTCTGCCTCCCTTTTAGTTTTTCAGCTCTTAAGTCGTGTTCACTGCAGCACGTGAAATATCCCTGCACAATTTTCTTCTTCCCTTTTCTTTTCATAGGCAAATCTGTGTTACCGTTTTCTGAAGCAACTGTGCAGAGTGTGAAGTGCTTGGCGTAATCCACTGTTACACTGTTGCACTATAACATTATATGTTCTGCATGACTGCTGTGATTTATATGTGTTTTTGCAGCTCCATGAACGTCGATTATCCATCTGAATCTTTGGCTTACATCGTGAAGACAACATTAGCTGTTGACCCTGAGGTACACTACTCTTGATGGTGCTTACTGTTCATGGATGTAGTCTGTACGTGGCTTTTGAGATCTGTGTAAAAAGAATAGTTTGCAGAGTATTAGTGGATCTCGATGCGGAGTACTTTTGGTTTTAGCAAGGTTCTATCTGCGACATGTATATCCCTTATTCTTGGTCTAAGCATTCCTTATGCTTAACAATTGTTACATTTGCTTTACAGTTACAACCAGACAAGGTCCAAAGGGAAATGTCAGTTCAAGGGGTTCGTGATCAGTTTGAGTGATGGTGCATCTTGCTGCTTTACAGTGCGTGGGACTCATACTCACGGTGTGGGTGTTTTCGAGTGTTCATGTTCGAGACCTTGATGGCGAGTCAGTATTTGAATTGAACACAAGTTTGTGGAGTAGGTCGGTTGCAATTGTAGAAACTCTTCTTGTGCCCTTTCTCAAACGGTGAAGTAGACTCAAGTGTGTCTCTCTCTACTAAGTGGAAATGAGCCACGATACAACTTCCTTCGAGGAGTGATGCACAACATCAACGTGTCGGAGGAGCAGGAGGAGGAAAACGTGGGTTCTGGAGGGGTTCGGCAGTTTTGGGAGCAATGAAACTGACACTCTCCCCATCTGATCAGAAACTATGGAATCCATTACAAAACATGTCCTTTCAACACTTCTGTAACACTTCTCTCAAATGAAAATTTTAGACAATCAGAAACAGCGTGGTTCCAACTCAAGTACACCTTTAACTTTTGTATTATTATTCATTAACGAACTTTACTCCACCCGTTGGTACTACGGGTCAATTCCACTAGTATTAAGTATAAAAAAAAAAACGATACAATTTTGATAATAGCCTTTCATTACTTACCATTAAATTCAAATAGTATTCAACTATGGAATATTGCAATTGTCAAATATTTACTACAATTCTTTACATAATCATGAAAAAAACAAAAATATTCAATCACACACTGATGGTGCATCGCTTGTTAGTTCAGTTCTTTGTCTCTAATTATAGCATAATTCTTAAGTTGAAGCAATTGTTGCCGCTGAAAAAAAATACACCATACTAATCAACTAAAACTTTGGTTCTTAACACAACCAAGAGGAAATGAGAATCATGACTTCCATCAATCAGTCAAAGGATCAATATTGCTCTCATGAAAATAATGACAATGATTCAAATGAAATTCAATTGCAACTTCTCTACCGTAACATTTTCATGTATTCATGAAGATTGTAGCAAATGATTCACATCACTGTAATGTGAATTTCTAGCAGCCAGCAATGAAATTGCCAATACAAAAAATTCATATCATTAAGTGTTATCCATACCTTAGCTTCAAATAATTTTCATCAATTACGTTAGTTGGGCAATAGTAGGCATTTTCAAGAACAGATAGTCAGTCTTGTAGTGTGTGGTTCTTATGCACGAGAATCATTCCATTCAAGTTTTTGAGCACCTTCACTATGAACCAACACAAAATCATCAATTTACCACAAACAATTTACCACTAAGAGCACTAGCAGGGGCACAACCCAAAACACTTTTTTTCTCTACAATTTCATAATCCAAAAGGAGGACATGGAAAGGTTGAGGAAGTGAAGGTGGTCTCTACCCACCCATGATGCCAATTCATTGTTCTCTCCTTCAATTCAACAAATGTTCCTCCTCCCCACCTAGCTTGTCACATTCTCCAGTGAATTACACAATGGCACACTCTCATTGGGTTTTCTTTTCTCCACAGTTTGTTTTTGGAGCTGATCACCCGTCCGCGTGGCAGCACAGAACCAGTACGCAGAAGGAACTTGAGACGAGTTAACAAGGTTGACGAGTTGCTGCACCTCCATTGACGACGAGAAAACTTCGGACTAGATTATTCGTCCACATCACACCACAAGTGGGTAGAGACCACTTCACTGCATCTCTATTACCGACGAGAATACGTGGGAGCAGATCATCCGTCCACGTGGCAGCTCAGAACCGGTACGCAAATTGGTGTCGGCAGCGGCATACTCATGTTTGACTATGTCGGCAACGGCAAACTTGAGACGAGTTGCCGACTCGACGAGATGTGAGTAAAAGGGTGCGCCGCGATGCGTACCCATCCCAGCACTCATAGAGTCTTCCATTGATCAATCCAGCGCTCTCTATCTCGCACGCACGCATGCACACAGTTTAGTACGGTGTTCGTGCATTGAGGCTTACGTAGATTACTACTTTCAGTTCAGTGAGTGTAGTTTGCACTTGAGTTGGGTTAGCTTGGAAAGTTGCATAGGCGTCGTGAATTGCAGGGCTGATTCTACACAATGAGCTCCAATCCGCTTCCACCGTTTCTTCCTCTCGAACCCAGTCTTACCTTCCAGCCTAATGATATCGATGATCTTTTCCATGTAGGTCCTCCGCCAGCCCGTCGACCTGCGCCTCAAGTTGCGGTTGCAGCTGAGATCCACGAGGCCCACGCTGCTGCGGTACTGCCCGCCTTAATCCCACCAAATCAACCTCCATAACGAAGATTGTGACGTTGGTTTGCCTGTGCTTGCTGCAGCACATGAGGTACTTGAGCTCTGTTCAAAACTTCAGCAAAGGTTCATTTGATGTGATGTGATGCATGAGTAGGTTGGTGCTTGATGTATTTAGTTACCCACGTTGATACGACTGTTGGCGGTGGTGGAACTGTGATTCAGTTTGAAAATGGTCCTATGATCACTTTGAATCCGGACAGCTTTTCACAGCTTTACACATTCTATCCACCACTACTTTATACCTTTTCATTTAACTTGAGAATAGAATTTACTTCTAATGTTGGTCTTTACCGGTTAGGATGTTCAGGACCTCAACTCAGCTCCGAGATTCATCCGACGGAGCACTGTGCAAGCCCAACCTGCCCCCGTCGGGCTGACCTCCCCCTCGTCACTACGGGCTCGTCGGAATCCTCGAAACGCCCACGAAGCCCGTTGGCGTCCCGGGTCCCAGCGAGCCGCCGTGGGCAAACCTCCTCGGGCGAGGCTCGCGAGGGTGGTCAGCTCTTTCTTCAGCAGGCAGGCCACCCAGTTTCCCGCGCTCCCCTTCGCATTCTTGTTCTTCCTTTCACTCCAAAGCGACTGCACCAGACTGTCGACTGTTTTGGTTCTCTTTTTGCTTAATTGACAGCTACACTGGAAGAGTGGATTCCGTCTGCTCCACAGCCGTTGGGAATGGGCTGGTATGAGTTGCAGCTCTCTCAGTCTTGTCTCTCAGGCTTTGCGCGTCGACGGATGAACCCATTTCTTCAAGCTTCAAGATTTAGCCCTACCGATCAACGGGTGTACCATCAAGCTTTGGAATGTGTGCGGCAGCAAAGAATTCGTTGAGGAACCACAGCGCTGTTAAGATTCAAACTGGGAATTCGAAGCAGAGCTGGAAACGGCTTTGCAATGCCCTCCCATCAGTGAGGTGGTTCAAACAACGATTGGTACTTGCAATTGAACCTGGTTTTTGCCAAAGGTGCACACCGCACCACTGCTCGCGACATCACTAGTTACGTTACCGCAGAGGATTTGTGGTACTTTTTAAGCGATTGCCAAAGCCAACCACTACACTTGCAAGGCATCAAATGCGAGCTCCTCCCATGCCTCACACAACACTTAGCCACCGTGTGCGTCAAGGACGGGAGGTCTCTCCACCAACTCCAAGACCACCAACTCCACCAATTTTTTGACAAGAATTAAGCTCATGGGAAAAACCGCAATTTACAGAGGCAAATTCTGGCAGGAACATAAAGCGCTGTCGTCGAGAAGAAGCTTCGAGAAAAAACTTGAGGCGTCGAAGAACCAAATTGTGGCGCAAAGATGCAGGCAACAAGAAGAATATGGAGGGAAGCGCGGGAAACTGGGTGGCCTGCCCGCAGAAGAAAGAGCTGGCCACCGTCGTGAGCCTCGCCCACGGCGGCTCGCCGGGACCGAGGACGCCCACGGCCCGCGGGCGTTTTACAGGATTCCGACGAGCTCTTAGAGACGAGGCCTCCTCCCTTGGGCTGCTCCCCGCGGGCTGTGATACCAAGGACCTGCAACCATGTTTTGGCTGATATAATGTCGTAGCCGGTATTTTCTTCTGCTGTGCTATTCAGGTCTGCTCCGTATCATTTCTGTCAGGTGATGTTGACAGGCTCAGAGTACGTCTCCGAGAGATTCTCCGCTCTTGTGTGCATGGTCCCGTCGCCCGCTCTTCCCCCGTTGCTGGCGTCGCTCGCAAGAGCCACACGTTCACAAGAAGCTTTGTCGCACAGATCTCCTCGGCTTCCGCTGCTGGCGTTACACGTTTCCTTACTGAGTGCTGCGAGAGAGCAATGAGAAGCTCGATGTAGGGCCATGCGGCGTCGGGATAGCATTCCGCACCAAAGCCAGGTATTTTCTTGCTCGAAGGACGATAGTGTGTGTTGTTGTAGTAGTCAACTTCACATTTGAGCCTGTGCAAGCACCGTCGGATTCATGTTCATACCTCTTGTTTAATCCAAACTGGCCTATACTTTCGCCTTTTCATGTAGCATTGACGAGCTTAACAGTTTCAGTGCTCAATCCTCTTGGGGCTGCCTTGTCAAGCAACTGCTTATCTCAGAGGGCGAATACACCCCATTCATCCACAATCCTGGTCCAACGAATAGCTAGCAATCGAGAGTGAGCGCTTGCTTCGCTATATTTTCTCATGGACAGTCTCCATTGTGCCACCAGCATGCTGCAAGAATCACACGTTCGGCATTTTCATTCGTGTATCACCTACAGCTTCGTAAGCTTGCGTGGACGTTGCGAAAAGGGCTAGAAAGCTGCCATATCGGAACTCGTTTCCATGCGGCACATCATAAGGTTTACCATGACTGTTCAATTTCCAGAGCCGCTGGTCTACTAGTGTGGACACATTCTGAATATTACAAGAAGATCAATTTATTTATTTATTTATTTCTTATTTTTGATAGAACTACAATCAAGTATGGGGATCAAAGTTGTAAAAATTCTACTTATAGAAAGAGATGGTGCACGAGGTTTAGTAACGATGGCCAAAACTATCTTATTACAACAAGAAGAAAAAATATCTTTTTCAACAATATGTGATTAAATTATCAATATGCAAAGACAGAATAAAAATTTAAAAAATCAAAAAATCAAAAATCAAAAATTTAAACAAAACACATATTGAGAGCTTGGTTATGATTTTTTTTTTTTTTTTTTTTTTTTTTTGTATCTCATTTTTGAGTTGGTAAATTTATCTTTAAAATAAAATTAGTATTTAATTTTACGAGTTAATATTATTAAAAGAATACTATAAACTACATATTATAAAATAGGCTTTTTAAATAAAACATTGTATTAAATGTCATTTAGACAAAAATATATACCTTTGAGAACTACAATATTAATAAAAGATACTATCAATTATCTATTTATTTATTTTTACTAGCTTACACATATTTACTTCTAATAGAACAGAGCATCCTACCTTGACAAACAAAATAACAATGCATTGTCCAACATTTGCCACTAAAATCTTTGTTGCATTTTTGTCTAAAACAATTAAGTTGAATGATCTAAGATCTAAAACTAGTACTATTTGATGCATATGTTTAAAACACTTATTTATCATAAACTGATATAATTTAATAAACACATATTGAAATTTTAAAACAATTGATTATTTTGATGTAAATCAAGTATTAAATTACAATTAAATTCATATTCATTCTACCAAGTCACAAATATTTCGATCTGTAGTAAAACTATTAACCATATGAATAGAAGTATATATTCAGAATGTCTGAAAATACATATATGCACAAACTATCAAAAGTTCACATATGAACAATTAAAAGTATTATCATATAAAGTTGAAGATTCTAAAACAATTTTCATATATCATGAAGCAACAAATAGATTTAAAGAACACATGATCTCATAGAATTTGTGTGTGCTTTGAATACTAATACGAAATTAATTTGGATGGTTGCAATTGTTTATAAAAACATTCCAATTAATTTGGAATGTTTGCTACCATCCAAATTAATTTTAAAAATCTTTTAAAATATATATAAATAGTATTTAAAATACTTTTTTATTTAAAAAAGATCTATTTAATTTATAATATTTAATTTATAGTGTTATTTTAGTAGAATATTAAGAATAGGTTGTATATTTTTATAATTATAAATTCAAGTATTATTTTAATTTTTATCAAAAAATTTTGGATTTATAAAATTAAAAGCTACTTTTATTTAACAAAGCATTCATCAACTTTAAATCTTGTATTTCAATTGATTCAAAATCTTTTGAATTGGCTATTCTTATTCATTTGTGTATATATATTTTTTAAATAAAGTATTACTAACTGAGTAGAAATATTCAAAATAAATTCTAGTATATCTTAATTTAGATACAAAAATTTTATTCTTTTTATTAATGTAATTTAAAAATTTAGTTATTTTTTAACTTAATCAATATAATCTATAAATTTAAATAGTATTATTAAAAAAAATAAATTTAAATATATTTTAATACAAAAATTATTATATTAAATAATATATCAATATATGAAAACTTAAATTAAGTCTACAATCAAGCTAGAAAAATTAAATTTTCAATTAGCTTATACATCTAATTGATATAAATAAAAAATAATATCATAATATTATTAAGTGATTTTAGAACTATTATTTATTTAGTATTTGAATACCAACTTTCTAAATAACTTTGACACTCTTTTAATTAAATATTTCAAAATCAAAGACAAAGATGAGCCAAAATCTACAAATTTATTTGCTTGAGATGTATATATAAATACATTCAAATAAAAAAATAGATAATATCAATTTTTTTTAAAAATCTAGTACTGATGAATAGATAATTATAGATTAGTCTAATAAGATTACTACAAGATAAGTTCAAGAAATAAAAGATTTATTAACAAAAAAATTCTAATATTTTATTATTTTTAATAAAATTATCTAAAAAAAATCATAGTTATAGAATAATCTAAGGAATACATAAAGCTTTATTTATAAAAAAAAATTCTTCTAATTTATAAATTGAAGTTCTTCTATTGTTTCATTTGATTTTTTACAAAATTAAGTTTTAAAATTAAGAAATAGTTTTAATTGAAATATTAAATATCCATAAAATAAAGTTGAAACATAATAATATTTTTTATTATAAAAAAATTAATAAAGTGGTACAAAAATAATAATTTTCTTGTTGTTTGTACAAAATTCTCTATTCACAATTAAGATGATTTATTTCTATCATCATTCATTTTTTCTATCATTGATAATAAGATAAAATAATTAATTTGACAAAGCTAATTGTTAAGTTAGGATTGATTGATGGATCTTTTGTATTTCAACATTTGTCCATCACTTTTCTTTAAATTACCATCTTGTGGTTGTTTAAATGAAAAAAAAAATATATGCCTATGATACACCTTAGAAAAGATACATTATGAAATAACATACTTCTTAAGAGAACTCTTACCATCTCTATATTTTGTGGTATGGAATATTTATATTCATGAAAATTTATCAAACAAGAATATAATAAAATAATTAATTTATGTAGTTTAAAAAAACATATAAATGTGAAAAACACTCTTCATCCACATTTTTCTATGGATTATGTCCACACACTAAAACTTGATCAAATTTACAATATTTATAGATTTAGCCGTATAACTCAATTAAGTGTTTAGAGCATGGTCATCTAATAGCAGGTTGGAGCTAGAACTGCTGTTCAGCGTCCTTTTCAGGATCTATTCTACAATGTGTTCTCTCCTATGACTCTTGGAGATTTCAATTTGAAACAAGTCTTATGTGTAGGTTTATTGTGATTTCATAGTGCTGCTTCAAGTGTTCTAGACAAATCCTTGCGGAGTTTATAAAATTATTCCATCATAAAATAGCATTCTCGCAATACCTTGCATGCTAAAATGCATGCTCTAATTCTAGAGAGCTGTATATGGGGAGTTTCTGGGAACATTCCGGAAAATGCTATGCAGCAAATTCTCGACATGGATGCAGGCCACTGGGATCGTGATACAGGTGTGCATGTTTTTAGGCAGTTTAGGGTTGGAGCTCAAAAGAAAATGCACGTCACATGAGATTCCCAGTTCATGATTCCTTCACTGGTTAACATTTTGTGACAAAGAACAACTCCAACGTCAGAGAAGTTAGCTGGTTCGTCGGCTGTTACTGTGCTGATTTCGTGTTTTCACGCCTGTCATCCGTGCAAGGTATTCCAGAAGCAGCTGAGCTCCTACATTCTTAGGTCCGTTCACCAGCAGCAATTCCTGCGGGAGCTTTAGGCACAGCCCCTGATGTACCAGCTCATGTTGCCTCATTAGGAGCACTTCTAGATCTTTACCCTCAGGTTACTCACGTGCGCCTTCACGGTCACAGATTCGAACTTCATTCGTAGGTTTGACAGGACCACTAATCACTTTAACTACTGCAGGGTCACTTACATTTGTGAAGTGATTATTTTGTGTGTAAGAATTCACTCCAAAAAAAAAATTTAAGTTAGAAAAGCAGGTTTTTTTTATCTTTATTCAATCCTTTTTTGTATTAATTGAACTGGCTGAATAATTTTTGCTTACGAATCCCTTGTTATTCTGATTTTGGTAGTTTAATTGGCTGTAACCAATTATGGGTCTAAGTGCAGGGACCACGTCTGACAGCTACCAATGGCAATACTACATTCCATTAATGTCTCGATAGAGGAGGGGGAATCTATCGCTCGGGTCAATGATTTTCTTTTAATTGAATCATCCTGAGCCCCTGTGCATGCTGAAGTTTCGATTTATGACCATGCACGAAAAGCAGTCTGTCTGTCGCTGGCCAAACTTGATACGCTCTTGCACTGCTTGAAGCAAGTGATTTTTATGAAGCCAATAAACTTGATCTGTGACCAACATGGGACTAATGTAGTGGTTGTGTCTGCATTCACTTAGGAGTGTGTTCCTACCCACTTATATTTATGTTTCTCATCAGTTATTTGGAAACTGTTTCGTGCTGTATTGTTTGAAGGTAAAGGATTCGGAAGAGTATTGAGTGTAGATTCGTTCTTGGCATGTGACAAATATGAGCAATTGGTGGCCATTCATATTTTAGAGCATGCTGGCGATGATGAACATGCCTCAGTGTTTTCGATTATTTTTACCTTCCTCTACGTAAAGTAACCTACTTCAATAGAAAACCCGACAGTTTTCAAACAGGGGTTTGTATTTTAAGACCATGAGCCAATTTCAATTCCTTGCTTGATCACATATACTATCAGCAATTTGGATACGGTTGGCGTGCAGTGTTATTATGGTTGAAATGGAACCGCTTGATGTCAATCACTATTTCTGAGATGTTCTATGAGTTGGCTGTCACAAGGTTTTCTTTTTAGTTGCATATCATCTGCTTGGATAATCGTACTTGTTCAGGAAACTGGTCCAGCACCATGACACAGGTGAGGCTAGGAATTTAGTCGGGTTATGTCATCAGGATAACTTGTGGCTGGGATGAAACAGTTATTTCTTAAAGGAAATAAGTGAACTGATTATCAATTTTGAGACGTCAATCTGGTTGTTCTGTGTTCTGTCTCACCCTTCAGGTGATGGCTACCTCATGACATTGAATATCCAAGAGGTGTTTATCGCAAATTTTTGCTTCTTTGATGGCTTTAATATGACTGCTTATGATTTTACATCTATTTATAATTTGAAGCGATGAAAGTTCGTCTGGAACACGTAGTTCAGTAAATCCAGGAAATCCACATTAACAAAGAACATGGACTGAAGTTTTAGTGTTTTTGTCATTAGTGTCACACAGCGCTTACTTCTATTCTTGAGCTAAATTATATGCTTTCCGTTTTTGGCACCTTAAGTTTTTATATATGACAACACTAGAATAAAGCTGGTTTGAGTTTGCCCGCACTATATTGCTTGTTTGCAGGAAGACATGCACGGATCCAACCTATGTGTTCCCTGTAGGGATCAGAACAGAAGGTGATCCAGAGAGAAATTCCTGGTGGTTCACTTGCAAATACTCAAATATAAGATGACCATTTCTACTGCTGGAATTTGTTGTCTGCATTGGGGGTCAAGCTTTAGCAGCCGACCATGCATGAGACATTGGGAATAACAGCATTCTGCATGCATTTCTACTGGCTTGAAAGTTGTTCATCATCAGCCAACTGCCTCATCTAAGGCATATTTTATAGGAAGCAACAAGACTTCTGCAAGGTTCTGTATGGTGTTGACATTCCACAACATTAATCTGCATCAGCGGTCATTGGATTAATGATTTGACGCCTTACTACCAGATTCTGGTGAAACTTTTCCAGCATGCCCAAACCCTACCTCTGAATGAAGTTACTCCAAGATTTGAAGGATAAATTGCATACCTCAAGTGTTAATGATCATAGGAACCACGACAAGGAACTAGTTGGGAAAATTTAGCCGCGGTAGAGTTGGGCCCCAATGGTGAAGATAGATAAACGTCAATTTCGGAGTCAGATTATTGATAATGGCAGAGAACTGCCAGAGTTGTGTGATCTGCGAAAAGATAGGCATGTTTGCTGTTGTGGGACAAGCCAAGGTCTATCCAGGACGAGCTTTCAACCTCATAAGAATCCCAATAAAGGATCTTTCTATTCCACATGCTATCCAAAACTGCCTTCGTCATCTACTCTAGTTCAAATGGCTGGTGTATATTTATTCAACTGATAATTTAAATTTGGTGATTTAAGTCCAAATCCAAAAGCCTGCAAAGCTGCTCAATGACTGGTTCCACAGGATCAATCAGAGCTGTACCTTGTTGTCACTACATGACTTGTTCGTTAGGCTTTCCAAATGTGGCCTTATTATGATTTGTTTCATGATATTTCTAATTTTGACCACACCATGATTTCTGGCGCATAGCATATTCACTACCAGTTTGATTCACTTTCCTTTTCTTTTTTATTTTCTAAATGAAGATTCCATGCAAATGCCGGAAGTTGAAACTCCAATACTCTTCAAATTTAGCACTGGGAATTGTGTTTTGGTTTCTTGTGTCGCTTGTCCTGATCTGAACTTGTGTGTCCAGATACTTCATTCCAAAAACTTTCATGTACCTGGAGTTTGAAAACGCTTTTGCAAAACTACCCCCCATTACGTGGATGAATATTGTTTGCAGGGATATCATCTAAAGTGTTGGGTTTTGTCCTTTTCTGGTACCTGCTTGATGTCCTTCAAACATTTGCTACCTGATTGATGTCCTTCAAGCTTGGGGGCACTAGGAAAGGGATAGAAACCTTCTTTGAATATGAGTTTCGAGATTTTTTTAAAGTTTAGTAACGAAGTATTTTGCTACCTTGAATTAAACTTGAATGACACTCGTCGAATGGGTTAGAACCAATAGAAAATTTGTTGTTTCAATGATCAATCTATAGAAAGTGCTTTATTTTCACAGTTTAGAATATTATTGTATATGAAATTCTTTAAAATCTTGATACTCAAATCTGTGTGTAAAAATTCAATATTGAATTGATAATATGCAAATATGGCATAAATGAGTTTGTAATAACAACTAATTCTTTCAAATCTTCAATTTCACCATTGGAAAGCAAATTATATAATGGCCAGTTCCAACTAGCTCTAACAAACATACTTGTTTGTGGTGTTTCTTTTCCAACAAACCCACACCGCCTCTTCTACCACATGCATTCTACTCGAGGTGTCTGTCAGGCTCCTGCTGCTTCTGCTTCGTAAACTTCATCTTTGCATCCTTCGGGAGATTCATATTCTCCTCCTCCTCCTCCTCCTCCTCCTGCGATTCCTGTGCTATGGAGCCAGCTCGATCCCACTGCACGTTGAGCCAGCCGTGCCGCATGCAGATTCTCCTTCCTTCTCACGCACACGAACCTAATGCTCTTGAACAGCTTCAGAAGCTCCTGAGCATGCAGCCATAGAACCGCCTTCTTGAACTCGCGCGCTCGCCACGACCCCACCAGCTGGTTGAACACCACTTGAGAATCGCCGTAGCATCGAAGGTGCTGCACCTTCCAACTGATCGCCAGCCGAAGGCCACCCAACAGTCCCACGTACTCGGCGACGTTCATGCTTTGCGGGCCAATGTAGGCTGCGAACTCGGCCACGGGATGTTGGCCTGCGGTTCATGAGAACGGCTCCGGATCTTGCATGGGCCGATGCCATCACCGACGCACCATCGCTGCACAGAAGCCACGGAGATTCTCTAGACCCCCTCACTTCACCGTATGCAGGCACCTTCATGATCTGGATGGGCATGTTGGTGTTTCCAGATTCTTCGTCCTCCCCATCTCGCATTCTCGACGAGGCCACATGAGCGTGATGGTTCGCTCTGGCGGTACTATGATTCTTCTGCTTCTTGTTCGAAGCTTGCTTGTCTTCATAGTTGATGTCTTCACTGCTATTCTACTCAATCAACACAAGTTTGCGTATGTTCGATATTTACTTGATTTGAACATAATTCGCTTGAAAAGATTTTTTTGAATTTAGATTGGCAGATGGTCACAAAAGATTTGAAAAGATGTTGACACAAATTTACCTCATTCAAAAAGAATTGTAGAGTTTTGCAGTCGAATTTGATCTTTTAAAATAAGCAGGCACACCATATGCTTGGTATGAAAATAATTCACACGAATTAAAATTGTCTCTTGTATTTCAGGTGGTATGTTGTTTCCAATTTCTCATAAATAGATGGATTAAAAATCTAGCAGTAATTCACCAAAAAAAACTTTAAAAAAAGGGTTGGAACTAAATAAAATAATGTAGGTTATTTTTATGGTTCAACTATCAAAAAGCTTATAAATGTGAATATTTAAAATTAAAGAGGTACTATAAAAAAATTCATGTTTATTTTTTTATTTCAATAACTGTGTTATATTCCACGAATTGATACATCTTTAAACGAAAATTCCAATAAGACCAGTATTTTCTTGACACGTCAGAAATTAAACTTATTTTGGATGTAGAAGAATTAACAATGCTTTACATGGTAATCCATGCTTCAGAAACCAATCCAGAGTAATGTAATTCAAGACATGGATATTTTGGACGACAAATGAATCATGGAATAAGATTTATCAGCTATTTTTTCAAAAAAAATAATCACAGTTCAGCAACGACTTGTTCAGAAACTTCTTTTCCATCACTATCATCGAAAGTGCTTTCGAGGTGATCAACCAAACAAAACCAATTTACAGCTGTTGTTACCATGCAAATCTTCAATTTGTCATCCTTCTTCAATATCTTTCTGCGTGTGGCATTTTGTCTACATGATGTTGACGTATACCCACACAATTCTAACACATGGCTGAGATTTCTTGTACAATTGTGGTATCTTGTGGGATCATGTGCATATTTATTCCATCAAAACAATACTTTCTATTTAAAATCCACATTCAGAAAATGCTATTATTACTATCATCGTCATATAAACGTTGCATTTCAATCGCCTTAGTTGTTAAAAATCAACTTTACAACTATGTTTGATTTTTTTGTTTGTTTATAGATTGAGTAATTTTTTTTCTCATTCTTGCCTGGATGCATTTCATCCTATCACAATTGTCAAACTAACAACAAAATCATTGAAAACTACAACTCTTCACACCTAGGTTGTTAAGATATCACATCTTTCGCTTGCTTGATTACAGAGAATTATAACAGAAAAAAAATTTCAAAGACAGTGCGGCGAAGTTTTCTCTTGCACAAGACTTTCACTAGGATTGCCCCTTCAAGTCTTTGCAAATCCACATGAAAATCCAGTGGAAAACATACATATATATATATATATATATATATATATAATCTCATTGTTGAAAACTATGCCCATTCTGAACAATTTGGAATAGAAAAGTGTTATGAGGGACTAGGGTCATCACATGGAAGACAATAAACAACTGAAATGTCGACTTGTTCCCCATGCTTTTGAGGAAGAAAAGTCAAGGCTTTGGAGGCGTAGCCCAAATCGCCACAGCCTTGCCAATTGCCAAAGGTGGACCATGTTTGTTTCGGTGCCCATTGATGTCACGTTGCTGCAGCAACAGTGAGAAAGCCGACACCGCTCAGGACCCCACAGGCGCCGGAATGAGCAACCGCTGCTTCCGCTGATGTCATGGCAGCCTGGTGAACACGCCATCTATAGAAAGATGTGGACATGGTGATCTAGCATGTCGGTGTGCTGCAAACCATGGAGACGAAACCTCCTCCGCCCTGCCACCAGTATAATTCCAGGTCGGGTCCGGCTTTCAGAGTAGCAGCATCCTCACTACTACGTCCCTCCGTGGGTCTTTGCTTTGCTGGATCCATCAGCGATTGGGTCCGAGACTGGCTCCGAGTGGAGATCATGTTAGCAGCAGGATTGTGCTGGTGTTAATAATTCTCTCTTTGATCTCGTCCTCTCATCGCAAGGCTGCAATAGCTGAATGCATCGCATCCCTTGTGAGGAGACATTTCGGTCGGCTGGTTTCTTGTCTCCGGAGAGGAGGCCCTGTTATGGTGTGAGTTGTGTGGTTTCCGAAGGATATAACAGTCTCTGACTTCTCGCATGATGAGCCAGTTTCGTAGTACTGCGGTGTTTAAGAGCGGTGGCACTTGCTTGTGAGTTAGTCTTCCTCGTGAGCTCTGAACGCGCTTGACATGCGGGAAATCAGAGACAGTCGCTTCCTTGGGTTACTTGTTCCATCTTCGCTGTGTCGTCGACTCTAAACCGCCAAATTCTGGATCAGCAGATCAGCAAATGAATGGAGCTCACCGAGATGGAACTATAACACGGTTGCTGTAGGTCGCTGGTCAGTCCGAGGTCGAGTTCACAAATTACAAGATCAGGCCGCCTTGTGGATTGAAGTGAAACTGATTGTGCTGTGTCTGTGCAGTGTTTGAGTGTTTATTTAGTTTTGTTTTTTGTTTATTTATATTGCTTTTCTGAAATATCACCTGTTGTCACCTTGATGAGCACCCACGAATAGATTTATGCATTCATGTAGGATTATGACATAAATCAAGCATGAGCACTAAGCAGTGACTAGATTACTTGTTCGGAGAATGGAATTTCAGAACCCATAGGTCCTTGGGTCCCTCTTTTCCTGATACACGATAAATTTAGCTGGTCTGGCGGCATCTTAGGAATATTCATTGTAGTATGCATCATGTGAATATGACATGTGGTTGTTCGGTGGCGGCTGTTATGTGGTGCTTGTATAAAACTGGTTCAAGTTGCTGAATATGATGGCACATCGAAAATCAACCACATCATGTTCATGCTTATTCTTTATTGTTACGGGTACACACAACAAGAGTTCATTGCAGGTTGGGATATGCCACTTCACTCTGAGAAAAACTGATGTTCATTCGAGAGATTGTCCTAGCTGTGTTGAATGTGTTGGCAGGGTGATGCGTTCAATTGTGTTGGTATCTATTACCAATTCAGCTCCCAATTAGGCGACCACATGATCCTTGCGGCTGGTGAGGGTAACAGATGCATGAGCCGTTTTTCTCTATTTGCGTCAGAAACTAGGTATGCTCAATTGAGCTTTGGACTTACGTAGATCATACAGATTCCATTGCTGAAGAAACTTGATGTGTATGCATCAACATTTTCTGGATGCTATTTCTCTTTCTGCGACGAATGCTTCCCATGTAGTCTTTTGCCTTCAGGCGCTCGGTGGGTGGCACCAACTGATATTTAAACGAAAATAATGTCCCTTTAGGAAGACAACATAATCAAATCGTTCCCTATAGGACTCTTGGATACTTTTCGTTCGCAACGCAATCCTTTATTTGCAGTGACAAAGCTCGGCTCTCCCTGAATGTTTTAAGTTACTGGCAATGCTGCCCGTGAAAGAATCCGTGGATAAGATCGCTCCCATGCATGGCTAGCTAATTATATTCCTGCCACCGTCCTTGGACAGAGAACTATAGTGCCAGGAGTTGACGATGTACTGGTTACTATATTAGCTCTTTTCATCCTGCGAAAGATAAAACGAAAACAAATAGATTCTGTATATAGACAATATATAGATGATGTGTACACTCCACAAATTAGCTATGAAAAGACAGAATTTATTTTAGAAATAGGATAAGCTATTCCAGTATAGGTACATCCGGAAATTCATATTTATCTTGGTCACGAAATAAGATAATCTATTCACGTGACGAAACATGCAAAATATCTGACCAAGGTTCGATCTCTACTTCTCAGTGCTTGCCAGCTTGGTTTCTAAATCGTGCACATTGCGCCGCAACATTTGGCTTTAAATAAGATCGTCGGCCTTGGACGAAACATTCCACCATGGTCACATGTACCTTTTGTGCCATTTGTTTTCAACAACTGTTCACTTCTTCCAGCGAGAAAGATTCCCTAGCAACATTATTCTTCTCTTTCGTCTAAAGGTTTCGGAATTGTCTGCATGAAAAATGATTGCTGCGATGCAATCTCTCTGCATGAGAACATCATATTATCTTAAAGAATCTCAGGACCTCTACAAAACACGTAGAGCACTGTGTAAATGCATGCATCCGCATGACAGATGATTTGTAAAACATTTCAACAGAATGGAGATATCAAGGCAAAGGGAGTTGTAAGTTGTTGAATCCGGCAATTAAACGAAAATGAATGCGTCAAGAGGATTGTGAAATAATCATGCATACTCTATTAGACAATGCCAAGAAAAAATATTCCATTATTTGTTCTTGACTGAGACGACTAACCGGCTGCTCTGGGACAAGACACTCAAGGAATCCGAGCAGAAAGAGCCAATGCAGATTCATGGCTGTGGTGTGGCCCAAGTCTTGCACCATTGCTGCACAAAAGCGGTGTAGGAACGCTATTGGATGCAAGTTAATGGTAGACCAGAGACCTTATCTGAGAGGCGTATTGTAATATTAATTTAAGATAGTTTGATTGAGGAGGAAGCCAGGTTTATTAGGTACACTCGTTTCAAATACAAGATTTTTTTCCATTCGACGACAAAAAACCAGTTAAAGCATTTAAAAAATCTAAAGCTCATTATCCCGAGCTTGGAGTGTCATAACAACCAGGAGCCCCAATTCTGCAGTTAAACAGTACGTTGAGTCATAGTTGGATACTTGCTCAAAGCTGCATGAGTTGCCAAGCACCGAAACGTGAAGCAATTAAGTTCAGTTAAGCTCAATCTCGGTTGTTCGGCAAGCATGATTCGAGTGGACCAACCAAACCAGGTGCACACAACCTCGCAACAAAAGTGAAACTATCTGGGATGGTTTTCTAAATCAGCACCCATGCATCAACTAATAGGAACAGCAATTCAGAAGTGTGAAGCTTCTTCTGACGTGTAACCAGATCTCGTTTGCTTTTACCGGTTCTGATCATGGATTTGAATGTCTCTGAATAGTATTCTCTCCTTCAATTGTGAAGATCCTTAGAAGAATGGTCAGTCAACAGTAAGCTATATCAGCACAACAAAAACCCAATTCCACGAAGGAGTTAATTGGCAGGAAATCTCAATTAATATCCTGCACTGCTCTATGGTCAACCTGTGGGAAGCTCTAGATCTATGTACCACAGAAATATGACTTGATGAAGTGGTTCAAGTTTCAACCAGTATGTCATTGAAAACATGGAATTTAATACAGGTTAAGATGTCAACAGCCATTCTTATTCCATCATCGCACACTTATTCCATCATCTTCACAACAACCAGTACACCATTAGCATTGGTACTGTTTATATCAGTGAAGTTCAGGACACCAATACAAATCTGCATGTATTTAGAATGCTAAAACTATTCAATCACACTGGTTAGTTCATTAGAGAGCTTTCAAAAGCACTGTATACAACGTGCTGCAAAAGAATGCTAAGATTACACAATTGTGCAATGGAATGTTTGAAGTGGTTTGTGATTCAACTTCACGTGCTTTGAAGGTTCTTTAGTTGACTTGAGACTTTTAGGTGATTTCGGAACTTTTGGAAGTGGACATGTGTTATGTACAAAGTACTTCAATTTCATGAAATACTACCTTTTTCAAAAAATAAATAGGTTGAAAAGATAAAACTAGGACATTTCATGTGGTGTCTTCAAATTTTTAACCCTTTTTAATAGACATAGGATCTACATGATGGTATAAAGCAATTCAATTTGTTGAAAAATCACTACCAGTTATTTTGTCAATATTTGATAACATTGGTACATATTAAAGATCACTAGTCTTTTCAAATAAAATTTATATATATATATATATATATATATATTTTCTACTTTGAAAAAATAAAAATAAAACCAAAAAATGTGAATATTAAAGAATAAAAATAATAATTAGAAATCATTTTTAAAATTCAAAACCAATCTATAGAAAAATACTAATTTTGATAAAACATGTTGAAGCTCAAAAAAAAATTAAAATTTGAGAATTTTAAGTTGAATAGTGGAACAAGAAATTATTTTAAAATTTAGATTCTAATCATAATTTTAACATTGATTATACTTAGCATAAAAACTTTTAAAATAAGGTGTATCTTATTGATTAAACTACATGCTAAGTTCTATAAGATCATTATAAGAGATCTAACTTTTAGCTTTAGGCAATGAAATGGTAATATGTTAATAGAAATAATATTAAAAAACTCAATTAAATAGATGACATAGTTATTTTTATTATCAACAAAAAAAAAGTTTATAAAAAGAAGTTATACCTTTTCATTAAAAAAAAAAAAAAAAAAACTTTGCTTAATATGAAGATTCATTTATTGACAAATATA